>JAQFVV010012419.1:8120268-8540268 GCA_028023455.1 Epiperipatus broadwayi
GATTCCCAATATATTTCATGCAGAAGTAGCACTCATCAATTGGACTACATTATATTCTCCCACACATAGATAGAATCAGTACTTAGTTTATATTAAGATAGCAATTACTCAAACTTTAACAGGCAGGTGTCAATCTTCTTACTCTTCCAACTATTCAACTGTCCTATATATATATATATAGATGTTGTATATGCTATTTTTATTATTTATTATAATTTATATGAAAAAAAGTGTGATGGCTTCCAATGATTTTCATTTTTGATGATTTTTAATAAGTTAATGTATAACCGTGATGTGGATTGTGGTGAAACTGAGGAAGAATTCTTTTTGAATAAAAGGATTACAAATTGCATGGTTGAAATTTTGGCCATATCCTGACAAATTTTTGGAGGACCAGAAAAAACTTAAAAATTGTTCTAATCTTATTGCCAAATATAAAGAAAAAAAGAAAAATCCAAATAAGAGATAGTTCAGAAAAAACTGCAAGGTTAATGGAGTAGATGAGATACCGACCAGAAAAATTCTTGAAGACAATAAATTGTGAGGTTTTCATTCTAATTTTGAATCTGAAAGAAAAATAAGAATTGCAGTTTCCAGTGGAGAACTTGTTACCTGTGAAATGATGAAGATTACTTCCTTGCTTTTAGGCCAATGTGTATGCAGTATCTTTAACATTCACTTAGCTTGATGATAGAGAAGGAACTAATAGTAATATATAACTTAAACACTAAGTTGAATTTTATATTTGTCTTTAACCAGAATTAATCATTCATATACTGATGAAGTTCTTGGTGATGGATAATTATATTTAAAAAGTCTTATAAATTCAGATAACTGCCGTGTAACATAAACATAAAATAAATAAAAATATAATTTGGTTAATAATTTTTATTAGTCATTCATTAGACTAGAAATTTATCCACTTAATAAATAATGTTTCTATAGTATAATTTTTACTACACCAATCTCATCCAAAATAAGGAGATTTCTATCCACTTTTTACATCTTGTAGAGGGATGTAATTATAAACATATGACCAAAGATATGTCAAAAGATGTATGATACCAAATAGATACCAATTTATCAACAAATATTAGAAGGATAGATAGACAGGCAGACAGACTAGACAGACAGGTAGGTAGGCAGGCAGGTAGTAGGTAGCAAGATGTCTAGATGGCTAGATAGGTAGTGAGATAGATAAGTAGCTAGATAGACAGATAGCTAGTTAGATCAGATAGATAGATGGGTAGATATGTAAATAGGTATGTAGATAGATAAGTAGATAGATAGATAATAAATAGATAGAGAGAGATAGACAGACAGATAGGTAGAGAGACATACAGATAGAGAGAGAGAGAGAGATAGACAGATAAGTAGGTAGGCAGGCAGACAGGCAAGTAGGCAGGCTAGTAGGCAGATAGGAACGTAGGTAAATAGCTGGGTAGATAGGTAAATAGGTAAATAGTTAGATAGGCAGCTAGGTAGATAGCTAAGTAGCTAGCTAGGTATCTAAATAGATAGATAGCTAGATAGATATATAGATAGGTAGGTAGCTAAATAGGTCAGTAGCTAAATAGGTAGTGGGATAGGTAGCTAGATAGATAGCTAGGTAGGTAGCTAGATAGATAGTTAGATAGGTAGCTAGGTAGGTAGGTAGATATGTAGGTAGGTAGGTAGGTAGGTAGGTAGGTAGGTAGGTAGATAGATAGATAGATAGATAGATAGATAGATAGATAGATAGATAGATAGATAGATAGATAGATAGATAGATAGATAGATAGATAGATAGATAGATAGATAGATAGATAGATAGATAGATAGATAGATAGATAGATAGATAGATAGATAGATAGATAGACAGACAGATAAATAGATAGATTGGTTGTAGACTATTTACTTGAAAGCCTGGTTGGAATCTGAAATCCAGGCTTAATCCAGCTTGGATTGGAACTCCAGATCGTTGGTAAAACGAGGGGAAAGAATAAAACTGCAGCACAAAGTTCTATTGTGTATATACAGTGTCAAAAGTTAATAAAAATTATTTGAATATTGATTATTCTTTGTTGTGTTTTATGCATTAAAAAAAAAAGGCAATTTTATTATAAGTGATTTTTTTCTATTAACACAATTATTTTCTATTCAAAACTGATAATTAAAATGTATGCTAACAAGAAGTTAATTAAGCTAGCTGTCTTTCTTTTTAATTATTAAACAAATGTTTCTAATGTAATGTAATAAATTAAACGTTATAATAAAAACATCAGTTTAATGAAGATTTTATCCGATATTTACGAGCTTAATTGAAGCTATTATGGAAGAATATTAAATGATAAAGTGTTATTAAAATATTCATTACACTGCTATAAAACGTAATTTGAAGAATTTAGATTACACAGTTCATATAATTAAAAAATCTGATTGGCAACAAAACTATTTATTAACCGCAACGTATATTTTCAATTAGTTTTCAAATACGTAAATTAAATAATTCTCTTTCCGGTTTAAAATGTATTACTGTAGTTATTTATTTTAGGAAATAAAAAAATTAACTTCACATGAAGTATATTAATCGTTAGAATATCAAATCTTATACTTTGTTTATTAATAAGCTATGTTAAACTTACTAATGTTTTTAATAATCAAATTCATCAATCGATATTGGGATGTGCTGTTTAAACACCGGAAGTGACGTGTTTGAGCTTGGACCCAGATATATTAACCTCCCAACCCCTATTACTCTACTACCGTACTAAACCACAGTGATCTATTTGCTATTTTGGGCTTAATAGTATCATATTACTATGTTTTTATATATAATCGACCATGACACACATCTAATCTCAGATCAACTTCTATGTTCAATTTTTAACAAATACTATCTAGATATCAATTAATTAACAACAACTAGCTGGTTATTTAGATTATTTATGGACTGGATATATGGGAAAAAAATAATGAGCCTTTTTGAAATCTTAAAAAAATCATTTTCATTTGGTTTGGTTTGGAATACCAGGTTGACAGCATGTCTGATGTATGGGTCAACTACTATTCTCTGAGATTACATTTAAAATGTTGGATTTGAATAGTGAATGGAATTTTATAATAATTGGAACCAATATAAGACTAGTTCTTGTGTGTAAGCAATCATAATATGCATCTTTTATATCCATTTGACACTCACTACATGCCATTGCATAAGAATAAATTATATATTTAAGTCAGTTTAATAAAAAGGCCATAAAGTACCTTGCATAATATAATCGTAAATCTAGTGGTTATTTAAAGGTTGTTGTAATCTCCCTCTATAAAATGTATATGTAACGATTTTTGCTAGCAACTTAGTGGTTTTAATATTTAAACATTCTTTTTTCCAGTTAAGATTTTATTTAGTTATGAAAGAATCTGAACTGGTAAAAAAAAAAAATCAAAGCTAAAAATAAATTTAACCGAATTTATGTGCATTCCTCTGTAAACATTTCAGCAATATTTAAAGCATTGGATCGTCAAAATATAGACTCAGGATCATAGAAAATTTTCGCGTCTTTGGTCATATGGTATAGCGAAAATAACACTACAGAAATATTATTCATTATTATTATAGACTTTCTTGATTCTTTATCAATTTTTCGATAATTTTATATAAAAATATGTTATTTTTTAATTTCATATATATATTTACTCTCTCTCTTCAAAATTAAATAAATAAATGTTCCAGAAAAAGGGAAAAGATCCAAGAGGAAAAGATAAAAAAGTAATGAATACTAATTATATATATTTTAGATGCTTTAAATTTTGGTTGAATTTTATCTTTTTGTCTAGACAGGTGGTCATGCTTTGCTAAAAGATTATAGACTAACTAAGAGAAAAATTTCAAATGCGTGCTTGCATGTAGCGATATTTTTAAATTATAGTCGTTGTGAACTTTTAGTTAAAAGAAATCGTTTCTTATAATCAAAATCTTGACATTTTACTTACATTATATTATGCCTAAAGATATCAAATTTAAATAATTATATAATTTACCTTTGCTTGACTTTAAATGACAATAATTATTTGATTTAATTAAACCTTAAATCCATTATTTCAGTGATAAAGGATCCACATTTTAAAATAAAAGTGCTTACTTTTAGGAAAAGTTAATTCCAGAATATTTTATCATATTTAATATTTTAATTTCCTCAAGCATAGTAGGGCTTAGAATGTAATACTGCTATCCAATTAATGTTTTAAAATGAAATGTATATATATAGCAAGACTAATATTGAATATGCTCCTACGTTTTTTGAAAGAATGCAGTTTCTTCTATGCGAATTTGCTGAATTTTATGTTTATTTATATCTGATGCTTTTTGATGTTACGATAAGGCAAACTTTTAAAATCCCATATGCAGCCTATGAGAAATGTTTTGGTTTAATATGTTTGGCTATCATACATCCTAGTATTATTATGACATAATGTTCTTATTGCATAGCCATATGCTAGTTTAATATTTATCAAACACACAACGTGTATGATATATATATAATAGATTGAACCAATGCTGCTGCTGCTATTATTATTATTATTATTATTATTATTATTATTATTATTATTATTATTATTATTATTATTATTATTATTGTAAAAAGAAATTATTTCACACTCAGCTGCCTACTATATATATATAATTTTAATGCACAAATCAGCGCATAACAGCAGAGCTTCTTCAAATTAAATCACAATTTATTATAAACTTAATATAAATTATAATACATAATAATTAGTGCCCGAGCGCTTTCAAGAGAACTTAGCTCTCATAATCATGGGCAACAAAGAGTAAGCATAACCAGGTTGCTATATGCAAATATATGCAGATACATGTAAATTAATTGAACTATACGCATAAATCTAATTAATCCATTTCTTAGAAATTTTATAACACGCATCTTTCCTATTCATAGCTTTATCATCCATGGCAATAAAACATGCCTCCTTAACCTTTCTCTTAACATCATTTCTTTCCCTACAAACTATTCTTGGATTGTCAGGTTCACATGCATGACCAGCTGATTTCTGATGCATTGCGAATATTGAGTTGCAAGTCGGGTCTGCTTGGGCCTTGTTGTAAGAATATCTGTGCTGGGACAATCTTGTTGAGAGAGTTGCTTTCGTTTCTCCATAGTATGATGCCATGCAATTATTTTCTGGGCATGAAATATTATAGACGGCTTGAGAAATGTTGTTGGATGTTACTATATCTTTTGTATTGTTGATAATTAAATATTGGTTTCAAACAAAATAGCATTGATAGGAAGATTAGACAATTTTACAGTAAATTAAATAACAGTGTAATTAAGCAGCAGGAAAATAGAATATTGTTGCCATATATTGCAAATGCACATAAAAAAACGTTACTCAGTATTTAATAGAGAATTTCAACTATGTTTTCACACCCACCTAATACCAATAGAATTATCAACAATACAAAAGATATAGTAACACTCAACAACATTTCTCAAGCCATATATAATATTTCATGCCCAGAAAATAATTGCATGGCATCATACTATGGAAGCACGAAAGCAACTCTCTCAATAAGATTTTCCCAGCACAGATATTCTTACCACAAGGCCCAAGCAGACCTGACTTGCAACTCAATATTCGCAATGTGTCAGAAATTAGCTGGTCATGCATGGGAACCTGACAATCCAAGAATAGTTTGTAGGGAAAGAAATGATGTTAAGAGAAAGGTTAAGGAGGCATGTTTTATTGCCATGGATGATAAAGCAATGAATAGAAAAGATGCATGTTATAAAATTTTTAAGAAATGGATTAATTAGATTTATGCATATAGTTCAATTAATTTACATGTATTTGCATATATTTGCATATAGCAACCTGGTTATGCTTACTCTTTGTTGCCCATGATTATGAGAGCTAAGTTCTCGTGAAAGCACTCGGGTACTAATTATTATGTATTATAATTTATATTAATTTTATAATAAATTGTGATTTAATTTGAAGAAGCTCTGCTCTTATGCGCTGATTTGTGCATTAAAATTATTATTATTATTATTATTATTATTATTATTATGATGATGATGATGATGATGATGATGATGATGATGATGATGATGATGTTTTAACAATAATAAACTTTATTGATCAAAAGATGTGTTACATAAGTTGACAAATTACTATTATTACTACTACTACTATTACCACTACCATGACCACCACCACTATTACTACCACTACTACTACTATTGCTACTGCTGCTACTACTACTGCTACTATTATTATGTTTCAAAAGTAAACTTTATTGAGACTCAATAAGTTACAGGAAAAAAGCATGACATCTTAGATACAAGTTGGTAGATGATATTACATATGTAAAAAGAGTTTGCATTCTAGCTTGTGAAAAAAAACATGACTTATAGTAACTGAAATAAGAATGATCATTATATAATAGGATATGTGTGCTAAATTAGGTTTACATGGATTTTTTTTTAAATGGGATCTTGAGAAAAATACATGATAGCACATGACAGTATGAGGACAGAAATCTATGGGGTGTAGGGTTGGAGTTGATGTTAGATTGATATATGATAGTATATAAATTGGGTCTATTTGGTTTATACTTTTCATGGCTGTCTTATTGTTCATGTGTAACATAAGTTGCATGGGGAAAACATGAGTTTTTAAATACAATTTGATACATATGCAATAAGGCTTTACAATTTTGCCTATGGTAAAAAAGAGTGATTTACATTAGTTAGAATAATAATAATTGATGCATAACAAGATTCATATTTCAAATTAGGTTTACATAAATTTTATAAAAGCATTATGAGATAAATACATGAAAGCTCATAGTGGTATTTGTTAATACATTTAGGAGGGTGCATGGAGCTAGTGTTTCATTGCTATGTGGCTGTACATAAATTGTGCTTATTAATTAGTGAGCACTATAAGCATCAAGGCTAAGTCTTATCGTTCATGTGTTGAGCATTTAAAGTTCATTGGAGATAAATTGGTGGAGTCATCTTCTAAACTTCTTTGGGTCAGTGGATTAATGAGGTGTACCATGATACTTTCAAGTGGTGCAGTATTTATTCCAGAGTTCATCCTGGTGTGACATTGGAGCTATGAGATCATGAGAGGTAGGTATAGGAGCTGGTTGAAATTCCAGAGAATAGGGTCGAGGTGATATAAAGAGCAGTTAGAATATGTAGATGATATAATGATGGACTTGATGGCAAAATATCTTAAATGATGCTAAATATCCCCTTTGTCATGATAATAATAAATTTTAGAAAATTGTTGTCAGCATACCCAGCATCAACACCATGGGGGGTCTGCTGTGATGATTTTATTACATGTACTCTGCCCAACACTATCCCTCAATATTATCTTGCCTGCATATGAAACAATATATATGTTCACTATTAAATTATGAGTGATTAGTTTAGGTCCAAGGAAAGCTTCCAAAAGATAGAATTCCTAAAGGTGCGATCATGTTTCAGTTTTAGTTTAATCTCCAATAATTTTGGTTTAAGTAGACACCTGGTGATTGTAATTTGTAATTTTTATTTAAGTTCACTGCAAAGTAGAGTTTTTATTATATGATATTATTACATGTATATGTTTAAAGTCAATAAAATATCACATGACTGCAGTTTACATATTGCTATTTAGTAACATACACTTTTACCTATGCCACCTAGTGTATGCTTTGTCAATTAATCAATAGATACCAGATAATAGTGATTATTAAATTCTTATCCAGTATTATCCTATCTACAATCACCAGAGTAGTTTTTGGCATATAGCTTAGATGGGAAAAATTTATACATTTTTTAATTTGGGCTAATAGTTTGATAGTAAGAGAGAGAAGTAAAAGGTAGATGCTAGAAGGAAGATGCCTTAACCTCTAAAGATCCAGGTACTCTGTTTCAAGATCCCAAGCTCTTCCTGATTTAAGCCATAAGCTAAAAAACTAGTCTGGGGATTTTGGATAGGGCAGCACTCATTAGAGACTTAATACACACAATTATCTAACATCTATTTGATTACAAAACTTAACACTAGGTGGCATAACATTGTTTAGAGAAAAAATGCTTGTTTATCTTTACACCATGTTCCATATATCTTAAATTGTAAATGTAACAAATGAAGAAAAAATACAATTGCAGAAAGGAGTTTGCTATTAACTGAAAGGAGACCCTTTGATTCCTCTTGGAGGTCTTAAAGGAACTGAGCAGGGCAAATTCCTAATGTCCACTCCATACGTTCTTGTCATTGCAGCTGTTATTACTATGTGATTATTCATATAGTATACGAACATGGATGGGCTGCTCACCAACACTCATTAGCCAGCGTGGTGAGTTTATTGGCTTTTTACCTCCGAGTTTAAGAATATTTTTTCCAATATATACAATCATGACAGACAAAAATAAATCATGGCCCTTATTCCCAGGAGGCTGTAAAGTCACCAACCAAGGCAGCAGTTGGTGGCTGAAGGTGGAGGGTGCTAAGAATCCCCTGATTGCGGACTCAGGCTGCCATTTGATGATGACTTTTTATTTAGGTACTTACAACTGCAGATCACTTTCAAGTGAAGGAAGATTGCAAGAGTTAGAAGAAGAACTGACTTATATTAAATGGGACATTATTGGACTTTGTGAAGTTAGAAGAAAAGGTGAAGAAACAATTGATTTAAAAAGTGGACATATACTCTACTATAAAGGCACAAATATTGGAAATACAAGTGGAGTAGGATTCATTATAAATAAAAAATGGAAGAATAACATTGTGGAGATTGATGGTGTATCGGACAGAGTGGCAAGATTAGTTTTACAACTTAATAGCAGATACCAAATGCAGATAATTCAGGTTTATGCCCCAACAAGTTCTCATAGTGATGAAGTAGTAGAAGATTTTTATATGGATGTACAAAAGGCTTTTGATCAGAGTAAACAACATTTTAAAATTGTTATGGGAGACTTTAATGTTAGAATTGGTAAACAAATGAAAGACGAAAATGCTGTAGGTAATTTTGGTTATGGTAATAGAAATGAGAGAGGACATAGACTTGTGGAGTTTGCAGAAAAATAAAAACTTTATATTATGAATTCTTTTTTTGAGAAAAATGTTAAAAGGAAATGGACATGGAAGCATCCAAATGAAGGTAACAGCAGAATTGGATTATATTTTGACTAACAGAAAATACATATTTCAAGATTGTAATGTTCTTAATAAATTTAACACAGGAAGTGATCATCGATTAGTAAGATGTAAGATACATGTTAATGCAAAACTAGAGAGACAAAAATTATTAAGAAAAACAATATTTACAGTTGATATTCCTAATCTTCAGAAACATTCTAATGAATTTAAATTAGAACTTACAAATCGGTTTCAAGTATTAGTAGATTTTGAACATGATTCAGATTTGAATGACATTAACAGGAAAATAACTGATACACTTTTAAAAACTGCAACAAAGATAGCTGGTAGAAAAAAGCAGCAATTGACCAATAAAATTTCTACTGAGACTAGAGAATTTATGAAGAAAAGAAGGAATATGAGGATATACAACAATGATGCATTAAAAAAGATTGAATATCTCGAATTTTGTAAAATGGTGCAGAAAAGAGTTGAAAATGATATAAGAAAGTATAATTGTGAACTAGCAAGGAAAGCTGTAGAAGAGAATAAAAGTCTAAAGAGTGTAAAACAACATTTTGGTATTGGTAGGAAATTTATATCTGCAATAAGAAAAAAAGATGGCATTATTACTAAAAAGAGAGATGACATCATGAAATGTGTAGAAGACTTCTATCAAGAATTATATAGTAATAAAGAACAAGTGCCTCCTATACCTATTATATCTTCCAAATTGCCCAGAATTTTAAATGAGAAAGTGAGACATGCAATTAAATTTATGAAGAAAGGGAAGGCTCCAGGTAATGATGGAATTATAATTGATATATTAAAAGAAGCAGGTGAAGAAATAGAAACAATTTTTAGCAAAGTTATATACCAAATGTCTAAATGATAAAGATGTACCAGATGATTGGAAGAATGCAGTATTAATATTAATATTTTAAAAAGGTGATAAAGAAGACATTAGAAATTACAGACCTATCAGTTTTATACAAAATTTTTACTAAGATAATTACAACTCGTCTACAGAAAACACTGGATTTCCACCAACCAAGAGAACAAGCTGGATTTAAAAGTGGTTTTAGTACAGTAGATCATATCCAGGTATTGAGAGAAGTTATAGAAAGGACAAATGAATATGAGTTGCCATTATGTTTTGGATTTGTAGATTATGAAAAGGCATTTGATTCTATAAACATTTCTTCAGTGATTAAAGCATTGGATCATCAAGGTATAGATCCAGGATATTGTCATATTTTAAAGAATATTTATAAAAATGCAACAGCAACAATTAGATTACATAATGATAGTAGGAAAGTCAACATTGAAAAGGGTGTAAGACAGGGTGACTCCATATCTCCAAAACTTTTTACAGCAGTGCTGCAAGAAGTATTTTGTGGATTAAAATGGGAAGCTAAAGGAGTGAAAGTAAATGGAGATTATTTAAGTCATTTAGATTTTGCAGATGATGTAGTTGTTTTTGCAAATAATGCTTTAGAGCTACAGGAAATGTTGCAGGAGTTATCAGATGAAAGTAGGACTAAAGATAAATGTTAAAAAGACTAAAGTAATGTTTAATAGATTTTCTCAAAATATGAAAATAAAGATTGATTATGATGAGTTAGAAGAAGTTAACAGTTACAAATACCTTGGTCAGATTATTAATACAGATGGAAACATAATGGATGAAATTAATCATAGAATTAAACTTGGTTGGAGTGCTTTTGGTAGAAATAACTTGATACTAAAAGGAAATATGCCTATGTGTTTGAAAAGGAAGGTTTTTAATAAATGTGTTTTGCCAGTTCTTACTTATGGATCTGAGACTTGGACACTTAATAGAAGAGCAATACAGAGACTTCAGACCACTCAAAGAAGTATGGAGAGATGCATGTTGTGACAAGAAGAGATCAAAAACGCAATGTATGGGTAAGAGAACAAACAGGTGTTACTGACCTCATTGAAAAAATTAAAAGACTGAAGTGGAGTTGGGCTGGACATATTGCTAGAAGAGATGATAATAGATGGACAATTGAAATTTTAAACTGGATTCCAAGAGATTGTAAAAGACCCAGAAAGAGACCACATGTGAGATGGATGGATGAAATAAGAAAGTGTGCAGGGGTGATGTGGAGAAGAGAAGCTAAAGATAGGAAAAGATGGATTGAACTTGGAGAGACCTTCATCCTGCAGTGGATTGATAATGGTTGATGATGATGACTTAATCTTTTCATATAAATAATATAAGTTGTTTAAAAAATATATACTTTTCTAGGAAAAATAATATGGCAAACCAATTTTTCAAAATGATTACAGTGAAAGAAAGTCTAACCTAATAAGAAAAGTTTTATTTAAGATTCTATTGTGAGCTAAATCAAATATTATCAATTTATGTTAAATTTTTTGCTTCAGATTTTCTGTAAGTAGAATAATTCAGGTCTGTTTATTGGGAGATCACAGGACATTCAACCACAAAATTGATGAGGTAAACACACATTTCCCCTCAACCAATTGGAGTACTTTTCCCCAGTGTGTTTTTAATTCATGTTAGATTTTCTGTAAGTAGAATAATTCAGGTCTGTTTATTGGGAGATCACAGGACATTCAACCACAAAATCAATGAGGTAAGCACACATTTCCCCTCAACCAATCTGAGTGCTTTGCCCTAGTGTGTTTTTAATTCATGTTAAATTTCTGACTCAGATTCTTTGTAAGTAGAATAATCCAGATCTTGGGAAATCACAGGACATTTGACCATAAAATTGATGAGGTAAGTACACATTTCTTTTTGACCAATCCAAGATACCCTCCCCAATTGAGAATTGATTCTCTAATCCATACAAAATTCTATTTTAATATGAATATCATAAATGTCTTTGAATAAAATTTATGTATTTCTATTATTCTTAGATTTATTGTACACCTGGGTCTCTTTTTACGGGACTTATTTGACATGATTTTGAAGTTACGCGATTAGTGTTTCACCGGAAGTCGATTTCCGATAATGCGCTATTACTTTAAATAATAAATATCGTGCACTTATGTGATATTGAAAGTAATAGCACATTATTGGAATTCGACTTTCATCTTAGTAATTTCAATATTTTCAGTGCTTTATAATAAGCATTTATTTTATATAGTGTATGTAAACAATTGTATTACATTCAAATATCAGCCTTTCACGCTTATTAACACTCGCAAAGCGTATGCACAATTAGCGTGAAAGGCTGATATTTGTATGTAGTGCTTTATAATAGTAAGATTTTATGCATTAATGAAATTAAAATCATGATTTCCACATTTTATGTATACACATATTAAATTTTACAAGAATATAATGTAAATTTGTTCAAACATTGTGCATAGTAATTTGCATTTTAAATCACATTCTGTTTTCGCTTTTTAAAAAGAACGTAATCAATTATTATTTTCTTATTAATGACACTAATCATTAACGTGCTCTTAAATTCCAACAATGTTTGTATAACTGGATATTGTGAGCTTATTAAGCAATTAATAAAATCATCATCTCAAAGATTAATTACTAATTATGTTGTCACCAGAAAATCATAATAATTAAAACATGTATAAAAAAATGTAAATTACTGTACTGTAAATTATGCATAAAAATATATTATTTTGAATAAAATTAAATATTATAGTTAAAAAAAGTTTGTCTTGTATCATTTTTTTTTCAAATTTGAAATTTTTTATTAGTCATATTTTATTTCCTTATTTTTTTTTTTGTGCGAATTTTAAAGTAATTTTACATTGGTGCTTTGCTTTTATGCGAATTTTGAAAAATCACAGACCACATTCCCCCTTTTTCAATGTAAGTTACATCTATTTTTGCACGATTTTGTTTGCGTGTGTTTTCTGAGGAACCTATCTATCGCATAAAATGAGACCCAGGTGTATATGCATGTACTTTAAAGTTATATGCTTTTATTTAACTTTGTTTTTTGTTTATCTGTCTGAAAATCCATTTTCATATTTTCAACCTAGAAGAAACTTTGCATACATATGTTGAAACAGTAAGATTCGTATTGGAATCTTAAGTTTCACCTTTTTCTGTCATCTCTCACTGACCGGTCTATCCTGCCCAAATTTAAACTTTTTGATATCGAATTGTATGTGTAACAATATTAAAAATGTATAATTATATGTAGAATTCAGCATAAACACGCACACATTTTGATCTCAAATTAAACGCAATAAATAGGGATAAAATAATATAATTTAGATTTCTTTTAGTTATATGATTTTGTATAATTTTAATCATTTATTTTGGATTATAAAGTTCGTATTTATTGCTTTGTTTAAATTTCGTTTAATAATAATTCTAAAAAAATCTGATGTAATATTTAATTAAAAGTTAAAATAATCTTATGTTCCCTTTTTGTCTTTGAAATTTAAAAGCATCGGTCAGTGTTAGATAATAGATTAATTAAAGAAAAATTCCCCAAAATGTAATTAGTAAATGTAAAATGTAAACAATAGAACGGCAGCTTTCTTTAATTAAAACCAACAAAATGCATTGATTATCCTCAGGGCAGATTAAGTAGAACCTAAAAATACCTTAACAAAAATGTGAAAGATCAAGATAAAAAAGAGGCCATCTTAGACTTGCTGGAGACATTCACTTAAACTTTAGCTTTGCTCTCGATCACTGAGTCTCCAAAAATATAAAAATAATTTGTTCCTGCCAAGGTATGACCGAGTAAAGCACCTAGATTATTCTCCATCGGGAGATGGCCTATCGGATGCCGAACTTTCCATTGCCCATCATAAATTCACCATGAAGATCTGCTGCCTGAAATGAATGAGAAAGCTGCTGCTGCCATGAAATTAAATGAATATCTAAATACAAGAAAGAATTGCCACTCGTGAACTTTTTGCTGCTAAACTAATGGAATCAGAAAACTTCTTATAAAACAGGTACCTGTCTGTGTTCAAATTCTAGAGTACTCTAATAATATGCTATAGCTCTTCTTCATACTACTTATCTAAATTATAAAATGTAAAACTACCATATGTATAACTAAAACTGAATAATTAACTTAATGTGTAAATTTCTCTACTAATCTAGCTTACCTCATTCTATCTTGGGTGTGTATTTTTAAAATCTACATTTTATCTATATTTATTATCTAATTATTGCATGCTCATAATTGTCTCTATTTTCAAAGTTTAAATCTATGATCATTTGAAACAGTGAATGCGTGTCACATTTTCATTAATATGTACTTCGTCGGGCCGAGGCAGAGACCAGCCCCCCATTCTTATAAACCATAACTAACTTAACTTTCATATAAATTGACACGCATTCAGTGCACCACTTATTGTAATGCAGGGTCTACTACTTCGCAAATGGCTGACGTATTAGTTATAATAATTCCCAATTTATATAGGTTTTGTATTTATTAAATCATCATGAATAATTCCAGAAAATTACATTTCTTTGAGAGTCACCAACATTCTTTAGTAAGTGTTGATAATGTAGGGCCGAGTCAGAAATCTATTTAAATCTCATCATAATCATTTATACAGTATACATGTGTTATGTTTTAGAGACGCAATGACCCATTCTGCTGTGAAATTTCCGGATTCTTCAGGATTGAAATTAACCCCAGTCGTCCTACACATGCGGGCATAATGGGTGCTGCCATAGGATTTGACAATGTCATGCAGCCAGCCGGCAAACTGCGACATGGACCGCTTGTCCCTGGTTATGCTTATGTGATACCTTACTTCGTCGGGCGATGGCAGAGCCCAGCCCGACATTCTTATAAACTCATTCACGGCATTGCAGTTTCGATATACTGCCATTCCATATCGCCTTTCTAAAGCGTACCACGTGTTCCTTTACTTAGTTTTATTATTCTAAACATATCACTCCGCCTCTGCATTATCTGCATAAATCACTCTCAAATAAATGTTTGCCCTTAGTTATAAATAAATATTTTAATTAAATAAATATGTCTGCCATTACTCTTATAACCCATACTTTAGACTCTTGCATTGCAAAGGTATAAATCCCTCCAGGCATGCATTAGAAATACTTACTCGAGAATTTTAGGTAGCTAGATTATGCCCTCAAATAAATGAATTCCTTTTGTAAACAAATAAATAAATGTATTCTTTAAAATATAATCATGTCGCAAATCCCGCTACTGAAGCTTTTAATCCATAAATATTGTTAGTAAATGATCTTATTAAAATGTGTTAATAAATAATTTTAAACTATACGTCTGCAGTTACGTTTCACTTATTCGATGCCCATTCTATATTGTAACGAGCACAGACGTTCGTTACATTGTTTTTTTTTTATATATATTATTAAACAAGTTAAAATAAAAAGTTCGCATTTAAAAACTTTCTTTAAAAATTAAAAATTGAAATTAAAATATCGTCTTAAACTCTTATATATTAAGTCGCACAGATAATAAAAAATTATTAAAATAAAATTTTTATTAAAGAAAAAGGTATTTTTAAAACTAAATTTTAAAAAAGATTTGTAGATAAAATTATATCTTTAAATTTGTCTTGAAATATATTTTTGATTTGGAAAACAGGGTAATTAATTAGAAATGGAAATGATTGTTAATTAGTTAAATTAAAACCAGCCTTGAGCATTTAAATGTAATAACCTCAGTCAGATAGAAAAAAAAACAATAGAAACTGATTAGCCAATGAAAGAAATCCATTTGGGAAATCGGACCTCAGCGAAAGAATCATCACTCCATGACGCAATGTTAATTCAATCCTTGACATTAATATAAAAAAGACAGGTTTTGGAAAGCTTGGTAGTTAATGAATGAGGAGTGATTGATTATTGACGATGTAACAGCTAGGTGTTAGTGCTGAGGGGATTGAAAAAGACGCACAGCTTCAATCCCTTCAGTTCTGTAAGAAAGGAAGAAAAATGGGCCATCGTTTCTTCATTGCGGACCAATTACACAAAAAAAAAAAAATAAATAAAAATCTCCAAAGGATAAATAAATCGATCAACCGGATACAAATCTTCGGACGACGTGGGAATTCACGTGCAAACGGCAAGGAATATACGAAGATGAACTATTTCAATAACCGTAACACTTTAAAATTTATGAACAGTAAATTAAAAACTTTCCAGATTTAAATGATTTCAATATTATTCTATCTGACCAACATTATTTTATTAATTAGTTATAATTTTATTTAATGTATTTAATTTGTAAAATCATTTCCATTTATTTATTTAATTTTGTTCTTTAAGTTTTATTATGATTTCTGTTTTCCGTTAAATAAATTATAAAAAAATGTTAAACTTAAGTCGGGCGTGAATGGCTGTATCGATTTGTAAAGATATATTAAGGGAGGGTAATCTTGGGTTGTTCATTTCGTAGTTGAATTGGTTCAATGGATTGGATATATTTATGTAATTAGTAGGTGTAATATGAGATCCGCTACGGGCAGGATTATAGATATATGCCACACACCCTCTGTTTGCCTATGGATGGGTTTGTAAGTCGGCAGAATACCGCAGCCCATTCCTATGGAGTTTTTAGTTTATTGATCTACTTGCCCACAGATGTCACATCCCTGTGGGTGGAGAGTCAATGTCGTTTCTATTTCTACATATTGTTCAGATGTACATTCCTGACAATATTGTTGTGTTGTCGTATCATGCTACATTGAATACATGAATGTATCAGATGGATTGGCGCCAGTTGATTGCGAAATGTGTTGCCTAAGGTTAAGTAGGGATAGAATATTTTATTTTTAAATGCAAATCTATGTAGTCGATTCAGGCTCGATCCTAAATAAAACTATTAAATTTAAGTTGTTTATAGATGCTTGCATGGATTGTTTATCGGTTAACTATGTTTTACGTTTCATATTTGATCAAAATATATAGACATTCGATAAATAATGATACCTTACGGTGAGTATCTAAAAATGTATTTATTCGGATGTCTTTTAAGTTATTGGTGACGATGCAAGTATCTTACGATGAATACTAGAGGGTTTCTTATAATTCCCTATGCAATTGTCAGTAATCAATAATTTTGTATTTTGATCGTTTATGTTTACTTTGAAATGTTTTTGACCGTTGAAATCTATGTAACCGATCTATAGCAACATATTAAACAGGTTTATAAGCCCATCTGTGCGAACTTGATTAAAAATGTAAATTTATAATATAATAGTAACTCAATGTAAATTAAAGTAAAATCAAAGTTAAAAATAATGTTAAATGTTTAAATGTAAATCACTAAAATAATTTTAAACCTGATATATATGTGCATAAATAAATCTGTTTGTATGATAATTACTGGCAGTGGCTTACTTTATTCTTTTATATACTAGTAAATGATATTATTAAATCTCTGTTACTCCCTGAGCTAGTGACATGGGCTAACGACCGGAATCAAAATTTAAAAAAAAAAAAAATTTTTTTTTTGACTTACGTATCTGCCTACTTTATAAATTTTTCTAGGCTCAAATGCCTAGATGGCGCCCTTTGGTAGTGCGGTGCGGTGCGATGCAATCTCCCACTTCATTTGGATCGTTATAATTGGCGTCCCAAGTGTGGCCTTACCTCAGAGATTGACCCTGAGAAGGGGAATTAATGCTGAAATTTCCGATCTTTAATAAACCACAAATACCCTGAGCAAATTTTATCAAAATGAATGTTTTATCTGCTTACATAAGTCGGATATTTTTAAATTTTATAAAAGCACTGCCAGCAAGAAATTGCGCATATATATTAAATAAAAGAAAGTATAAATAATTTTAAAACTAATGTTTGTAAATTAAAAAGAAAATCAAAAGGTTGCATTGGATATGTCTTTTTTTTTTGTTAATATATATTTATGTGTTAACGTGTATAGGCGCACAGCCACGGAAGTTTATGATCGAAATGTGGTACCTTACGATGAGTACCGTTGGGAATTTACGTCAGTGTAATCCTATTTATGCATTTCAATCAGTCATAAATAAGTTGGTGGTAGTTATAATTGTGCTGCAAATATACACGTATAAATCCATTATCTTGGAACATATTTATCTCAATGCAACCTTCCTAAATAAGTTAAATAATTTGTTTGTCATGCCGTAAGTAGAAATCAAATGGATAAAATAAAATAGAATTCTCGGGGGGAGGGGTGTTAACGTAAATGGTCCTTAGGTAGGCGTTGGTCAACATTTTCTTTTTCTTTTTGTATATAGTTGTTTGTAAAATTATTAACTGGATGTTTATAAATTTTGTTAATACCGTAATTACTAACCCTAAGTAAAATTTTTTTTTTTTTGAACATTTTTTTTTAAGTAACTTTACTGATATGTAACGAGCACAGACGTTTGTTACATTGTTTTTTTTATATATATTATTAAACAAGTTAAAATAAAAAGTTCGCATTTAAAAACTTTCTTTAAAAATTAAAAATTGAAATTAAAATATCGTCTTAAACTCTTATATATTAAGTCGCACAGATAATAAAAAATTATTAAAATAAAATTTTTATTAAAGAAAAAGGTATTTTTAAAACTAAATTTTAAAAAAGATTTGGAGATAAAATTATATCTTTAAATTTGTCTTGAAATATATTTTTGATTTGGAAAACAGGGTAATTAATTAGAAATGGAAATGATTGTTAATTAGTTAAATTAAAACCAGCCTTGAGCATTTAAATGTAATAACCTCAGTCAGATAGAAAAAAAACAATAGAAACTGATTAGCCAATGAAAGAAATCCATTTGGGAAATCGGACCTCAGCGAAAGAATCATCACTCCATGACGCAATGTTAATTCAATCCTTGACATTAATATAAAAAGGACAGGTTTTGGAAAGCTTGGTAGTTAATGAATGAGGAGTGATTGATTATTGACGATGTAACAGCTAGGTGTTAGTGCTGAGGGGATTGAAAAAGACGCACAGCTTCAATCCCTTCAGTTCTGTAAGAAAGGAAGAAAAATGGGCCATCGTTTCTTCATTGCGGACCAATTACACAAAAAAAAAAAAAATAAAATAAAAATCTCCAAAGGATAAATAAATCGATCAACCGGATACAAATCTTCGGACGACGTGGGAATTCACGTGCAAACGGCAAGGAATATACGAAGATGAACTATTTCAATAACCGTAAGACTTTAAAATTTATGAACAGTAAATTAAAAACTTTCCAGATTTAAATGATTTCAATATTATTCTATCTGACCAACATTATTTTATTAATTAGTTATAATTTTATTTAATGTATTTAATTTGTAAAATCATTTCCATTTATTTATTTATTTATTTAATTTTGTTCTTTAAGTTTTATTATGATTTCTGTTTTCCGTTAAATAAATTATAAAAAATGTTAAACTTAAGTCGGGCGTGAATGGCTGTATCGATTTGTAAAGATATATTAAGGGAGGGTAATCTTGGGTTGTTCATTTCGTAGTTGAATTGGTTCAATGGATTGGATATATTTATGTAATTAGTAGGTGTAATATGAGATCCGCTACGGGCAGGATTATAGATATACGCCACACACCCTCTGTTTGCCTATGGATGGGTTTGTAAGTCGGCAGAATACCGCAGCCCATTCCTATGGAGTTTTTAGTTTATTGATCTACTTGCCCACAGATGTCACATCCCTGTGGGTGGAGAGTCAATGTCGTTTCTATTTCTACATATTGTTCAGATGTACATTCCTGACAATATTGTTGTGTTGTCGTATCATGCTACATTGAATACATGAATGTATCAGATGGATTGGCGCCAGTTGATTGCTCTTCGGTGTTGCCTAAGGTTAAGTAGGGATAGAATATTTTATTTTTAAATGCAAATCTATGTAGTCGATTCAGGCTCGATCCTAAATAAAACTATTAAATTTAAGTTGTTTATAGACGCTTGCATGGATTGTTTATCGGTTAACTATGTTTGCGTTTCATATTTGATCAAAATATATAGACATTCGATAAATAATGATACCTTACGGTGAGTATCTAAAAATGTATTTATTCGGATGTCTTTTAAGTTATTGGTGACGATGCAAGTATCTTACGATGAATACTGGAGGGTTTCTTATAATTCCCTATGCAATTGTCAGTAATCAATAATTTTGTATTTTGATCGTTTATGTTTACTTTGAAATGTTTTTGACCGTTGAAATCTATGTAACCGATCTATAGCAACATATTAAACAGGTTTATAAGCCCATCTGTGCGAACTTGATTAAAAATGTAAATTTATAATATAATAGTAACTCAATGTAAATTAAAGTAAAATCAAAGTTAAAAATAATGTTAAATGTTTAAATGTAAATCACTAAAATAATTTTAAACCTGATATATATGTGCATAAATAAATCTGTTTGTATGATAATTACTGGCAGTGGCTTACTTTATTCTTTTATATACTAGTAAATGATATTATTAAATCTCTGCTATTCCACTGAGCTAGTGACAATGGGCTAACGATCTAAATATGTAAATAAAGTGGAATCCTAACAGCGCGTATCTGCCTACTCTATAAATTTTTCTAGGCTCAAATGCCTAGATGGCGCCCTTTGGTAGTGCGGTGCGGTGCGATGTGATCTCCCACTTCGTTTGGATCGTTATAATATATTTCCTCGATTATGTAAATATGAATGTTTAATTAATATTAGTTTGATTATTGGCTAACTCGAGAATAAAATCATGAGTCTCTTGCATATCCCTGACCACCATGCCTAAGGAAATATTTACTAATGTTGCATCAGATGCGTTGTTTCATGGATTGTATTGTGGAACCGATAAACTATGTTCGAACTCAGTACCACGGGTGACTTCGCTACTCGATGGTGCTGCTGTTCTGTATGGTGGTCGAATTCTGCACTATGTTTACGAGTCACACGTTTTCTGACCGTTACAATGTATTCCCAATGACAATTCATGTTTCTGAAATTTGAAAACAACTTTTGGCAAAAAAATTGACAAAAAAATGTAAATTTTAAAAATTTATTATGGGATTCAGTATTTTTTTACAATACTGCCATATAGCAGTATTAATTTCTGAAATTGTATAAGACTAAAATGTTGAAAATAAAAAATTATATATATTTTTTAAAGAATTGCTTTTATTTCCATAAATATATTAAAAAGTAAAAAAAAAAATCAAGCATTTGCAGTTTATCCCCATTAAAACAATATGTGATGCTCTGTGACCTCTCCTTATATGGAATCAGGAATCTCTCAGCAATCATGCCCAGAGAAACCTGTTAACCACTTTACATTCCCTTTCCATTCCCCACTCGAAGTTTTCCCATATCCTGCTCCATGCCATTTCCACAACCTAATCTTTTGTCAACTCCATGGCCTGTATATCTAAATCCTTTTATCTTTTCCCAAACCCAGTATAAAAAATCAATAACCCATAATCACTTTCCTTATATGTATTCTTCCATAACTTTATTATTTGTATCCTTTCTGCTTTCAGGCATTTACATTCAATTAACAGATGCATTATATTTTCTACGCCTTCCTTTCACAACTTGCAGACTAAGTCACCATGATAGTAAACTCTTTATACAGTAGTGCCACCCAGTGCAAGTCTTAGTAATCAATGGATGCAAAATTTGTGTGTATATTCCTATCTAGTGCACAAATCTTGCATTCATTGATTATTAAGGCTAGCACTGGATGGCACTACTGTATGGGATGTTTAATAATGTTTTAACAGCTTGTGTACACAGAGGAAATGGTGATCATGTGATGTGTTATTCTCAATCTTATGCAACCAAAAATAAAGGCATTTTGTGTTCATGTTTTGAAGACTTTCAAATGACCATTGCATGATTTTACTATCAAGACTATTCAAAACATGAGCATCACTTATTCTTATACTTGATTGCAGATTAAGAATACTATGAAAACTTAACTGTCTTATTAGTAATTATTTTTAATTAAAAACAGGCAAAACTCTCTATACGTATTGCCACTCAGTGCAAGCCAGAGTAATCAATGGATGCCAGAAGGCTTGTGCTTAAAATCCCCCATCTACTGCCTACTCATCCAATATCCCCAGACTAGTTTCTGGCTTGTGGCCTTCATCAGTGAATAGCCTTGGATCTGAAAGCACTTCACCTAGTTTGTGGGATCTAATGCAACCCTCCAGCAGCCACCTTTTATCTCTACTTAACTATAAAATCATAAGTTAAATTGAAAACACTATAATATTTTCAATCCAAGCTCATTAAGTTATATAGTCATATAGGTCTGAACTAAGTTCAGTATATTTTGATGTCTTTGGCTCTTTAATAACTATAGCCACCACTATCCTATTAGGAGTGATTGCTTTTAAGCCACTAAACATCACATGATCACATTTCTTAGGCTTGCTTATAACTGTTATTAAAAACAGGCAAAACTCTCTATACATATTGCCACTCAGTGCAAGGCAGAGTAATCAATAGATGCCAGAAGGCTTGTGCATTAAATCCCCATCTAGTGCCTATGCATCCAATATCCCCAGACTAGTTTCTGGCTTGTGGCCTTCGTCAGTGAGGAGCCTTGGATCTGAGAGCACTGCACCTAGATCTTAGCATCTAATGCAACCTTCCAGCAGTCACCTTTTATCTCTACTTAACTACAAAACCATGAGTCTTAAATTGAAAACACGTATAGAGAGTTTTGCCTGTTTTTAATAACAGTTATAAGCAAGCATAAGAAATGGTGATCATGTGATGTTTATTGGCTTAATTATTTTTAACTGTGCTTTCAAACTAAAATAATTTATCTAATATAATTTATTTCTTTTATTAGGAATTTATATCTGGTGTTCATCTAAATGAAGATTTCAAAGAATTTGACATTCCAATAGAAGATAAGATGCCGTCACCTTTAAGAGCCTGAGGTCACCAAACTAACGAAGCCACAGAACAAAATATCAAAAGCTAAAATAGTTGTAATAATAATAATTCTTAAAATGTGTTGTGAGCGTGTAATTTAAATAGTTATTTTTTTATTTGTATTTAAGTTGCAGTATATCTATTTCATTATCTGAAGCCAAAGCGATTACATCTACGGATACTCTAACCCAATGATCGTAGATGTGGTCTGTTATTCATAACTTCTTTTACGTCTAATCGAGTTGAAATTATTTAAATGTTTTATTAAATATTTTGAATATTCCTTTTATATATTTATGATTTTATTTATTAAATAACAGTACAAAATATAATTATTTTTTATTATTTTAAAAACACTTGTTGGAAATAATTGTCTTTCAATTCTTTGTAAATATGTCGTCTTTTAAATATTTATATAAAGAATTATTTAAATTACCCTATGTATATAATATGAATTTTAAAAAAGCATTGTTAATAATTTATGTAATTAATAAATATGTCGTCTTTTAAATATTTATATAAAGAATTATTTAAATTACCCTATGTATATAATATGAATTTTAAAAAAGCATTGTTAATAATTTATGTAATTAATAATTATATTTATTTTTAATGTATATAATCTTCTTTGACTTACCACTTTTTTTTATTTACTAAAATAATGTTATTAGAGGGGATTCATACTTGTATTTAATTATATAAATAAATTGTTTTTCTCTTCACCAGTAAAAATTGTAATTATAAATATGCGACTTTTTTCGCATACGTTAGGGAAGCTATAATTATACTATAATGTGTAATATGTCTGCTTAGCGCTTTCGAGATTTGATGTTCAAATCTCATACTCATAGCTTTACAAATGAAGACTGTTGTGATTTATTGTACACATATGCAAATTAGTTTGAATTTTTAATTAGTTAGTCCATTGTTTGGAGAGAGCAAAACATGCCTCTCTTCTATTAATGCACCGAGATCATTTGCTATGTAAAAAACTGGGCTAACCTCAATACAAGAATTTACCAACACAGGTATGCATTCAACAGGGTTAAAAATAAAAATGAAGGAACATCAGTCTTCTGGGACCACCAAGCAGCTACAGGTCATGTGTTCGAACCCAGTTCTGCCCAAATAATTTGCACAGAGAAGAGTGATGCCAAAAGAAAAGTCAAAGAAGCTTTTTACGTAGCAAATGATCTCAGTGCCATTAATAGAAGAGAGGCATGCTTTGCTCTCTCCAAACAATGGACTAATTAAAAATTCAATCTCATTTGCATATGTGTACAATAAATCACAAGTCTTCATTTGTAAAGCTATGACTATGAGATTTGAACATTAAATCTCGAAAGCACTAAGCAGACATATTACACATTATAGTATAAATATAGCTTCACTAACGTATGCGAAAAAAGTCGCAGATTTATAATTAATTATATAAAATAATGTTAATTTTCTTAGCGATTTTTTTACCCTACTCAAAAGCTAACTAATGTAAATAAATATATTAATAATTTTCATTATGTCATTCATTAGTCTAGAGTTATTGACTTAATAATATTTCTATAGTGAAATTTTACTATACCACTCCCACAATGGGATAGAGACTGGTTTCTATCCGCTTTTAACGCTTTGTGGAAGGGTGTAATTATAAACATTATGACTGAAGATGTGAAAAAGATGTATGATCCGTAAGATGCACATTTCGTGCCGAACCAGCTCTTATCAATTGGCCCAGGTCACAATCACTTTTTCATTACTAATTGTTGCAGTTTAATTAATAAGCTCGTCAAACTTATCGTCACAATGGCGTAAACTACTCAATGAAAGTATTTTTTTTATTAGACTAGAGATTATCTACTTACTGAATAATATTTCTGTAGTGTAATTTTCACTACACCACTTTCATGCAAGATAGTAATTGGCTATCTATATATTATACTGAATAATGATAAAGATACATGTTATAGCTTGTGACTTGAGCCAATTGATGAGTGCTAGTTCAGCACAAAATGTTCACTTTGGGGATCATATATCCTTTTTACACATCTTTGTTCATATGTTCATGATTACACCCTTCCATAAAATATTAAAAGCGAATAGAAACCAGTTTTTATCTTGCTTGAGAGTGGTGTAGTGAAAATTATACTATAGATATATTATTGTATCTAATGTAAATCTGATTATTCAATGAATATTATATGATATAGTACTACAAATCTATATCCCCATATCAAATGGTTTATTGCTTGCAAGTTTATAAGAGATTTCAGCACCAGAAATAACCCGAAGGTAGCATGTTTCATCAGAGAATGTAGGAGTCAAAGCTAGAAACTAATGCATTTATATATCTAGATATCTATCACATTTTATTACTTAACATATCTGAATCTAAGTTGGTTTGCCTGCATGATTATGTAAATCTAGCCAGATCAGCCTCTATATAACCTGTGACAGCAGTTTTCTCTTTGGTTTGAGTAGTATATAAGAATAAAAGATGGATATTTAATTTATAAGTGAATAATTACCAGCTTTGAATCCTAAGTTTTTACTGATGAAAGCAAAAAATATTGTAACACAATCATTTGATGTCCATTGATTACTCAGATTTGAAGTAGATAGATTTAGATTAGGGCAAAGAAAACTGCTATTGGAAAGATATTGGTAAGCTGAAAATGTCACGTGATATCATCGATGTAAATTCATTTGATAATAAAAATTAAATTCTCTTTATTATTTTGTGTAAGATTAATTTTAGTAATAAAAAAAAAAATTCTGAAAGTTAAATGTAGACACTTTTCAAATTAAGGCCCAGCTATTAGACTGTGCTCTAAATTGGACAATGATGGTAAGATTTGTGATTAAGGTATGTGAGTGTTGAAGTGAATACTTGCTGGTAGAATAACTGGTTTTCTGCTTTCAAAACGTTTTAAAATAAAACTTGTTGTGATAAAGGTTATTTTTACTCCAACAAAAAAAGCTATTATTATAGGTTAATGAGAAAAACTAGTTTAGTCTCAGGGATTGTCAATTAGTAGTAATTGATAGTTTCTTAGCAACATCAAAAGCTAAAAGTTAGCTCTGTTTACATAGGTATAATCTCATTTCTATACCTTATTATAATAACAATCCATGGAAATATTTAATTCAGCATTTATATATCCACATGTTAATTTCATTCACCTGACAACAATATAGTTTATCTTCAGGGTAGAAGAAATCTAAAATAAATTATGGGATCAGCTTCTAGAAATATGATGTCATCTACACTAGGGATGGAAATTATCTGGTGTTATAGTCAACATATTGACATATATCTAATCAACCAAGATTACCCTAATTAATAATATTTGAATGTCCAGTTATAGAACAATATGGGTAGATTGTAATCTGTAAAAAAAATATATATATATTTATCTTCAACTGAACTGCTATTGGAAAGTTTAGATTCTCCATTATACTGCCATCTAGTGTAAGTTTGACTAATTAGTGATTACCAGGTATATATTACAATCTGATCCATATGCAAGTGTCTTTACCAAAGTAATTTGCAATGCATATATGTTCTACTTCTATATAAAATAAAGGTAGTACTATTTTATACTCTAATAATATATAAAACTTGAAATAAGTAAATTTCTCAGGGTATTTCAGTATACGGGTGCTACTACTCTTAATAAATTTTAAGTAAATATTTTCTAATACAGTATAATGTTTCTTACTAAAAGAACAAATTAAGCATAAATGGATTTGTGTTTAAACTAAGGCTAGCAGCTTTAAATTTAATGTTGACTGATGATTTATCTCATAGTTATGAATTAATTATAATCATTTGCATAAAATAAGGAAGGTAAATGTATGCATATAAAGTTTATCCATTTATCTTAGGATACGATAAATGGAAAAGGGAATTTTGTGTACACCATCTTACCCTATAACTTTGTATTTCAGCTAGAAACAGTAACAGTAATGGTGTATCCAACCAAATGATTTACATGTAATCTAATATTTTAAATATGACTTTTGCTCATGATATATGCATTGATGATGTTTTATTTAATAACGATAAAAGAGAAATATTAACAATTGCTTTATTATACACTATAAAATAAATTATAAACGAATAATAACAAACGAAATTAATTATGGAAAAATTATATAAAATCCCTAATAAATATTAATATTTGTTCTCTAAATCTACTTTAAGACTGAGTTATAATACTGAATAGTCATGCAACATTGTAGAGACAGGTTGCATATTATTTAAGCAAATTCTCAATTTAAATACTGGATGATGATGATAATAAAAAATGTTTTATGTTGTCCTTAATTAGCTTCTTACAATAACTAATCAATAATTAATCAACCTTACTTAATAACATTGGAGAAGTTTTTCACTCTTTTAAAAGAAGCAAGTGAAAATATTTGCTTAGCATTTCTAGATGATATTTAAAACACTTGACTTACTTACATCTCCAGATTCTTTACTTGATTCATTTGAAGGCTTATCATTAGGAGTAAAACTCTATTAACAAAATATATAACTCATATCATTAGGATGCCTTATTGCACTTTAAAATTAACACAAACGTAGAGGAGTGATGTTAAACCACTAAACATCACATGATCACCATCTTTTATACTAGCACATAATTGTTATTAAACAAAGCAAAACTCTCCATACAGTAGTGCCACCCTGTGCCAAACAGAGTAATCAATGGATTCCAGAAGGCTTGTGCAGTGCTCTCAGATCCAAGGCTCCTCACTGATGAAGACCACAAGCCAGAAACTAGTCTGGGGATATTGAATGAGTGGGCACTAGATAGGGATTTTATGCACAAGCCTTCTGGCATCCATTGATTACTCTGTTTGGCACAGGGTGGCACTACTGTATGGAGAGTTTTACCTTGTTTAATAGAGGTGTGGTGCATAAAATATTTCTTGTAGGCTTAATTATCGATCTAAGAATGATTAACTCCTTTTAAATTTGAAGATGAAACTTAAGAATCCATAAAATCTATAATAAATTCAACATAACAAATTTTATATAAGTTTAAAAGTAAGTTACACTGATACAACCTAGTCCTACTGTAAATTATGTCATAAATAATAAAATTAGTAAAACTCCTGTCGACTGTGCCACTCTGCTATGTCTGAGGGTTTCTCCTTCTCAGAAACCAGTCAGACTGCAATAAATAAAACTAACATACACTTGCCATTTGTATATAATTATTTAATTATACAAATTATAAAGAAATGTGTTAATATACTACATATTAATTAGCAGAGACAATTGAAGCAACATTTGCGTTGCCTTATAAAGTTCAACTAATTAGTTATTTCTGCCCTCAAACTTCGGCAATTTACCAATTCGCTTCTGCTATTTATGTTTTATGGCTTTATCAGTAATTCATGGCCACTTATATATATTCCATTTATGATTTGCTCCATGCCGGAAGGTACTGGACTGCCCAGAAGAAATATCTCCAGGCTTTTTATAATAATCTGTTTATCGCGCAAAATTTCAGGAGCATAAATTAGTGACAGCGCCCTCTATAAATTTATTTACTAGCGTAATATAGTAAACGCTTATGTAGAGTTTTTAGGTCATTTGTTTACAGATACACAAACACAGCAAACTGTTACCTGTATATTCATATAATAATATCTGGGGAACTTTTATATTTCTTTATTACACTAATAATTATAATTACAAACTAAATAAGAAAGAATAAAGTTCACTAAGTAATCCATCGGTTTTATACTCCAACGGTTATAACGATTAAAATTTATCCCCAGGAAATATTTTCACTTTTATAATATTCCAATATTTTTGGGAATTCATGGAAACATTTTAATAAAAGCAACAAAGATGATATAATTGCACAATTAATTTCCTTTTGCAATTTAATCCTTAGGAATGTAACATCAAAATAAATAAAAGTCCATTAAGCACATTTGTTCGTCCAATGGGAGTTATATTTAACACATTAATCCATTTTAGGGCTTGCTTATAAATTCAACTTTTATAATATTTACATTTACAATTTATAATCCATAAGCAGTATTAAAATATTAGACATTTATAATTTCATTAGAGTCCACCATTTCACCAAGCTACGATGTTATGATGTTATATTTGAGTTGAAACTTATTACTTAAAGCTTTTTTTTCAATAATTCAAGATGAGATAATTCACACTATTGAGATATAATATTCACACTTTTTGAATTGTAAAGGACAGTTACTACACCATTATTTTAAATGAAAATATAAGTGACTTGAGTGAAGTTGATAAACATAATTTTATTAAAATATCAGCTAATTTACCATTACTTTAAAATAAAAAGACTAGAAATTTGAGTAAAGTTGTCAGACAGTATTCTATAAGTAAGTTTATCAATTTCTACCAAGAATTGACTATAATAAATGAAATTTTCTTGAAATAATTATTATATTCCTAGTCCAATGAAAACAGTTTTGTCAAGCTAAAGAAAAATGCTTAGATTGGATTAGTCTACTTGATGATGATGAAGGAAAACAAAATGGCTATTTTAAAGTTTTAACTTGCTTAAGTTTTGAATGCATTCAAATTTTGTGAAGATTGGCTGGTTTTTCCAAATATCAATATTTATACCCTTTGATCAGCTGATGTCTGGATTACATCACATTTCCCATAATGCAGTAGTGCTTCCTAATTTTTTTCAGGAAAATTTGAAAGAATTGTCAAGGTTACTAAAATGGGGACTATAGAGACTGTCTGATTTTGAATTAACATGGTAAATTTTATGAACGCAATTTAAAATGGAGAAAGAATGAGAAGCTAAGGGAATAAAAGAAAATGGAGATTATTTAAGTCATCTAGACTTTGTAGATGATGTAATTGTTTTTGAAAATAATGTTTTAAAGCTTTAGAAAATGTTGCAAGCGTTATCAGATGAAAGTAAGAAAATAGATTAAAGGTAAATGTTAAAAAGACTAAAGAAATGTTCAATGGATTTTCTCAAAATAAGAAAATAAAAATTGATAATGATGAGTTAGAAGAAGTTAACAACTACAAATATCTTGGTCAGATTATTATTACAGATGTAAACATAATGGATGAAAATAATCATAGAATTAAACTTGGAGTGGTTTTGATAAAAATAACTTAATATTACAAAGAAATATGCATATGTATTTGAAAAGGAATTTTTTAATAAATATGTGTTACCATTTCTTATTTATGGATCCAAGACTTAGACACTTAACAGAAGAGCAATACAGAGACTTTAGACCACTCAATGAAGTATGAAGAGATTATGTCAGAGCAACAAGAAGAGACCAAAAATGAAATTCATGGATGAGAGAACAAACAGGTGTTACTGACATCATTGAAAGAATTAAGGAACTGAAGTGGAATTGGGCTGGACATATTGCTAAAAAAGATGATAATAGATGGACAGTTGAAATCTTAAACTGTATTCCAGGAAATTGCAAAAGACCTAGAAAGAGACCACATATGAGATGGATATATTAAGTAAAGAAGTGTGCTAGGATGATCTGAAGAAGAGAGATCAGAGAAGAGGTTAGAGTTCAAAAAAGATGGATTGAACTTGGAGAGATCATCCCTGTAGTGGATCAATAATGGTTGGAAATGATGATGAGTAATAGATCAGAAAAAACTTTTTTTTTTACATTATAATGTTTCATTTCCTAATTTCTTTTTCAGTATTTTCCAAATTATTAATCATAGTTAAAAGAAAAAGAAAAAAAATAAATTCAACTGATAATTTGGCAATTTGAAATTTTAGACAGTTCTAACAAATAAGTCTGATAAAATGTAGAAGAAGGAAGAATGAATTTCAAAGTATATAAGTTAAAATTTAAAAAAAAAAATGCATTCCTTCTATGGATTTTTTATTATTTTATTTACTTACAACAGTTTTAACTGCCTATCAGCCTTCTTCAGATCTAAAAAACAATGAGACAAAGAGAATCATAAATTGATAATATATATTTTAATTAAATCAATTTTAGAGTCAGTTCATTGTGTTTATAATCCTATATTGTCTAAAAATAATATGGTAAGTTACTAACATTAAAGCTTAGTTCAATAATATATATTGTTGAAGTTATTTAGAAAACAAGTTTTACATTAAAAATAATAATAATTCCAGATGTCTGGCTTTAATACTTCAGAAAAGACATCAGTAATCAATACTTTTCTTCACCAATTCTTGTATTTAAACTAATGTCATATTTAAGTGATTACATTTAAATATGCATTTGGTATCTCAATTAATCTTTTTTGATGATAGGAAATTATTATCTTGGACAACTACTTGATCAAAATGGGATAGAAAAATCACCAGCAACTTCTAACTTGAATAGGTTTAGTTTGAGGATGTAAACCCATTTAAATATGTTTGTTAGATAGAAAGGATTTTGGGATGCAACACTGTGGCTGTATTTATTTTATGAAAGTGAGACATAGACCCCTTTTCTACATAACATAGAGGCATTGGAAACTTTTCATCTAATGATAGTCATAAAAAAGTTAAAAATGCAAAAGCAAAAAAACTAATCCCATGTTCTTCATATGCAGTAAGTGATGCTATTGAACCTATTACTGTAAAGATTCATCTTTAATGTATCAGGCATATGAGGTGAATGAACAGTGAAAACTTTCTATTTTAAGTTGAACTCAGACATGGATATATTTATGTTAAAATGATTATCATAGGCATAAGATATATATAATTGAGGATAGATTACAAAGGATAGCTATCATACAGCAAGATGTTTAAGTCTTTCAGAAACAGACTAATAAAGCAACATGTGAACTATGTGGGTATATTTGGGTTCACGAATTGGGTTGCGTAAACATAGCAAAATTTCATCTTTACTTTTTTTATTCTTTCTCTTTCTAGCATTTTTTTTTTCTAGAGTTAGAGGTTTATATTCATTGACTAATAGCTACTAATGAGCATGACACTAATTATTGGCAATGGACTGTCATTACACACACTCTGACAATTCTAACATTTCATCTAATCAATTTAACAATTACAACATTTCATATGCATTATAGCTCTGAGGAATATTGGTGAACAGTTGAAATTGTCAACTATTTTACAAGTGAGATATATAAAGTAATGCATTGCATAGAATGCATAAAAAGTTTTTCTTATTTATGATTTTATGATTACATCACAAATTGATAACGCCAGCCATAATCAGAATTACATTATGGGTAAAATTCTTAGGTATATAATACCAAAAGAACTGTTAAGAATAATATTGGTCATTAGATGTAAGAACAGAAGCTTAAACTATCTACAAAAGAAGATGAAATGAGTTAATAATATAGATTATAAGTGTGGTTTATGTAGTCATGGAGAGAAGAGGATCAGGATAAATTGTAAGAAGAATGAATAATATTGAAGAGAGAGAGAGTTTTTTTAGTTTAGGTCTTTATAATTAGAAAAAGAATATAGAGATAGGAGATAGTGGATTTAAAAAAAAAAACAATTTTTAATTGAGTGATATAGACCCAAAAACTCAAAAATAGAATACTTTTAATGCTAGGAGAATGATTTAGCAGTTGTGGATTGAAAGGACATAGTAAAAGGACAAAAGTGTTTTAAAAGGGTTTCAATGCTACAAACAATTTATCTTGGTTACATCACATCAAATTACTGTATTGTATGGAATGTTGGTATTTCTTTTTTTTTTTGTTTGTTTGTTTTAACCAAAAAAAAAAAAAATTTCCCTCTATTTAAAATATACTTTTATTTCACTTTTTTATATTATATATGAAAATATTCTAATGCAGACCGCTAGCTGAAAATTAAACAAAAAATATTCAGATCACTTTCCTAAAAGTTATATTTCAGCAACGCCCTCTACAACTAAATATAAAGTCTGAACTTCAAACCTAACTCAGAAGATCCTTTTGAGGGACTGTTTGAAGTTTAGACTTTACTTATAGAGGACATTCCTGAAGTATCATAAGTTCCAGAGGGCGATTTAAATGTTTTTATTATATATATTATAATTTATTATGAAGATTCCAAACTTAGTACACACATGACTATGATATCAACTTCTCAGATAAATATCTTAATGATTACTACTAATCATTTTTAGGCTAGAAATTATTTCATGTGGTTGTATTTAATAATAATAATTTATTCACCTTTAATTAAAATTTAAAGTGTATAATAGGGTTAAAATTGTATGATAATCTCTAGATTAATAAAAGATTAGTAATAATTAGGAAGATATTTATCTAGATAGAATGATGTCAAAATCGTGAGTGTAGTAAGTTTGGTATCTTTACAACAAAGTGTAATAATTTTATATAAATAAATATTGAAAAAAATTCCTTAAAGACACGTTAGAGTTAATGAGCTGAACCAATTGATGAATGCTAACAGTTTGAAATACATCTTGGATGTTATTCTCCCTTTTGAGATGTCTTTATTCATTCTTAAAGTACATATATAGAAAAATGAAAGTTGTAACTATATATATTTTATATGAATTGTTTTTTATTCTTTTTTGTTAAATGAAGTTATAAATTTATTTAATGTTACACTTGTGAGTTTTGGATTTTTTTGAAATAAATGTAGTTTCGGTGGGTTTTTTTTTTTTAAAAAAAAAAAATCTATAAAGTTGTGACTTTTATTAATTTTTAAAATATAATGTTAAATAGTTATTTATTATGTGGGAAATCGAAATACAAATTTTTATATTTATTAATTAACGCTATGTCGCTGTAAGCTATTTTAAAACAATTTACTTTCTACCAGAAAAAACAAACAAACATTACCGTGATTTTTTAAATATAAAATTCTTGATATTGATTTTATTTTCAAATATATTAAGTATATATCGATTTATTTATTTATTTTTCTTAAAGCTGAGAATTATTATATAAAACCTTTGGCTTGTTCAGAAAAATGTGGTTATATTTATCAAGTTTTACTTTTAAAACATAAAGTGATCAATTATTGTATATAATATTAAAGTTTGTTTATAAGATTTATTGACATATTCTTTACGCATTATTGACTACTAAAATTTATTCTTGTTTTTACTATTCGGGCATTAAATGACGCAGTTGTGAAGTGTGTGTTTAAATGAAAAAAATTCACTATAGAAAGAAATCGTTCACTTTGACTTAATGTATATATATATTTGCGATATCAATTTATTTAATCATAAATATTTGACTATAAATACAATGTATATATCATTTACACCTTTTTTAAACACTTTATCAATACTTTTATTTATATCAAACTAACAGTTTCGACTGCCCTGCAGTCATCATCAGAGCTCTGATGATGACTGCAGGACAGTCAAAACTGTTAGTTTGATATAGCACAGATATAAACCTTAAACCTCAGTTAAAGATTAGTACTGATGAGTGCTGTTTCAGCACGAAATGCATCTTGGAGTCATTTGTCTTTTATTGTATCTTTGTTTACATGAATTTAAAAAGAATGGGCAAATATGGAGGTTGTTTAATATATGTATAAAGATATTACACATGGGAAAGAGAAAAATGAGTAAGTCCATGTTCATGTATGTTTAAAATTAAAAAACCAGATATATTAATCTTTAACTGATGTTTAAAGTTTTTTCTGTGTTAGAAATAATCTCTAGTTTAGAAAATGATTAGTAATAATCATTATTGTATTTATCTGAAGTGGATGATGTTAAAATTATGAGTGGTGTGGATTTGACAATGAAATTAAATAAAAATGTAAAAATTTACTGTAGATAAATAGTCTTTTTTTTTCTCAGTGATGAAAGTTTATTCATAAAAAAAAAACAGATACAAATACAGTTAGAAAAAGATTACAAGGGAGTGATTATATGGTAAATTGAAATTTCAGGAGCAACATGGTAATAGGGGAAGGATACATGTGGAAAAGGAATGGGAAGTGGAAAGGGGAAACGGTGTGTAATCCAGGCCAGTCCGAGATACATGTCTTCATTGAGCAAGCACCACATGGGTCACAAACATTTGAATAATTGAGTCCTATGACAGAGGCTGAAAGAATGGGAGTTGGAGGATTTCCCAAGTGCCCGTGAGGAGTGGAGGTGAGGCTAGTTTGGTATCTCTGGTTTTGAGAGCACAAATTAGGTCCAATAGCTTTTGATTGACTGAGTGTACTCTCTGGTCAAAAATAATGGCACATTGGAGCACCAGAGTGCATAGATGAGGAAAACTGATAGTCTAATAGTTGCAAAGACCCTTGTTTCTATGGATTCTTGGAGGTTGAAGATGGTATTCCTGTGTGAGGAAAGGCAGGAGTTATATATGGGAGATAGTGACCTAGGCCAACCGATGAGTGTTGGTTCAGCACGAAATACATCTTGGGAGTCATTTGTCATTTATTGTATCTTTATTTATGTGCATTTAAAAAGAATGGAGAAGTATAGAGGTTTCTTAATGTATCTATAAAAATATTACACATGGGAAAGAGAAAGGTGGATAACTTCATGTGTGTGTATGTTTAAAATTAAAAAATCAGATATATTAATCTTTAACTGAGGTTTAAAGTTTATATCTGTGCTAGGGATAATCTCTGATTTAGAAAATGATTAGTCATAATAATTATTGTATTTATCTGAGGTGGATGGGGTCAAAGTTGTGACTGGAATGAGTTTGACAACGGTAAATAAAAATGTAACAATTTATTTATTACATGTTTTTAGGTGTTAATAAGTAAAAAAATAATATATATGCCCACAACAGTTATGATATTAGTTTTGAATAATTGCAAAATTCCAATTAGAAAATTAAAAATATATACACATAACCATACAAAATAAACAAAAAAAAAATTTTGGACAACAGCATCTTTTATTAAAAATATACTCCACGGTACAAAAAGACAAAAATGGTTATTAAAACAATATTTATTCATTTAATAAGAGAATGTGATTGTGTATTTTTTAATATGTGATATAGGATACTAGAGATTTTTCTTATTTTTAAATGTATTGTACAGAATTGCCCTGTTATGTAATAAATTATTAAGTTTCCATGTATATAGTTGTATGTTTAATCTTTTTTTTTCATATGTCATAGCATCGGCCAGGAGGTGAACCCCCAACAACTGTCTTTAACCAACTGTTTGCTTGCAAGGCAGCTGCACTGACCTCTCGGCTAACAATGCTCGACATATCAGGAGAAACTGAGTTTAAAATATTCTACACTAACAAAAACAAATGAAACAACAATTTTAATGTAAAACAAACGTTACATATTGGCATTATTAAAGATCTATTGAAAGATAGTTTCTTCTGATCTTTTTACATATTTTTCACAAATCACTAAATTCATGCTTTCTTTAAAATTAACACAATAATCAAAACCAATTTAATAATTAATAAATTAATCACTAATAAAATTTTCAACAGCAAATTATGTAAAAGTTTCAATTACAAGAATAAATGCTAATTAGTTATAAACTTGTCATGGGAGCCCATTGATGTGATTATCAAATGTTCATTAAAGTGCCGCCTTTGATGATTTTGTTATTGGTTATAAATGAAGATAAAGGTCACTATTTAGAGTTGAGAACCCAAATAAATAAAGTGTATGAAGTTTTTTTAAATATTGACAGAACTTGTGACAACTGATACTTATAAGTTATACTGGTAGTTGTGGAGGAACCATACTACTGCCAGTAGATGGCGCTGTGCCACCATCAACAACCGGCCTGAATCTTGCAAGTGATAAATTTATACACAAAAGTGGCTAAAAATTGACAAATAAAAATGCCTGAGGTACTGAGAAATAAATAAATACTTCTTTTTTATATAATTTTTACAATGCAATAATTTGTTCTTAACTTGACAAAATCTTCTTGCAGTTTCGATTGACTAGTATTCTTCTTATATAATATATATATAATTATCCCAGTGCATAACAGCAGCTGAAAATAAATATCAAATCACTCTCCAAACATTAAGAAATTTCAGTTATACCCTCTGTGAATACATATATAAAAGTGTGACTCTCAAATAGCCAGTTCAGAAAAGGTATCTTAAATTTTTAAACTAGCTATTTGAGAGTCAGAGTTTTATATATGCATTCACAGAGGACGTGGCTAAAATTTCTTAATGTTTGGAGAGTGATTTGATATTTGATAAATATATTTAAGATTATTTAAACATATATTATCTAAATCAGAGGTGGGCACATTTTTTTAGGGCAAAGGTTACTTGTATTTTTTTCAAAGTGTCATGGTTCACATATTACATGCATGGTTGTAAAATATTGTTTAACATTTCCTATATTTTGGAAGTGACATGCATGAGATATATAGTATGTATATTTTGAATTCATCATTGTGAAGAAAAACTGTTCATCCCATTCTCATTACATGGCTTGCACTGAGTGGCACTACTGTATGGAGAGTTTTGCCTGTTTTTCATCCCATTCTATATTAAAATTGTATATCAATCTTTTTTTTCATCCCATGTGTCATAGCACCAGCTAGGAAGTGAAGTCGCTAATCTGGGACAACTGTTTATAAAGCAGCTGTCACTGACCTCTCAACAATCATTTCAGATATTATTCCCATTTTAAAATATGACAAAATGCTAATTTTTCACAATACATTAATCAAATATGTGCACTGGGACTAGCTGGATGTATCAATGCTTCTGGATGTGTCTTTGTGTTGCACAGTGAATATATTTGAGCCAATAAATTTGTAAAGAACATTTACATCTTCATGCATTTTGAATAAAGTTGTGAATGTCATTCGATCCATTCATTGTCAAGTGCCTAATGACACATTCCTCTCAATTGTGAAGAGTCAATTCTATAGTCAGTAGCATCCCTATGGGCAGTCAATCAGGCATATGGCCAGGGGCCCAAGTGCTAATGCCTTAAAAAATCCACCAAACAGGAAATGCATTTCCCAATTTAACTGTAATCTTAATAATTTTATTAACAATTCTGATAACCACTGCTGAGTCCGAACGTATTTTGTTAAATTTTAAAATAATAAAAAAAAAAAAACTATTTAAGGTCCAGCATGGCATGAAACACTATCCAACCTAATGTTGCTTTCCATAGAAAATAAATTATGTGAAGACTTAAATTTAAGTGAGATAATAAATTAATTTGTTGAAATTAAAGCAACGAAAATAAAAACCTTATATAACTGTCTACCTCTATTCCTACTCATATGTACAAGTTGTGTAACTACAAATAAACTATCTCCTATACACCTATCTGATCGAAAATCTCCTTGCATTTCTCCCACTATATTATTTTCTTCTTTTCACTTTGCAATCCTTCTAGCCACCATATATGTGCTATCAGTCTGTATTTGTTTTAACTTTCTATGATCCTTACCCTTCCATTTAAATAGTACCTAATCTTGTATTATTCCAACTATCTGAAAATTTTCTCTTCTGTGTTATCTTATTAAAACATGATAATAGTTTTAATTAAAATAAAATCCTTATTTTTTACTTCACCTTTGAGTGGTAAGTTTTAAATTGTGCTTTACGCAAAAAAGTGAAACTTAGTATCATTAGAAAAAAATTATCCGGCTGAGTGCTTTCAGAAAACTCAAGTCTCCATATTCATAGCCTATTTTGGGAGTGTCGGCTTACATTGAGATTTTAAGTGAAGTTTAATAGTTTTAATTTACCCTATTTCCTAAATTCATCACCATCTCTGCTATCTATCTAAAACCTGTTGCCTTACTACTTTTCAATTTTTTCCCTGCCTCATTATATTCATTTTCTGTAAACTTAATACTCCCATTACTATATGCTTTTATGTTTATTATCATTCTGTCCTTCACATCTAACATATTTTCTATATATCTTATAGATTGTCTCTAATTCTTTTCCAGCACTACACTCTATTCCCTCAACATCTAGTAATATAACTTCTCTCTCCCCTACATTCCTTCTTTTAATATATGTTCAATTTTTTTTACTCCCATCTCTTCCACTTTTATTAATATCCTCCAACAATTTATTATTTAATTTCATTCTTTCTCTACAATTATTTATTTTAATCAACTCCTTTTTCTTTAAATACTTTTCCCATTTAACATTAACTTTTTTATCACTCACTTTATTTTTAATAGCACACATATTCTCGCATGCTTTTTTACTTTCTTTTACAGTTTTACTAACTCTCACTTCTGTATTTCTTTTATTCTTCTGAATATGCTCACCTAAAACCCTATTTGCCACTTTTTCTATTTCACCACCCCTAGTCCTTATATTCACCCCAACCAACTCTTCCATGGTTTCTTCAACTTTTATTTTATATTCTGCTAACTTACTCTTATCATTCATTCTCCATCCACATCTTTCACCATTCTTTCTACTTTTATTACTATTTTTCATCACATTACTAACCATTTCTATTATAAAGAAATTATGATCTCAATTACATATTCTCTCTTCATTATCAAACACTTGAATTTTCCGTACTTTATTTATTTCCTCTTTCTCTACTAATACATAATTTATTGTATGAAATATATTATTTCTAGACAGTGTGCATTGTCATAAATATTTGATAAAATTTCCAATGGTCAAATTCACTCTCTGACAAAAATTCTTCAATAGCTATCCATTCTTTTTTTTTTCTCATATGTCATAGCAACAGCCGGGATGCGAACCCACAACTGTCTGCAACAACTACTTGCTTGCAAGGGGGCTGCGATGACCTCTCGGCTAACAACGCTTGACAGCTATCCATTCTTGATATCTATATAATCAATTTCTTCAATATGCTCATTCATATTCCTATAACTATTAATTTCTTCCCCTTTTTGAAACTCTGTATATCCTTAACTAGGCATTCATATATGCTACTATTCCACTCCTTTATAGTCTGACTATCTCCAATGGTTATATACCCTATATCCTCCATTCCAATATAGCTTCAGAAGTGCTATGCAGTGTTTGAAAGCAGAAACTAAATGAAAAATTGAATATAGCATCTGACTAGATCAATACCCCTATATATAATTAACCTATTCATTCAGTATACCAAATGTTTACTATAGTAGATAGAGGAATTTGAACTTAAAACACAAGTAAAAGATCCCCAATATATGTATTTTATGCAGAACCTGAATGAATAGGTTAATTATATATTGCCTTGGAAATAGGTTTCATCATAATATAAGTCCTGCCCATCCCTCTCCTATTAATATAAATGGTTAAGTAATGATCCAATAATATGAGGGGTTAGATTGATGTAATGTCTATATGGGTATGACTATAATATCAAATCTACAAGGGCTTGGAGCATTGTTGAAAGGGTGAGAAGATTGAAGCCTGCCTATTAAGGTTTGAGGAATTGCTATCTTAATATGAGCTGAGCTCTGATTGTATATATGTTTTGGAGATTATGGTCTGGACCCACTGATGAGTGCTGGTTCTACAAGAAATAGGTATATTGGGGATCATTTAGATTTCTCACATGTGTGTGGTCACATGTATTGGTTATTTGAGATGGAGTAGAGGATGAATATATACTGAAAATCTTAAGTTCAAATCCATCTATTTACAATACCTATATAATATATATACAATTAATATATACCTTATCCATTATATTATTATATCGTTATAACAATAACGATTTATTCTTTACTGTATATACAATAATATGTATATGTACTTTTAAAAAAAATTTTTTTTTTACTAATTTTTAATTAAACCTAATTTATTATTATTTTTTATCAAGATATCACCGAAATTAGTCTTTAAGCTAGAATGCTATCACTCCTTTTGGGATAGTCCCATTATTAGAAGGCTTGTCTTAATATTCCAAAAACACAGATCAGGATAGAGAAAATGATTAGTAATAATTATTAGTGTATTTATCAGAAATGGATGGCGTCAAAGTTGTGAGTGGAGGGAGTTTGATAATGGTAAACGAAAATGTAACAATTTACTCTAGATAAATACTTTCATATAATAAAGATATATATGAGAAATAGTGACCTGGGCCAACTGATGAGTGCTGGTTCAGCACGAAATGCATCTTGGGGGTTATTTGTCTTTTATTATATCTTTATTTATATGAATTTGAAAAGAATAGGGAAGTATGGAGGTGTTTATTATATCTATGAATTATCATATTTTCCATTAAAACCTATTCTATTATCCAAAACTGGTATTTATTTGTTAGAAAATGATTTATTTCATGCTATTGTCATTGTTCAAGATTTCAATTATATTAAAATATATAAATTTTAATTATGCAACGATTTATATTCTATTTTACAAGAGTTCCACCATCAACTCTAGATATGTGCTCTGAAATAAATACGAAGACAAGAATAGCAGGCCGTGAAGATAATTTGAATAATTTATTTCTTGATAATGTTACTGACAAGGTCTCTACAAGAATCACATAGTACAGATACCAATACAATCGAGCTAAGATTAATACAGATATTAAATCTATTTTCTTTGAACGTTAGTCTAAACATAATCATACCTTTGAGCCCATATCTGCCAGTAGTGTCTGCTCCGAAAGAAACGATGGAAACGCTAAGTTAAGGAGGCCTGCCACATTGCCAACAACACACATACGCAATCAAAAAGTATAATGAATTAAAATAATCACTTCTCTTATCATTCTGTTAATAATATTTCATCTCCCTCATAGAGCTTTAATATACACATACATACTAGAGAAGCTTAGCCGTAAGTATATGTGTAAATTAAATTAAAGCAGATAATCTCCTATAGTCAAGAATGTGCATGCTCATACATCAAGCATTAAAAAGGCCAGACCACCATTATTTTAAGTTCGAATATGCTATATTTAAAATAAGGTTATTAAATAAACTGAACACTATATTTCCAAAGTTTAAGATTATAAAAGAAATTGTAAAAGACTTAGCGACCACATGTAAGATGGATGGATGAAATAAGGAAGTGTGATGGGTGATGTGGAAATAAAAGATGAGGTCAGAGAAGATAGTTTAAACTTGAAAAGCCCTTCATCCTGCAGTGGATTGATAATGGTTGAAAATGATGATGATGATGATATTTCCAACATTGTCAAAAAATGTTGGCTTAAATAACATCAAAGCTGGTGTTAAGAGTCATCTACTCTTTTCCTCATTACATTAAGCGGTGTAGTTTGGCACAGTTTCTGACTTGGAATTGGGAAGTTTCAGTCAATTCCGGCACTTGAACTAATTAGGAATTCACAAGCAATAAAGGTGTTAGTGTTTTTTTTCTTTATGTTTATTGATGCATGAACATGATTTGTTATTAGCTGTTAGAGATATGAGCTTTCATTTAATATAGTATAACGGTCCAAAAGAAAAGTCTTAACATATCTGCACCACAGGGCGCCACTAGGCATTTGAAACTAGAAAATTTATATAGTACGCAGACACGTAAGTTAAAAAAAATTTTTTATTTTATATTGGTTGATAGCCCATTGTCACTAGCTCAGCAGAGACACAGAGGTTTATAAGATATAAATTCTTATCTAATAATATTTCACTTAAAAAATAAATAGAAGCCACTTCCAGTAATTAACACACAAACATTTATTTACACACATATATATAAGATTTAGCATTATTATTTTAGTATGTTTACTTTAGCATTTAACTACATTTTTAACTTTTATTTTGAAGTTCGCACAGCTGAATTTAATAGTTTTAAGTGTCGAGTATGAATAAACTACATAGATTGCATTTGAAAAAAAAAATTTTATCCTTGATTTAACCTTAGGCCAAAAGTTCACAGTCAAAACCAACGCCAATCTATCTGATATATCGATGTATTCAATGTAGCATGAATATGACAGCACCAAAATGACATACTGTCAGGAATGTACATCTGAACAGCATGGTTAATAGACGACATTGACTCTCAACCAAATAGGAATGCTACATCTATCGACAAGAAGAACAATAAACAAAAAACTCCATAGGAAGGGACTGCGTTCTCCGTCTTACTATCCCTTCCATAGGAAAAAGGGGGTTGGCATATAAATTGATCCTGCAAGTAGTGAATCTCATACTACATCTACTAATTACACCAATATATCCAATCCATTGACCCAATTTAATTACGAAACAAATAACCTAAGATTACCTCCCTTAAACTAACATATATAATTTTAAAAATCTATGCAGACATTCACGCCCGACTTAAGTTTAGTTTAACGAAAAACAAAAATCATAAAACTTAAAAGAACAAAAAAAATAAATGGAAATGATTTTAAATAAAAAAAAAACATCAAATAACATTATTAATATTAATTTACATTGGTCAGATAGGATTCTATTTGTATTATTTACTGAAAGGTTTAGAATTTAGAGTTCTTATTGTTCTCAAATTAATATTCCTTAGAGTTCATAAAGTTCTTACAGTTTTAGAAATGTTCATTAATTATATAGTTCTTACTGTTTTAGAAAAGTTCATCCTTTACAGTTGCTTGCCGTTTGGAATCCAGCGTTAAATCCCCCGATGATCCTGTGGTCCTAAATATAGAAAAAAACAATGTTTCATTTCTCTTTTTTTTATATAACCACTGAAGGAATTGAAAGTGTATCTTTCAATCCCTTCACCTCCAACTCTCCCACTTAACACATCTCCGTCTTCTCTTAAATTTTCTTCACTCACTAAAAATTTATTTCCAAACTTTTTCTTTTATATGTAACTTTCGGATCCAATGGACATTACATCATCGATGATGATCCTTCCATTGAGGTCCGATTCCCCGATGGATTTCTTTCATTGGCCATTCTGTTCCTATTGTTTTTCCTCTCCTATCTGACCTTTGCTTATGCATTTTGAAATGCCCAAGGGCTGATTTACTTTTACTAATTAAAATAATCATTTCCATTTTATACAATAGAATTAATTAAATTATTTTGCAAACTTAAAGTTATATTTTTATCTCTAAATCTTTTTAAGTTTTTGCTTTTAAAATACTTTTTCTCTTTTTAATAAAGTTTTATTTTAATAAATTTTTTTTTTCATCTGTGCGATTTTATATATATACGAGTTTAAGATAGAATTAATTTTCAATTTTTATGTCTTAAAAAAAAAAAAGAAGTTTTTAAATGCGAACTTTTCAATGTCTCAATTTTTTTAAAAAAATAATGTACGCCCGTTACAATATATATTATAAAAAATTCAAGTCAGATGTCACATGACCTAATTTAATAAGCTTGTATTTACAAATGTTATATATATAACATAATAAATATATATTATATTTTATTCCATAGTTAAGTCTTCATATATTATTTACCATATGTCCTCATATACAGGACATTTGGTTCCAAGCCATATCACAGATATCAAATTTGTGGATAATAATGAACTAATTATAATATACGTTTTGAACTACATAAAAGTATATAAATGCATTAACATATGTATTTAAACATATCACACACACATATGTACATATATACATAATATACATGTGCATACATATTATATATGTATGGTGAACCAAAAAAATTAAAATGTATTTCTCAATTTCTAATATTTTATGTGATTATTATTATTTTTGAATAGCAGTTAACTATAATCACAGATATTGAAATAACTGTTGTGGTATGTGCATGCTGTATATCATAAACATTATCTTATAAACAGATGTGTGTTACATGTCTATGCACAAGAATGCATAAAATGTTATGCTATTTTTTTTAATATCTAGATTTAATATATTAGATCATTAATATATATATATATACTATGATCTATTAACTTCTGTGATTTTCAATGTGACTCTTAACTCAAGTGGTAGCATCATTTCTTAGAAGAAGTTATATAATTATAAAATATTTTAAAAATAACAAGAGAAAAGCACATGATTAAAAGCAAAAGAGATACAAAAGTTATTTAATCAATTAAAAATAAATATTACAGAAGAGCAAATTAGAGACTTCAAACCACTAGGCAAAGTATGGAGAGATGCATATTAGGAGTAACAAGAAGGGATCCAAAGCAAAATACATGAGTGAGAGAACAAATAGGGGCTACTGACATCATTGAAAGAATTAAGAGACCGAAGTGGATTTAGCTGAATATATTACTAGAAGAGATGATAATAATTGGTCAGTTGAAATCTTAAACTGGATTCCAAGAGGTTATAAAAGAGCAGAGACCTCATGTGAGATGAATGAATGATAGGAGGAAGTGTGCTGGTTGGGACGTGGAGAAGGGAGGCTATAGATCAGAGAAGATGGATTGAACTTGAGAAACTTTGATCTTGGGTTAAAAATGATGATGGTGATGACTGTGATTTAAGGTTAAGTATGTGTGTGATATGTGATACAGACATACATATTTCTCTATAAGAGAATATTCATCTATTCATTGTTTAAGTTAGTATAGTATTGTATATCTTTAGCTAAAAGTCTGTATACTCAGTATAGCCCAGCTCCCTACTTTAATGCCACCTAGTGGAAGCTTTTGTAAACAGTAAATGATAGACGATAGTGCTTATCAAATTCTTATTCAGTGCTTACACAAAATAACAAAAGAATCAGGAAAATAAAATAATTTTCTAATGAATATCAACATGTGTAAGCTACGGTCATATGATGTTTTTGGGCACATGATATATTATTGATTTTGTAACCTCATCAATACTTCATAAAATATAATATGAAAAAACAACTTGAGGCGAATATATAAAGCTTGCATGAATTTAAATGTTAAAATTATTTATAATTATTTATTAACTTCTTCCTGTTTTAACAATGTATACTGCATAATTTTTATGTTATATAAACATATCAAGAGATTACAATATTTAAACAAAAATTAAAAGTTAAAATAAATTATTAAAAATAAAATAATATCAACAACATTAAAAAGGAGAAATGTTAATTAATGAATATGAAAATTAAAATAATTTATTGTTGTGTATTTAACTAAAAAACAAAGGTTCGAATTGTGATTTGAAATTTGCTAATGAGATTTCCCATTAAGAAATATATTGCAAAGCAATTTAATAATGTAATATACATAATTTTTTTAAAATTAAATATTTAATGTGATTCAAAATATTTATATATGTTATGTAATGAATTGGATGAATACGAGTGTTTTGAATATTTTTAAATATTGTATACATAATATATTAAATATTATTTACATATAATATTTTATATATGTGTAAATGTATTAAGAGTAAAGATTTTTCACTATTGTGTAAAATTTGAAATACAGGCATTCTTATACCTGGAACTTAATTATAAATATAGGGGATTTGAACTCAGACTTTCAAGCAACCTTCAACTATCCACACTATCTTATATTACTGATACACATGACCACACTCATGTAGAAAAGATAAATAATCATCAATATACATATTTCGTGCTGAATCAGCACTCATCAGTTGGTCCAGATTATCATCACACACACACATATATATAATCAGTGCCCGGTTTGTATTAAGATAGCAAATCTTTATACTTTAATGGAAGAGTTAAAAGTTGGAGTAGATTGAAGCCTGTCCATTAAAGTATCAAGATTTACTATCTTAATATAAACTGAGCACTGATTATATATATATATATGGTAGATGATAATCTGGACCAACTGGTGAGCGCTGGTTCAGCATGAAATACATATATTGGTGATTATTTATCTTTTCTAAATGTGTGTGGTCATGTGTATCAGTAGTATGAGATAGTGTGGATAGTTGAAGATTGCTTGAATTCTGAATTCAAATCCCCTATATTTACTATTGTGTAAACAATATTAAAAGTCTCATGAAAACTCATTGAAACTTATGCTTTAATTGTCAAAACAAATGAGTTCTGCTTTGCTTCAAGCTTATAGAACTTATGTGAATGATACATTTAGATTATGCCAATCGATAGAACGAAATATTTACTCTTTATAGATGTAAACAAAGCCATATTCAAATGGACCTATTAAAAAAATTTCAAGGAAGAACCACTAATTAGTCATTTTAATATTGATTTTTTCCCTTTGTGTTTGTAATTCAAATTTGCAACATTTGTTCATTTACATAATGCCTAATGCTAAGTGCAATTTTGCTTAAGTTCCCCATAATTATACCATGGTAAATTCACTGAAAGTGCACTTAGGATTAGATATTTTTTTCTCATGTGTCATAGTGTCAGCAGGGAACTGAACCCGCTAACCCGAGACAACTGCTTGTAAAGCAGCTGTCACTGACCTCTCGACCACCGATGCTTGACTAGGATTAAATTTTATTAAAGAAATCACTTTGTTGCTCAAATAAACAAACGTTTGCAAATTTGAATTATTCATTTTAATAACTTCAAATATTCATAGTTGGGAGTATTAAATTAAGCCAATTTCAATAAAGTTTCATGTATATTTACAATAAGAAAAACTTTATTCCCACCATTAGTATTGCCTACTATATAAATTTGTAGGCCTTTAAGCAAAATGGGATTTATTCTGCTTGACTAATAGTTAGACGTATAAGTTTCTATGCGATTCTTAATGTTATAGATGTGTGTATGAATCAAAATAGAATAAGTAAATATGCTTATTCAAGTAAAAACTACAAAGCAAAACAAACACATGAATATCAGGTATATGATTACCCACAATTCAGAATCAATTAAAATCATCTCTAGCAATAAAAGAAATTTTCATAAGACTGATGGCTTCAGACTAAATTGTTTAATCAAGAAAGCCTTGTTTTGATTTCATTGTATTAATAAAAGATAGCTTTTGCATCAACAAACAATATTCTGTCTATGACTCAATAATTCTACTTGTATGAATTTTAACTCTTTCCTAAAGACTTGATTTCCAATCACTTACATATATCTTATAACAGTTGCGTGGAATTTTAAATATTATTTCTGGATGCTTTTATTATCTACAAAGTACTGAGAATTTATTAATAATAAGTTTAAAATAAAATCTTTTTTCCAAAAATTATCTTCCAAGAAAGCTCTTGTTTTAAAATCATTGTATAAGTGAAAATAAAATAAGTCTTTATGAAAGAAATAAATATCATAAAAGTAGTTAAAAATACACATATTAGCATTATGCACTCATAAAAGATAATACTTATTATAAAATAGTGTGTGGTGGTGCAAAGGATATATTTTATAAACATAATGAAATTAAAAGAAGAAAGTCTTTTAAAGAATCAATTTGGGTTTAAGACTATCAGTCTTATAAAAACTTATTTTAATGTTAAGAGTAATTGACTATTGACTTCGAATTGTGGGTAATTATATATCTGTATGTGTATAAAACTACTAAGATATATGGTCCAACTTACATAATATTGTTCAATAGCAAATTCTTTTTTTTTTACTATGGATATGCCATCTAGTGTACACTTTATTAATAAATATGTGATAGATAAGAGTGCTTAATTAATCTTTATCCAATTTAATATAGTGGATGGGACAGCATTGGATAAATATTTATTAAGTACTATCATCTTATTGATTACTAAAGCTTACACTAGATAGTATAAATGAATGAGAGGAAAAGAACATTTATATATATATATATATTGGTTTTATTTTGTCACTAGAGGTCTCTTTATTTATATATAATACTATTGGCCTGATGAAAAGGATTTTGCACATTTTTGATTTTGACAGTATTTTTATTGCCATTTTTGATTATAATTACTATTACAGTGAGGTCAGCTTCAGCTCTCAGATCCAAGGCTCCTCACTGACAAAAGTCACAAGCTAGAAACTAGTCTGGGGATATTGGATGAGTAAGCACTAGATAGGGATTTTATGCACAAGCCTTCTGGCATCCATTAATTACTCTGGTTGGCACTGAGTGGCACTACTGTATGGAGAGTTTTGCCTGTTTTAAAAACTTTTTTCCCCCACTAAATTAAGATTTTTATAATAAATACAAAGACATTCAATGAATGGCAGCCATCTTTATTGCATAAAATTTAGTCATCGATACAGTTTGCTTTAATCCTTCTGTCTTTAGTAGTAAAATTATTGTACCCATTGCCATGAGCCATAAAAACTGAATTTGAAATCAAATGTTAAACCAATAAAACAATCCAAAATGAAAGTCCATTAAAATGTCAAAGTCTGAATGCTAAAACTTAGTTCTAATTTTAATTCAATTTAATGATGTTGATGATGCTAAACTCAAATATTGCACCTTGCTAAACATTTTTCAAAATTGGCCTATATTTTTAGCTTACTATTGATGGTTTAAACTCTAATAAACATCATAAATTCTTATGCAACCAATTGTTTTCCTCAATAAGAGTAGCAAACACACCATACTGTAGTGTCACCAAGTGCAAGCCAGAGTAATCAATGAATGCTAGAAAGTTGATGCATAAAATCCCTAATTAGTACCTGCTCATCCAATATCCCCAGACTAATTTCTAGCCCATGGCTTTCATCAGTGAGGTGATTTAGATTTAAGACCACTTCACCTAGATCTTAGGATCTAATATAACCCTCCTGCAGCCATCTTTTATCTATCTAGTTAACGATAAAGTTATGAGCCCAAGGTGAAAACACCATAATGTTTTCAATCCAAGGTCATTCACTTGTTTAGTCATATAGATCTGAACTCAGTTCAATATCCATACATTCTGGTGGCTTTGGTCTTTCAAAAACCACAGTCATTATTATTCCATGAGCAGGATAGATGTAAAACCAGTTAAAACATCATATGATTACCATTTTATATGCTTACACAATTGTTAATAACAATAGAAAACTCTTCATAAAGTAGTGTCACTTAATGCAAGCCTTAGTAATTAATGGATGTAAAAAGGTTTATGCAAAAAATCCCTATCTAGGACCCACTCATCAAATATTCCCAGAGGTGGCTGCTGGCAGGTTGCATTAAATCCCAAGATCTAGGCAAAGTGCTCTCAAATCCAAACCTCTTACTGATGAAATACGCAAGCTAGAAACTAATCTGGGAACATTGGATAAGCAATTACTTGATAGGGAATTTATGCACAAATCTTTTTCCATCCATTCATTACCAAGGCTTACACTTGGTGGCACTACTTTATAAAGAATTTGCTACAGAAAGTGAGTTATTGGTTTTTATGCTGGGTTTGCAAAAAGATAAGGGGGATTTAGATATCAAGGCCATAGAGTTGACAAAAATTATGTTGTGGAAATGGGATGGGACAGAATATGGGAAGACTTAGAGTGGGGAATGGAAAATAAAGTGGCTAACATGTTTATCTGGGCATAATTGCTGAGATATTCTTGACTTCGTTTAAGGAGAAGCCGCAATACATCTCATCACATCACATTAGTGTTAATAACAGCCGTATAATCATATGAAATGGTGATCATATGATGTTTTGATGGTTTTACAATTATACTTCAGTAAAACCTATAAATCCAATGCAACCATATCATAGAACAGTCTCATTTTAATGCGTTACTCAGAATTATTTGCGAGCAGACTCATAATGAATGTTTTTAATAAACTTACAAATATAATTTTACTTGTTAAATTACTTAAATTTTAAATAATAAATAGCTGTACTTTTAGCACCATCTTATATAAATTATATTCCTCCATAATACTATGTAATTATATAACATTTTAAATTTATTTTCTTTTACTATGTAATTCTATGATAAGCATTTATTTATCTCCAAAGAAAAGATTAATTTACTTTAATTTTAAATAAGAAATAAGAAACGTTTATCATAGAATTACAAAATAAAAGAAAAGAAGTAAATATTGTTATAGAAGTATAGAATATAATGGAGGACTATAAATTATATAAAATGGCATTAAAAGTACAGCTATTTATTATTTAAAATGTAAGTAAATTAATATTTTCTTTGTAAGTGAATAAACACGTATTATAGAATTACTTAGTAAAATAAAAAAAATAAAAAATTGTTATAAAATTATATTTGTAAGTTTATTAAAAAATGATTTTTTGTGAGTTTGCATGTAAATAATTCTGAATAATGTATTAGAATGAGAATTTTCTGTAATATAATGAATCTTACACAAAGTATTCATTTATTATTAACACACGTAAAAAGCGCATACACAATAGCTTGAAAAGTCTGATCTTTAATGTATTACAATTTATAAAACATAGCGCTATAAAAATAAATGCTTATTTACATATACAAGCAATAGTAAACGTTATTTATATGCTGTTAAAATTACTAATATTTAATAAATGTTAATTATGCTGACTTGACATAATTCCAAAATCTTATATCTCTTTTTTGTGTGAATGTAAAAGATATAAGTTTTGGAATTACATTACGTATGGATAAGATTGAATATTATAAGTGTTATTTAAGATTAGTATGAACTTAAGTAAAAAACAGGAATGTCTTGTTTTCCTACAGAGGTCTCTACAATTAAAGGACTGGTATAAAGAAGAAGAAAAAGTGGCAAATAGGGTTTTAAGTTAGAACATTCAGATTAATAAAAGTAAAAAAAAACAAGAATTAGTAAAAATGTAAAAGAAAGGAAAGAAGCATGCAGAGAATATAAGTGTGCTATTAAGAACAAGGAAAGTGAAAAAGATATTAATGCTAAATGGGAAAAGTACTTAGAAAAGAAGTAGTTGGCTAAAATAGATAATTATAGAGAGAAAATGGAACTGAATAGTAAATTGTTGGAGGATATTAATAAAAGTGGAAGAGATGGGAGTAAAAAATTTTGGAATTACATTAAAAGGAGAAATGTAGGGGGGGGGAGATAGTATTACTAGATGATGAGGGAATAGAGTGTAGCTCTAGAGAAGATTTAGAGAGAATCTTAAATAAATATGTAATGAATATAGAAAAGATGTTAGATGTTAAGGATAGAGTGGTAGAAAACATGAAAGCATATAGTAATGGAAATATTAGGTTGAAAGTGGAAAGGCAAGAGGTTTAGATGGATGGGCAGCAGAGATGGTAATTAACTGTTTTATTATATAGAAATATTGCCACTAAAGACTTGAAAGGTAAATAAACCAATAGATATATAATATTGTCTTTCTATCATGGTTGCTTGCTAAACAGTTCATACCATAGGGAGAATACTACATCATCAATAAAGCCATGAAGGCATAAAGCTTTCACCTTCCCATTTAGAAGAAACCTAATAAAATCCAAGAGAGAGCAATTGGAGAAGATCACTGACTTCTGATCTAGACAAGAGAGAGCAGTATTTCATCTTCATCCATAGGAACTTTAATTAAAATAATGGGATAAAAATTGTGATTTTTGTTTTATTATTTTTTTGTCTATTGTAAATTTTCTGTATGTTTATCTTTATTTGTATGAAATAAAAATTTACATCAGTTTTGACCTCCCAATCCAACTGACTTTTGACAGCATTATGTGAAATGAGAGGTAAGAGATTTCAATATTATCTCACACTAAGCAATACACTAGATTATGACAGAGTTTATATTAATTTATTTATTATTAATTAAGCATACTTAGATATTGCTTTTGTATAGATGATTTATAACCACTGATCTATCTGGACAACAAAGATTTATTTATTTATTTATTTATGCTTGTATATATATATTTTAAATTAGCTAGATAGAATCGTGATCACATATATATATATAGTAACGTTACATATTTGTTGTTGTAAAAAATTGGTCAAGTACATGAATTTCTACCATTGGGTTGAGGGTGAGAACTTTATTTTATAAATATCATTATTAGATATTAATATGGTAGAAACTCATCCTTGACATAACCTAATCTAAAACTTCCTTGCATTTCCCCCACTACATTATTCCCTTCCAGTCACCATATATGAGAAAACTTTATATAAAACTGATGTTACCGCTATCGGTCTATAATTATTTAACTTTCTATGATCCTTACCCTTTCCTTTAAATAATAATCCTACTCTTGTATTACTCCAACTACTTGGGAAAACTATTCTGTGCCATCTTATTAAAACAGGATAATAACTTTACTTTTGCCCTATATCCTAAATTCATTACTATTTCTGCTGCCCATCCATCTAAACCTCTTGCCTTTCTACTTTTCAATTTCTTCTCTACCTCATTCAATTCATTTTCTGAAAACCTAATATTCCCCTTACTATATGCTTTCATGTTTTCCATTGATGTGATGTGATGTACTGTGGCTTCTCCTTAAACGAAGTCAAGAATATCTGAGCAATTATGCCCAAATAAACCTGTTAGCCACTTAATTTTCCATTCCCCACTCTATGTTTTCCCATATTCTGCTCCATCCCATTTCCACATCACAATCTAGGTCAATTCTATAGCCTTAATATCTAATTCTCCCTTATTTTTTCCCAAACCCAGCATAAAAACCAATAATTCACTTTCTGTATAATCCACTTTTTTCATATTCATTATTCCATAACTTCATTATATGTATCCTTTCTGTTTTCAAACATTTACATTAACAAATGCCTAATATTTTCTATTTCTTCCTTACATAATTTACAAAATAAATCACCCATATTTTTTCATTTACATGTATATTTTCTTGTAGCTAAAGATCCCATTCGAGCCTTAAACAATAAACTACTTTCCTTACTATTATCATATATTAGCTCGCATCTAATATTCTGTTTATTTCTATATATATATTTAAACTCTTTTTACTCTCTATACTATTTCTCCATCTCTCTAACTCCCTATTCTTTATTAATAAATCTATTCTTTTATCCCATTCCTTACTACTATAACACTCAACAATCCTCTTAACGCAATCATCCCATCTTTTATACAAATTTATTGATATAAATTCTTTATCCAAATCTTTTGCATACCACATTACCTTTCTCACTCATCTTGTTACCTGCCCTTTACTCATAACCCAATTAAATACTATTTTGGCTCTTCTTTTATTATCCATAAACTGCAATCTACCAAACATTTTCATTTTACTTTTTGCATCTCTCATATGAAAACTTGACCATCCCATTTCTCCTTGAATTGCCTTCTTCGCTGTCCATACATCTGCATCAAATGCATGTCTTCCTATTTTCCTTTGAACTTTTTCTAAATAATCTAATACCCCTGTACTAATGGTACAGTGGCTCCCTCTAGTGTTCAAGTCCATAAATCACAGCTCCATCTTCCTTGCTTTCAGTGATTGAATTTATTACAGACTCTGGAGCAATAAATCTTTTAATATTGTAATAATTTCTTTTTAAAATTAATAATCTTTTTTAAAACAGCAAGTTTTAAACTAGTTCTTTTTATGATGACTTGAATGATTTCTTTAAATCTGAAAAGGAATTTGAATAATATTAAATCTGTATCTTTTACATAAAGGATGTTTTTTCAGTGCTAAATATACAACCCTATCCTCCACAAATAACTCATAACTCCATATATTCAATCAAATCATTACAATCTATCTTTTTTTCATCCCATATAATGATTCTTCTGGCTTTCTGTATAAATTCTTTACTGAATGTTGAATATCAATTTGCAAAGTTTTAATGTAGGTATAAAATATTCTGTGGATTTTTGAAGAAAAAGTTGAAAACGAAATTGGTCAATATGGATAATTATGATGTATGGTTGCAAGGTATGGCTTTTCAAGAAACCAATTAAATTAGGTGGGAAGCCTTGATGATGTAGGTATGAAAAAAATGGAGAGGATTAGTTGAGTGGGTAGAATAACAATTGAAGAAGTTTTAGTGTGAGTAAATGAGAAGATTGATAAAAGACTAATCATAAAAAAGAATTAAATTGAATATACATTGAGAAGAAAGAATTGTTTATGAAAGATATTTGGGAAGAAATAGTGGGTGGTAATAAAAGAAAGAGATGGAAAAAAAAGATCTTAGAGATGATAAAAAGAATGGAATGAGTTAAATGGAATTAAAGACTCTGCCAATGAAGAGAACAAAATGAAGTAACAGCTGAGTTGGTTGTATGGTTGCTCTGTTCAGGTTTCAGTTCAAAGTTTGTTGAATTGATTAAATGATAACATTTAGCATGCTATTATTTTCAATTTCCTCTTTTTAGACAATTCTGGTAATTGTAAGTTTTTCTTCGATTATGTAAATATTATTCAATTGTCTTTGTTTAATGACCTACATTATATTTTTCTCACTAAATATTCCATTATTCTTTATTTCTTTCTGAGCTTTTAAAAATCTCATTTCTACTATCATCAAATGATTTTAAAAACTATTTGAAAAATGGATTTATTTGGCATTTTTATTATTATTATTGTCAAACATTTATTTAACATCACATAATCACCATATGATGTTTAAATGGTTTTATACCAATTCTGGCCATAGAATGATGGTAACTGTGGTTATTAAAAAACCAAAGACACCAAAATATATAGATACTGAACTGGCCATAGGAAAGATGGTTGATTGAGGGTTGCATTAGATCTAAGATCTAAGTGCAGTGATCTCAGATCCAAGATTCCTCACTGATAAAAGCCACAAACTATAAACTAGTCTGAGGATATTGGATGAGTAGACACTAGTTGGGATTTAGTGCACAAACTTTCTAGCATTTATTGATTACTATGGCTTGCATTGGGTGTCACTAATGTATAGAGAGTTTGATACATGTTTATTTAAGAAATTCTGTTTGTTTATTTGGCTAAAATCTTGTAACCAATTTTTAATATACATTTATCAAATAGATTTTTTTCAAATTTTGGACACGTGTTAGGTATTGATGATAATGCAATATGGTAGTGCAATATTTTGGGGTCGTTCAGAATTTATCCAGTTTAACAATGTTGGTGGGCTAAATTTCAAACTGCATTGATATCAGTTCAATAAGTTTTCAGTGATACACACTAGATGGCAGTATATGTTTTACAAATGTTTTCATTAAATTTTATTAGTAATTCATTAAAACATGTTTGCAGTTAATTAAAATAGAAAGAAAAAAAATGAAGGGTGAAATATCAATTTCTTTTGTTTGTTTAACTAAACTAAAAAATCTTGTAAATAAGTTTTAATGCATGCAAATTTTATTTCAAATACAGTATTGGAAATATGGTAACCTTATTTACATTCTAAATTTTTAAATTTGAATATGAATAGTTACAAAAAGCCACATGTAAAATATTCAAATACTAAAAAGTAAAAACTAATATATATATATATAATATTTTCTAAAATACAAAGTGTGGAGTATATACAAATTAATTAATTCTATATTTTTTCTTAATATGATGTAATTGATCATAGGATGATCTCCTATTACTAAGCATAATATCACCTGTCTATTATTAAGCATAAGATCTATTATTAAGCATAATATCACATATCTGTTATTAAGCATAGGATCATCTCCCTATTATTAAATGCAATATCACCTGCCTGATGTTAAGCATAGGATTATTTCTTGTTATTGCTTTGTTATTAATCATAGAATCACATCCTATTATTAAGCATAATCTTACCCTCTCTATTATTAATCATAGTATCACATATTATTACACATAATATCACCTGGCTGTTTATTAAGTATAGGATCATCTTCCTATTATTGCACACAGAATCACCTCCTGCTACTATTAATTATTTTTCCGGTTTCCAAGTTTGAATTTCCATCCTCTTTATAAATAACTCTGAATAAAAAAATAATATAAACATTCAACATCAATATAATCTTTTAAGTACTAAACACAATGCAAATACAATAAATTATATTCAAACTTTCAAAATAAATAATAGTTTTGACTGTCTGATCGTCTTCTTCAGAGCTATAAAATAATAAAAATTACTTACTTTTTATATTTTTTCTGCTAAATAAAAAAATTCATCAAGATCAATAATTAAATTTTCAATTTTTTAAAATTTATTTTTCAAATCATATAATCAAAAGTTTAGTTGTTCTGGAGAATATAGTAAATTCAATTTCGTCAAGCGTTGGTAACCGAGAGGTCAGCGCAGCCACCTTGCAAGCAAGCAGTTGCTTGCAAACCATTGTCATGGGTTTGCTTCCCGGCCGATGCTTTGACATATGAAAAAAAAGAAAGAGGCAAATTGAACTTTGATCTAGAACGTTTTAATTCTCCAATTCTTGGCTTTGCCTTTATGTTAATCTATAAAGGGGTTTCTTATAATTAATACATCTGTTCACAGTCATAATATCCACGTGACATAATCTAAACTTGAGAATGGTTGTTGAATGTAATTGAGAAAATTTTGGTAGTATCTGTATTTTAAATTAGAACCAACTTCGAGAGGTATTTGACCCCCATATAAGAAGTAGATAATTTATCTGGGTGATTCTGGTAGCTTGGAGTTTAGATTAACAAAAATGGTTTGCCATGCAAATTAAATTTTTTTTTTTTTTTAATATTTAAAAAACTAAATCCCAAGCAAATAATCTGGTCATCCAAATTGGAAATTAGGGCAGTGACCGGCTCTTCAGTCGCCGTAGTATTTAAATACTTAAAAAAACACTTCATGAAATATCGTATATATATATGTTAACTTTTCAACATGATTTATTTGGACAACTTTATTACTGAATTATGTTTAAAAATGTCTTTTTAAAATAAGCGAAAATCAATATTTTTAAAAATCCAAAGTAAGAAATACAAACATTTTTTTTTTTCGTTAAAAATCATTAACAATATAAGTTGGGAAATTTATTACTCAATTTAACATATTGTTTCAAAATTTATAGTTATTTTAAATAAAAATTTTATATTTATTAATATTATCTGAAGTAGTGATCATAAAATTATTTGTATATATGTCTGTATACATGTATAACATATCTGAGGTCAGTTTATGTTTTAAAGAGGCCGGCAGTATAATAGAATTTAATATCTTATTGATATAAAATACTGTAGGGAATTATTTCTTTTACATTTACAGGGGCCGCTGCAATCGCTGTCAGTAAAATTCAGGGTAATATATAATAAACAAGGCAAAACTCTCCATACAGTAGCTAATATAAGAGAAGATGATCATGTGATGTTTAATGGTTTAATATATAATAATAAAAATAGTATGAAATATAAAAGGACATATGATAAAATTACAGAATAAAGTACGTAATTTATTTATTTAGCATATGGATGTTTCTGATAATTTAACTGTTAACATATGAAGATTCCAACCAGAAGATAGATTCAAAAGTGACTTACCCTTCAATTCTGACATTGGCCATAGATTTGGTGATCATCAACCGTGTATTTTATAATTTGGGTTTAGTCACGTTTTCATAAATCAGTTGCCGATAAATTCCATTGATGAGGCAAATAAGCACAATAATCTTGGATTGTTTTAAAGTTGTTAATGAGACTCCAACTGCGTATGGGAAGATCAAATCCAGGTGACTTTCTTGTTATATCTGTCAGAAAATAGTTGTTTGAAACACTAAGAATTCCATTTTTTATAGCATAATTTTTTACTGGAGTAAAATGAGTAGTCAATCATGTTAAAATACATACACAATACTCTCGAAATGTGCTTTATATTCTTGTAAGCTATTGAACCAATGAAAATATCTTAGATTGACTTCTTTCACTATCTACTTATCTATCTATCTATCTATCTATCTATCTATCTATCTATCTATCTATCTATCTATCTATCTATCTATCTATCTATCTATCTATCTATCTATCTGTGTCTGTCTGACCTCCTGTCCATCTATCTATCTATCTATCTATCTATCTATCTATCTATCTATCTATCTATCTATCTATCTATCTATCTATCTATCTATTGAATCAGTGAAAATCTTAGATTGACTTCTTTCACTATCTATCTACCTATCTGTCCATCTATATATCTGTCTGTCTGTCTTCCCTTCTGTCTGTACATTCATCTATTTCTATCTATCTACCTAACTATCTGTATATCTACTTTTCTGTCTATATATATATATATCCATTCATCCATCTATCTATCTATGTATCATGGAAAAAACTCCAATTTATTATGCCAATTAGAAATTTAAATATATAAATATTTCCATCACATGTGATAACCCATGACTTTCCATATAAAAACCATAATTGCATTCTAGCTGATTTTAAATCATGATGTTTATATAGAAATTTACACTACTGTATCTGGTGGAAAAGTTTAAGTATTTAAACTTTTATCTCACCTGATAATTGGATTTTTTAAAAATGAAATATATGTGTGTATTATGTATTACAATCCAGTAGTGCTGCAAATTAATTTGATTGGTATATATATGTGGGGGGGGGGGTATTAAAATTAAAATTTTCATCAGCAGCAGATATTAATGATATATTATTGGGACACTAATACTGTTAATAATACATGGATGAATCTAGATGATATATTTTATATAGATGATCGAATTTAAATATAAAAAGTATTACATTATTAAATTATCTAATTTTCTAATTACATTTACTTTATTATCGTTTACATACTTATGTATAACACTTAAATGATAGAAATGTGTATATACATAATATATATTTGTTCACTTTTTGGAATAATTGTTAATTACATAAACCATTATAGTTGTTTTCTCATACTGGAGATTTTTTAGAAATACATACTTGTATACATATATTCTCACATTTACTTAAGTGGACATGTTTTGTGTGTGCTTTTTTAGCTCACAATTAACTGGTTAATTAAATAATTACTATATATATACGTTATTTATTTATTTGGGAAGGGGGCAAGTGTTTTTGGTATAGTAGAATAATAATCAGATAAATCTTTTAAAAAAAATTAGTTATTGGTATAGTGTGTATTCTACTCATAGGTGGAGCCATCAGTCATATCAATGAAGAAAAAGAAAGCTGATCTTTGACAAGTTTAATATACATATATTTTGTAAAAATTCAAAATGAAAAAAAATATAAAAATAATTTAATACATTTAAATCAAAAATAATTAAATCATGAAAATAATATTTTTAGAAAACAAACCTGAAAAAACATGTTAACGGCATAATGATTGCAAACAAATACATTCAATAAGAATCTCGGCCTCAGGGTGGCTTTTGAGCGTTCCATCATCAGATTTTCAATAGAATGGATGGTTGAAGAGTTGGAGTGTGGAGTAGATTGAAGCCTGTCCATTAAAGTATAAGGTTTGGCTATCTTAATATATATCTGAGCACTTATAGCCTATATGTGTAGAAATGGTAATCTGGACCAACTGATGATTGCTGGTTTAGCATGAAATACGGATATTGGTGATTATTTATCTTTTCAACATGTATGTGTTTAAGTGTATCAGTGTTATGAGATAGTGTGGAGAGTGGTGGGTCCTGTGAAAGTCTGTGCTCATATACCCTATATATTACATATATAAACACAGGTATATAATAAGCCTGTGTGTTTCAGTTATTCAATAAGTAAAAAAATAAACAATTAAATGACTTTATTACTTGCAAATTTATAAGAAGTTCGAGTGCCTAAAGTGGAAATGATTTGAGGACTTTATACTCTAGAGTCTGACCTCCTACCACTGGACCAAATCGTATACTGAAAGAAATGAGCTCAATACAAATATTCTAAAAGAATTTGAATCAGTAATGAGGTTATGTGCAAGTCCGTAAAAAGATTAAATTATAAAACCAATCCTGAACTGAATATAAGTAAGCATTTAGCAACAAGCACACAGAAAGTAAGATAATAGACAGCAATAATATATAAAAAAAAATTCAATTCCAGAAAGATATTAAGGTATAAATGAAATGAAAAATACGAATGCTATAAAAATACAGTTATTATCATAAAAGTTATATTCGACTTTGATATTAATTTCCATGGTTACACTTCATATAGTTATTGTCTTAAATGAAGATTTTGGTTATGTCTGTTTTATGGTATTCATGTTTGTTATTTTCCTCATTCATTTACAACAGTTGTGCATAAATCATGGGTCATGACCTCTCAGGACATCGCATAGAAATTGTTAGGGATCACAAATTTTTTTAGAAACTCTCTTAAGTTTTGGATAATGATAACTTTTTTCTAAGAATTTAACTTTTTAAAACTGATAAACATCACATGAAAATGGATTGCTTTAGTATGTATTATTTTTTGATTTTTTTCAATTCGTATATGCTTAATATTAGGAAATATAAGTTTGTATATTAAGTAAGACTTGTATCAATTTATTATGAATATCTTTACATACTCATACTTATAATTTAGGCATGGTAAAAACAAAGAATGGGTCAGGTCAAATTTTCATCCAGGGAAGGAGGTCACAAGTGTAAAAAGATAAACAAAGAATGGATTGTGTCAAATTTCGACCCCAGGAAGAGGATCAAAAGTATAAAAAGATTGCATTCCTCTGACTTACAACAATAATTGTATGAAGTAAAAACATGGAAATAAATACCAAAGTGGAAATATATATTTATGATAATAACAGAACTTTTTTTGGGAATTCATTTTCATTTGGCTCATTTAAGAAGTTTAATTTCTTATGAATTTATTACCATTATTTATTTTTTTATAAATTATACTTTTTTCATTGCCATGCTTATGAAATCGTATATATATATTAACCAAATTTCGTAATTTAATTTCTTACAGAATTGCATTTTGCCTTATCGCTAATTTATTTTTTTACAATATGCTGTTTAATTGCATTGATCATATTTATTAGATATATTTGCATCTAATCATTAGACATTGATATTATTACAAAATTCATTATTTTCAAAGTTTTTATTTTCTAAATACAATTTTTTTTCATATTTTTAAATATAATATATTACTTTCATGTTTTTTTGTATTTGATTTTTATGAAAAAAATATAAATGTGATGTATTGTCGCTTCTCCTTAAACGAAGTCACGAATATAAAAAAAAAAAAATATGGTGGCTCCTTCTGTAGGTAGAATATGCACTCTATTAGCACCAAATTTCTTTATAGCCTATATAATATACAAGATATTTTAGAGTAATTCAAGTTGTAGTATTTTATGAAAGCCAGTCTTCTAATGAAAATACTAAGCAATTTATACCAACAAATAATTTCTGGTACTTATCATATCATTATTTGTAATGCTTTAAGAATTTATTATAGTATTACCATAGTCCTTAACACTTAAATTTATAGATAAAAATGCATACTCTTTGTATACTAAAACACCCCTCCCTGCAATTTCTACCTAAAATAGTGTTATTAAAAGTTAGATTCGGTTTACATCCTTGTTTAATTTTTTATTAGTTTAATAACTTTTTTGCTATATATTCATCTGATTGGTATATTAAGTTCATTCTGAATCTCCCCCACTGTTGGTAAGCATAAGTTTACAAACATCAGAAGCTTTAAGAGTTGTTGGTTCATTCTATTTTGGAGCCTTGTTAAAAATACAATGTGATTTACCCTTAGAATGAGGGAAAATTGTTTTCTTTAATTAACATATTTATATCAGTACGTAAGTTTACGATAATCACCTTTAAGTGAATAATACATAATCACTAATCTTTCTTTATTACTTTAGAAATTATTATATTTTATTTAATCTCAGACAACTGGTTGATTGAAATGTGTTTTGGGACCCCGTAGCAAGTCTTTGCCAGTGCTTGCAATCATATATTATGTAGAAAGTCTAATTCTAATTATATGTTTTGGGAATATATACATATAGAGAAAAAAGTTTAAAAAAATATGCGAAAGCAAGAATCAAATTTAAAAAAATAAAATATATAATGAAAACCAAAACAAGAAAAAAATAAAATAAAATCACAAAATAATCAAGAATACAGCAAAGATTAAATACATATGCAGAAAAAGGTAAATAGATAGATATACAGTACTAAAACACAATTTATATATAAATACATGTAATTCACTTTTCACAAGTCATAAAAATGATGTATGGAAAAATTGGATGATAAGCGATTAATGAATATCTTACATATTAAACTATTGAAGATGGCTGTATAGTAGGAGTCTGAAAGCTGGCTGTAGTTAAAAATTTAAAGACTGAAAGTTTTGTATTCAGCTACTTACTATTTTGATAGAAAGTAGTATTAATAGTTTAAACTCCATAGCTTTAAAATATCTAAGATTGCAGTGTGATATATATAAAGAATAATTTGGGCTATCATTTCTTGGGTGATATTTCAGTGTTCCAAACCTCTAGCATAACTAATGATAAAAGTTCACCCATGAAATACATGAATAAGGATGTAGGGTCATCTAACATTGTTTGCACTGGTAGATAGTTATTAACAAGAGAAATGTTAGGCTGTAATTGGTTACCCAAAATTCACAACTAAACCAGACTAATCAAAGAAAATAAACTCTAAAACAACCAATGGTTTTATTGCTACAAGCAAACTTTTCAAATGTAAAGACTTAAAAGATAAGAACAAATTTTTACTAAATATTACCCTTATACCTACACATTCTTAATATTAAAAGAACTTTTAATTAAATTAATTGCTTCAGAATCATATTTTTTTTATTAATAAAGACTTTAATTTTTTTTAGGCTTTTAATGTTTATATATGTATACAAATATAATTAAACAACACAAATAAATAATAATATTACTACTATTAAGGTTAATTTTGCCTACACAAATTTTTATGATTTCTCTAGCAGCAATGTTTAATGAAAAAAAATCAACCTTTGTTGGATATATGTTTCTGTTAATAGTTGATAGCAGCAGCATGAAAATTAATTGATATTCTGAACATACCAATGTAATTTCTGAATTCTGAGAAATAGTTGAGGTCGATTATTGACATAAACATATCTGGCAGAGATTACTTTTTTCCCCCATCATACTTTGCTGCTTAAAAAATCATTGAAAGTTCTGTGGAGAGTGTAATTTAAAAATAACATAGATAGTTAGACATTTAGACAGGTAGATAGGTAAAATGCCTTTGAATAATTGTTGCATCAAACTATGCCATTTAAAAATCATAAATTTTTTTATTGAGGGTGTATGGCAATTTTAGTAAATTTGTTTATATATATATATATTGAAGCAGATGATCTCATGCTCAGATCCTGCTTCACAGCCCACATCCAATCTCCTACCACCTAACCGTATTCAAACTCATCCTTATGCACGTATACACATAACTAATAATATATTTCCTTACCCAATAGTATAAAATAATGTAAATGTATGTGTCTTAATTTAATATTTAATCTAATAATAATATTCTCATGTGTATGCGGGCGTAAATAATAAATATATATGTATATTTTAGCGTAGGAGATTGTGATTGAATTAATAGTACATTATATATATAAGATATTATTATGATACTTATTATTTTTTTCATATATAAGTTTGTAGCCAGAAATGATGCAATCTTGTTAGTAAGTCTCTCGAAAAACAATAACCCGGAAGACCCTTTAAATTAAAATAGAAGATTACAAATTGGTAATAATAAAATAAACCCATTAGTGGAAATTGTCCATGCTAGCTTGTTTTAAATTCATAAGATTCATTTTAAAACAATCGTTCGAGAAACTGATAACAAACTTGCATTGTTTCAAACACCTTACCAGATAAGAATATCTGGCCAAATGATTCCAAATGAAATCTAAGTGCTTAAACCACCTCAGGTGCAGCAGTAGTTGCCTAGTTACAAATTCAAATTAAAAGTATAAATACTGCTGAATTTGAATCCACAGGAGGAGAGATCATTAAATAGCCATGCTGCTGAACATAATCCATGCCCGATGTAATTTCCACGCAATGTATTGTGAGTAGTAAGTTTCACCTTGTCCCTCCATTCTAACATGCTGATCCCATGAACGAAGCTTCCGTACTCCGTGCTACTGAACTTTATATATGTCTTTCCAATGAAATGAAGTGCTATCTCAAATCATCCCACTACCCTAGATCTAGTGACAATACTGATGGACTGATTCCTAGTGAAATGCTTTTCTCAATCATCAAGGTAAAAAACTCAGACTGCTTATAATTCCTAAAATCGTGCCTTCTATGTAATGTGTATATTTTAAACTATATCTTTTAAATGTCTTCAAATATATATAACTCAATATAACTAATCTATGCTAAGCCTCTTATAAAATGTTTTTCTTTTATTTTATTTAAAAGCGGCCAATAATTTTTATTAACATTTTTACGTATTTATATTTTAAAGTTAATGCCAATAATATTCTAAAATCGCCAGCATATAACTTATTTTGTTTTCCCCACCCATCATTTACTGGGTAAATAATTTATAATTGATAAAAACAAGTCTTATTTGGCTTGCCCAGATGCTCGCGGTTTTAGAGAAATAAATTAATTATATTTTTCATGTTTACTGTTGAAAAACAGATTTGACATCTGTTTTTCCAATTCTCCTTCCTAAATAATGCGCTATCTTTTATCTTTCAACTATATTATATATGTAAATTTCATCTTAGCTATTACGACCACCCTTTTTTTTATTTTGCAATCAATTAATGTATTTCCACAAGGGCATAAATCAACCAAAATTGAGGTTTAATGTGTAAAACGTAATGAATAATATTAAGTAATATAATGTAAAGGGGAGAGGGGGACCTTAACCTTTTATCCTATGTTTATATGTATATATATTATCCCTGCTTGCTTAAAGTGAAGCCATGTCATTACACTGAATAGTTCATCATTCGTGGGCAATAAATACATCCCAATAATCTTTAATTTCAGAAGTATATTTATGTTTTATTAATAAGCGTTTAGTGCATAAAGGCCATTCTGTTTTATATATATGTTCATGCTTCTTTATTACATGGAGGCAACCGCAAAGTCGGACCCCATCGTCGTCTCAATGTCCTTGAACCAGGCTGTAAAACCACCCTGGGGACATCCTTGGTTCGTGCATGCTTTATACGGGGATCGCTCTGGAAAAACCAGCCCGATACTGACATAGCCAACCACTCCGCATCATCCACGATTCACCTGTACCTCATTCCAGGGAATCTGGACTCTTTTCGTTCGTAAAACCGACCCTGCCAAAGTTTGCAGAGGAAATCGGTCACTTCTTAGAATTCATGAAGCACACTCCAGGATCCATAAAAAGGACCGATAATAAGCCACCATGCATGCACCACTTTTCCCTTATCTTATCATTCACCCAGAAGTATTCATAAGCCGTAATGAAATGATTTATTTAAACAAACCTATGTCCCTTATTTTAATATAAGTATTAATACGATAGATTTAGTATTGTTTGTGAAAATTGTTCATTACCCATCCCGCGCATTAATTATCTAAAATTCCCAGTTAACCATCATATTAAATGTAATCAAATATTATCTGTGTTAAAATTATTGTTTGAAGTAATCAAATGCTCTTTTCATTTCTGGGGGTGTGATAGCGTTCTAAATCTATTCTAATAGCGCTAATTTACTCAAACACATACATATATTATTGGCATAGCTGCAATTATCATGTTATTGTATAAAATGATTCAAATAAATATCTATAATAATTCTGAGGCTCACGTCGGCTAAATGACCCGACATAATTATTATTAATAAATCGTAAATATATATACATCAAACTCGAATCAGTGCTTTCTTTAGTTAAGATAAATATTAAGTTATTTCTTAAGCTTAAATATGACTAGATGATCTCTGCTCTACACATAATTAACATGCTCGTTATTAAGTTATTCTATCATGAGTTAGCCTTGAGTCTTTGGTGTCTCCGATGATCGATGCCGGCAGATGAGAAGTGGATTAATCGATGTCATCGGGATTGTTGCTCATAATGTTATAGATCTGGGGAATAGGCAAATAGGGCAGAATTCATGAGTGCTCCTGACCTGTGTATCTTGCGCATGATTGGATTCGAGGTACTTTTGCCTAGATGCTAGATCTTGTTACGTGAACATACAAATCCGACCGGCACAGATTTTTTTTTCTTTTCTCCGGGTTTGTCACATCAACGTAGGGCTTCGAATACAAACACCCATATATTTGAGATAGTAGTAGATAGTGATAGATATAACATATTGTAAAAAAAAAAAAAAAAAAATTTTTTTTGAAAATTTTTTTTCGGACATCCAGTTTAAAAATTTTTTTTGAATAGTGGTACACACTCCCTGTGAGTCATTGTTAAGATAAATATAAATATTTTCTCTCAGTATATATATAAAAATATGTTTCAAGTAAATAGTATGTCATATACTCAATATTTTTTCCCACATAAAAGTTTTAAAAGTTTTTTTCATTTCACGAATCTATAAAATAGAATAGTGGCAGTTTGTTTTGTTTTCTTTCACGTATATGATTTGAATAATGATGTTATATAATGTTTTATTCCTTGTCTGTAAATGTTCATTACATGTATAATTCTCATGAGTTTTTAAAAAAGAAGTAAAGAAGTAACAGCTTTTAAGGGGCTCTTACTTTCAAATTAATTAAAAATAAAGATGTGCTTCTCCTAAATAATGTTCCTAGTTTCCATATACATGTAAGTTTCCAATGATAAAAGAGTGACAGCTTTTAAGGGGCTCTCATTCTTATAAAATAAAATGTGTTTTTTTTTTCAAAAAAGTGAATAAGATGTTGTATAATGTTGTTTTTTTTTGGGTCATAGACGTGAAATTACATGCAGGATGCCCGTAAATAAAATAATGTTAGTTTTAAAAGAACCTCCACAGATAATAAAATAAAAAAGTATGTTTTAAATAGTGTCTTTATATAATATTTTCCATAAATGATTTTAATAACATAAAAGTATTTTCGAGTTTACAGTATGATAAAATAGTGGCAGCTTTTAAGAGGCTTTCACATTTACAATAAAAATAAAGTATGTGTTCTAAATAGTAGCGTTTATATATATAAAAGTTTCCATAAATGATTTTAAATAACCAAGTATTTCCGAGTTTACAATGTAATAAAATAGTGATAGCTTTTAAGGGGCTTCACATTTAAAATAAAAAGATGATAAAGAAGTGTGTGAGATATAGAATAATAATATTGAGATATATAATTTTTTTTTACGTTTTAATAAATGTTATAAATAAATATAATATGCCCAAGTTTTGAAGTGTGCGCTAAATAATAATAATAAATAATAATTTTTCATAAATGCTTTAAATAACAATGTTCTATATAATTTTTTTTATGTTTCAAATAATAATAGTTCTGTTTTAATATGTTATAAATAAATATAATATGCCCACGTTTTGAAGCATGCGCTAAATAATAATATATAATAATCTTTCATAAATGCTTTAAATAACTGTGTTCTATATAATTTCTTTTTATGTTTCAAATAATAATAGTTCCAAGCCTGAGAGAATTAAATTATTAGTGTCAGATTTTAAGGGGCTTCCACATTTACAATAAAAATGAAATATGTGTTCTAAATAGTGGGTGCGTGAAATAATATAATGATTTTTTTCAAACGTTTTAAATAAGGACGTTAAATATAAAAATGTTTTTCGTGTTAATACATCTTTTTAAGAAATATTTTAAATTTATAATATATTCAAGTCTAAGAGTTAAATAAGTGACAGCTTTTAAATGGTTTCACTGTTAAAAACAATAAAACAAAGATTCTAATAATTGCAAAGGTGCAAAAGAAGAATTTTTTTTGAAATGTTTTAATAATACTAATGCGTAGCTAATGGTTGTAAGTCAATAAAAAATAAAATGATATTTTGTGTTACATTTTCATCCTCTTATATAAATATGTGCTAAGGCCATAATAATTTTTTTTGTTAAACTAAATGTATAACTATTTAAGTATACAACCCATTAATAGCGGATCATCTGGTCAGAACATATAGCCCTATCCCTTTGGCTGGCACCCAGTATTAATACCAAAATAAATTTGCCAATAGGTGATCGAGTTACTTAAAATAAAAAGAGTTTGAAAGCAATGGTTCATAAAAGTTGTATAGAGTTTTTTTTTTTTCGGTTCAAAATAAATGTATTAAGTATATCAATGCAATCGTTAATTAATCATATTGTCAAGATGTTTCAGGTGCTGAAGAACAACTCCCAAAAACAGACCACGAAAGAAGACATAAAGAAGGCCAGGTAGAAATTATAATAAATTTTTTTTATATATATTTTGCATTAAAGGGCAGTTAAAAAACTAGATCTAGAAACAATTAATATTAAATGATATTAAATAATAAGTAGGATAGCAATAATCAGTTTAAGAAATAAAACTTGAGAGCACAGGAGGGGAAGAGCAGAGTAAGGGAAAAGTGTAGAATGGGGGGAGGAGGTATTCACCCATATTAAAATAAAATAAATAACTATAAAACTTATCTGGGTAATTAAATATATATATAATTTACCTTAAATCTAAGAGATGGAGGACAGCAGTGAAGAGATGGAGCAAGGAAAGATGTTACGGTCGGGAAAAATTGTTTTGGAAAATGTTGACCAACCCAAGGAATTTGACGATCCACCTATAACCATGGAGACCGTGATATGGATATTACAGAGGATGGAAACAAGATTCAAGAATTTAAAGGCAGAAATTGAGGACCAGAGCAAAAAGAGATTCGAAAGTTTGGAGGCAAAAATCGAAGACAAGAGCAGAAAGAGATTTGAAAAGTTGGAGGCAAAAATCGAGGATGAGAGCAGGAGAACGAAGGAGTGGATGGCCACCACATGGAATAGCATGAAAGGCATCATAGAAATGAAGGTGGAGGAGGTGCAAACAGCATGCTGACAGGAATACGAGGATATCAACAACAAAGTTGAAGGGTCTATGGAGGACCACAAGTGCGAGACTCTAGATGCCATCCAAGAAATCAAAGAAGAACTGACAGCCAAACAGGACAAGCAAGAAGCTGCCGTCCATATATGTATCAACCAAATTAAGGCAGAAATGAATGATATAAAGGAGGAGATAGCAAAAACCAAGGACGGTGTGAGATTGGCGGAAGAAAGACTAGAACCAGAGAAAATGATAAACAGCAGACCCCAGCTTCCACTAGAAACCTGTATGCCAAAAGAACCGATATTGTACCCACCGATATCACTAACCAAGTTCATCCAAGTCAAGACCTTTAAAGGGGATGTCAGAGAAAACCCGAGCGGGCACATCGACAGCCTGCATGAATTGTTCAAATTTCAATGAGTGCCAGCAGTGGACCAGGTGGCCCTCACTGCCCATTATCTACAAGGATACGCCAAGTCATGGTGGAACTGCTATGAAGATAAGCCACCAGACTTTGAGACTTATTCGTTCGCCCTATTGAGAACCTTTTGGAGCGAGGAGCGCCAAGATGGAATATACCATGCAATCTTAAAAGAGGCCTATGGTTCCGTTAACCAGGAGACCCACATGCAGTTTTTCATCAGACAGGTGGCACATCTCAGGTCGTTAACAGTGTTCCCATTCATGGAAACCCAAATCATTAGGGCCATACAACAAAATATGCCACGGTATGTACAGCAGATGATAGTGGGATGTCGGGTGATGAAGATAGAGGAGATGGCCCAGTTCCTCACATCCATTGATCACTTGCCCATACAAGCGGAACCACCCAAATATTACCCCAGACCCGAGGGGCAACCATCCAGATACCAACATAACATAACTCATGGCGAGTTGAACCAAACAACATAAAAAAATACGAACCGCCAGATAGAGGGAGAAACGAGAGGAGAAGCCGGACACATAGAACCTGACGACCTAGATATGGAATGGTAAATGATCTTAGGATTCTAATAATTTCTATATGCTTTAGTAGTTTTTTTTAATTATTGATATGTTACTCTATTAGCCAAGCAGTAAATAATTTATATATTATACCATAGTTTTGATATGTTATTCTATTAACCAAGCAGTTTTTTTTAATGTAAGTGAATTATTTGTATATGTATAGCGTAGTTCTTATATCATTATCATATTATATCCAATTAACTAAGCAAGTTTTTTTTAAGGCAGTAAAATTTTAATATAACAGAGAGGGTATTTCGTCAAAAGTCATAGAATTGTTAATAAAACCCATAAAAGTTTCTAATATAGTAGAGAGGGCATTGTAGCTTAGATAAAATTCATAAAATTTCTAGTAACATGACAGAGTTCGAATATTTTAGCATAAATAAAGTCATAAAATTTCCAATATAGCAGAGAGATATTATACCTTAAGCAAAAATCATTAAATTTCAATATAACAGAGAGTTAGTATACCGCAAGTGCAAGGCATAAAATTCTTTAGATACATCACTGATCCAAAGTTGTTCTTTAGTTACCTCTACATCAAGTAAAAGCTTTTTTTTTCTTTTTTAACGATTTTTCATTTTTTTTCGATAAGTTCAGGAAAATGAAGCAGATGATCTGATGATCAGATCCTGCTTCATAGCCCACATCCAATCTCCTACCGACTAACCGTATTCAAACTCGGCCTTATGCACGTATACACATAACTAATAATATATTTCCTTACCCAATAGTATAAAATAATGTAAACGTATGTGTTTTAATTTAATATTTAATCTAATAATAATATTCTCATGTGTATGTGGGTGTAAATAATAAATATATATGTATATTTTAGCATAGGAGATTGTGATTGAATTAATAGTATGTCAACATTGAGAAAGGTGTAAGACAAGGTGACTCCATATCTCCAAAACTTTTTACAGCAGTGCTGCAAGAAGTATTTTGTGGATTAAAATGGGAAACTAAAGGAGTGAAAGTAAATGGAGATTATTTAAGTCATTTAGATTTCGCAGATGATGTAGTTGTTTTTGCAAATAATGCTTCCGAGCTGCAGGAAATGTTGCAGGAGTTATCAGATGAAAGTAGGAAAGTAGGACTAAAGATAAATGTTAAAAAGACTAAAGTAATGTTTAATCGATTTGCTCAAAATATGAAAATAAAGATTGATTATGATGAATTAGAAGAAGTTAAGAGTTACAAATACCTTGGTCAGATTATTAATACAGATGGAAACATAATAGAGGAAATTAATCATAGAATTAAACTTGGTTGGAGTGCTTTTGGTAGAAATAACTTGATATTAAAAGGAAATATGCCTATGTGTTTGAAAAGAAAGGTTTTTAACAAATGGGTTTTACCAGTTCTTACTTATGGATCTGAGACTTGGACACTTAATAGAAGATCAATACAGAGACTTCAGACCACTCAAAGAAGTATGGAGAGATGTATGTTGGGAGTAACAAGAAGAGATCGAAAACGCAATGTATGGGTAAGAGAACAAACAGGTGTTACTGACCTCATTGAAAAAATTAAAAGATTGAAGTGGAGTTGGGTTGGACATATTGCTAGAAGAGATGATAATAGATGGACAATTGAAATTTTAAACTGGATTCCAAGAGATTGTAAAAGACCCAGAAGGAGACCACATGTAAGATGGATGGATGAAATAAGAAAATGTGTAGGGGTGATGTGGAGAAGAGAAGCTAAAGATCGGAGAAGATGGATTAAACTTGGAGAGACCTTCATCCTGCAGTGGATTGATAATGGTTGATAATGATATGATACTTATTATATTTTTCATATATAAGTTTGTAGCCAGAAATGATGCAATCTTGTTAGTAAGTCTCTCGAAAAATAATAACCCGGAAGACCCTTTAGATTAAAATAGAAGATTACAAATTGGTAATAATAAAATAAACCCATTAGTGGAAATTGTCCATGCTAGCTTGTTTTAAAATCATAAGATTCATTTTAAAACAATCGTTCGAGAAACTGATAACAAACTTGCATTGTTTCAATCATCTTACCAGATAAGAGTATCCGGCCAAATGAGTTCAAATGAAATCTAAGTGCTTAAACTGCCTCAGGTCCAGCAGTAGTTGCCTAGTTACAAATTCAAATTAAAAGTATAAATACTGCTGAATTTGAATCCACAGGAGGAGAGATCATTAAATAGCCATGCTGCTGAACATAATCCATGCCCGATGTAATTTCCACGCAATGTATTGTTAGTAAGTTTCACCTTGTCCCTCCATTCTAACATGCTGATCCCATGAACGAAGCTTCCGTACTCCGTGCTACTGAACTTTATATATGTCTTTCCAATGAAATGAAGTGCTATCTCAAATCATCCCGCTACCCTAGATCTAGTGACAATACCGATGGACTGATTCCTAGTGAAATGCTTTTCTCAATCATCAAGGTAAAGAACTCACACCACTCAAAATTCCTAAAATTCTGCCTTCTATGTAATGTGTATATTTTAAACTATATCTTTTAAATGTCTTCAAATATATATAACTCTATATAACTAATCTATGCTAAGCCTCTTATAAAATGTTTTTCTTTTATTTTATTTAAAAGCGGCCAATAATTTTTATTAACATTTTTACGTATTTATATTTTAAAGTTAATGCCAATAATATTCTAAAATCGCCAGCATATAACTTATTTTGTTTTCCCCACCCATCATTTACTGGGTAAATAATTTATAATTGATAAAAACAAGTCTTATTCGGCTTGCGCAGATGCTCGCGGTTTTAGAGAAATAAATTAATTATATTTTTCATGTTTACTGTTGAAAAACAGATTTGACATCTGTTTTTCCAATTCTCCTTCCTAAATAATGCACTATCTTTTATCTTTCAACTATATTATATATGTAAATTTCATCTTAGCTATTATGACCACCCTTTTTTTTATTTTGCAATCAATTAATGTATTTCCACAAGGGCATAAATCAACCAAAATTGAGGTTTAATGTGTAAAACATAATGAATAATATTAAGTAATATAATGTAAAGGGGGGAGGGAGACCTTAACCTTTTATCCTATGTTTATATGTATAATTATTATCCCTGTTTGCTTAAAATGAAGCCATGTCATTATGCTGAATAGTTCATCATTCATGGGCAATAAATACATCCCAATAATCTTTAATTTCAGAAGTATATTTATGTTTTATTAATAAGTGTTTAGTGCATAAAGGCCATTCTATTTTATATATATGTTCGTGCTTCTTTATTACATGGAGGCAACCGCAAAGTCGGACCCCATCGTCATCTCAATATCCTTGAACCAGGCTGTAAAACCACCCTGGGGACATCCTTGGTTCGTGCATGCTTTATACGGGGATCGCTCTGGAAAAACCAGCCCGATACTGACATAGCCAACCACTCCGCATCGTCCATGATTCACCTGTACCTCATTCCAGGGAATCTGGACTCTTTTCGTTCGTAAAACCGACCCTGCCAAAGTTTGCAGAGGAAATCGGTCACTTCTTACAATTCGTGAAGCACACTCCAGGATCCATAAAAAGGACCGATAATAAGCCACCATGCATGCACCGCTTTTCCCTTATCTTATCATTCGCCCAGAAGTATTCATAAGCCGTAATGAAATGATTTATTTAAACAAACCTATGTCCCTTATTTTAATATAAGTATTAATACGATAGATTTAGTATCGTTTGTGAAAATTGTTCATTACCCATCCCGCGCATTAATTATCTAAAATTCCCAGTTAACCATCATATTAAATGTAATCAAATATTATCTGTGTTAAAATTATTGTTTGAAGTAATCAAATGCTCTTTTCGTTTCTGGGGGTGTGATAGCGTTCTAATAATCTATTCTAATAGCGCTAATTTACTCAAACACATACATATATTATTGGCATAGCTGCAATTATCATGTTATTGTATAAAATGATTCAAATAAATATCTATAATAATTCTGAGGCTCATGTCGGCTAAATGACCCGACATAATTATTATTAATAAATCGTAAATATATATACATCAAACTCGAATCAGTGCTTTCTTTAGTTAAGATAAATATTAAGTTATTTCTTAAGCTTAAATATGACTAGATGATCTCCGCTCTACACATAATTAACATGCTCGTTATTAAGTTATTCTATCATGAGTCAGCCTTGAGTCTTTGGTGTCTCCGATGATCGATGCCGGCAGATGAGAAGTGGATTAATCGATGTCATCGGGATTGTTGCTCATAATGTTATAGATCTGGGGAATAGGCAAATAGGGCAGAATTCATGAGTGCTCCTGACCTGTGTATCTTGCGCATGATTGGATTCGAGGTACTTTTGCCTAGATGCTAGATCTTGTTACATGAACATACAAATCCGACCGGCACAATATATATATATTGTAACGAGCACAGACATTGGGTGCCAGTTGTAACAATCTGGATAAGATAGACTTACGTAAACTGCACTACAGGGCGCCATCTAGGCATTTGAATCTAGAAAAATTTATAAAGTAGGCAGATACGTAAGTCAAAAAAAACATTTTTTTTTTTTTAAATATTTTGGTTCCGGTCGTTAGCCCATGTCACTAGCTCAGTGGAATAGCAGAGATTAAATAATATAATCTAAGAGTATATAAAAAAAGAATAAAATAAGCCACTGCCAGTAATTGCATACAAACATTTATTTATGCACATATATATATATATAAGATTGAAAATTGTTTTAGCATCAGTTTACATTTTAATATTTAACATTATTTTTAACTTTACTTTAGATTTTAATTTACATTTTAATTTCTATTATATTATAAGTTTACATTTTAATTAAGTTCGCACAGATGGAATTATAAAAATTTGTTTTAATAATGCTGAGTATAGATCGGTTACAGAGGATTTACAACAGTTAAAAACATTTCAGAATAAACATAAATGATCAAAATATACAATCATTGATACTGACAATTGCAGAGGGAAATTTATAAGTAACCCAATAGTATTCACCATAAGATACTTGCATTGTTACCAATAACTTAAAAGACATCCGAATAAATACATTTTAGATACTCACTGTAAGGTATCATTATTTATCAAATGTCTATATATTTTGATCAAATATGAAAACCCAAAACATACTTAACCGATAACCAATCCATGCAAGCATCTAAATATAATGCATTTTTATTTAGTGTTGAGTATAAATAGACTACATAGATTTGCATTTGAAAATAAAACATTCTATCCCTATTTAACCTTAGGCTAAAGGTTCGCAGCCAAAACTGGCATCAATTTATCTGATATATCGATGCATTCAATGTAATACGAAATATGGCAGCACCAAAAAGTTAAGAGAAGAAATTGCCTCTCGTCAAATAGGAATATTACATCTATCTGACAAGAAGAGCAATAAAAAAAAACTCCATAGAAAGGAACTGCGTTCTCCATCTTATAATTCCTTCCATAGGCAAAGGGGTGAGTGCGGCATATGAAATGATTCTGCTCATAGCGAATCTGATATTACATCTACTAATAACACGAATATATCCCATCCATTGACCCAATTCAACTACAACACAAATAACCTAAGATTACCCTCCCCTAATATAACTTTACAAATCTATACAGCCATTCACGCCCGACTTAAGTTTAACATTTATATAATTAATTTAACGAAAAACAAAAATCATGAGAAAACTTAAAGAACAAGAAATAAATAAATAAATGGAAATGATTTTACAAAAGAAACACATCAAATAAAATTATAACTAATTAATAAATATTTTAGTTTGGTCAAATAGGATTCTATTGCAGTATTTACCAAAAAGTTTTAAAATTTAGAATTCTTATTGTTCAAATGAATATAAAGTTCTTACAATTTTTTAAAACATCCAATTTTATCTGTTGCTTGCCATGAACGTGAATTCCCACGCCGTCCTAAGATTGGTATTCTGTTGGCCAATTTATTTATCCATCCGGAGGTTTTTGCTTTAACTGGTCCTCAATGTAGAAAACGATAGTTCATTTCTCCTTCTTTCTTAGCAGAACTGAAGGGATTGAAGAATGCGTCTTTTCAATCCCTTCTCCTTCACCTCCACACTAACACATATCTGTCACATCTCTCAATAATAATCCATCAATAATTTTCAAACTTGTCCTTTTATATTAATTTTGTGGATTGAATTGACATTACGTCATCGATGTGATGGTCCTTTCGCTGAGGTCCGATTCCATTGTTTTTCTCTCCTATCTGACCGCTGTTTATACATATAAATGCCCAAGGCTAGTTTACTAATTAAAATAATCATTTCCATTTTCTGATTACTTAATGTGTTTTCCAAAATTAAAGATATATTTTTATCTCTAAATCTTTTTAAGATTTAGTTTTAAAATACTTTTTCTTTAATAAAGTTTTATTTTAATAATTTTTCATCTGCGCGATTTTATATATATATACGAGTTTAAAATTTTCAATTTTTATGTCTAACAAAAAAAAAAAAGAAGTTTTTAAATGCGAACTTTTTATTTTAACTTTATGTTTAATAATAAAAAACAATGTAACAACGTCTATGCTCGTTATAATATATATACATAGGTAGATAGGAGGTAGGTAGGTAGTAGATAGGTAGACAGACAGAAAAGTAGATAGATAAAATGCCTTTAAATAATTATTGCATCAAAGTATGCCATTTAAGAATCACAAAAAATTCTATTGAGGGTATATGCTAATTTTAGTAAATTTATTTAGATAGGTAGGTAGGGAGGTAGGTAAGGAGGGAGGGAGGGGGGAGGTAGGGAGGTAGGTAGGTAGATAGGTAGGTAGATAGGTAGATAGATAGACAGATAGATAGACAGGCAGACAGACAGACAGATAGATAGATAGATAGATAGATAGATAGATAGATAGATAGATAGATAGATAGATAGATAGATAGATAGATAGATAGATAGATAGATAGATAGATAGATAGATAGATAGATAGATAGATAGATAGATAGATAGATAGATAGATAGATAGATAGATAAACAGACAGGCAGATTGATGGATGGATGGATCTTAGATAAATAGGTAGTCAGTCAGACATATAGACAGACAGAACAGATAGATAAATAGAAAGATAAACAGACAGACAGATTGATAGATGGATGGATAGATAAATACGCAGTCAGTCAGACATATAGACAGACATATAGATAGATAGATAGATAGATAGATAGATAGATAGATAGATAGATAGATAGATAGATCGATCGATAGATAGATAGATAGACAGACAGACAGACAGACAGACAGACAGACAGACAGACAGACAGACAGATAGATAGATAGATAGATAGATAGATAGATAGATAGATAGATAGATAGATAGATAGATAGGTAGGTAAAATTATCTTTACTAAATTTATATAGATAAAAAGATAGATAGACAGACAGTTAAATAGATAGACATACAAAAATCGCCTTTAAATAACTGTTGCAAGACAAGTACCTCTTCAATAGTGAAAAAGTAAATCTCATCAGATTCACCAATTATTAGATGGTATTTCTCCTATCTAGCTATGCTAGTGGGTACCCATTTACCAACCAATATTGAATGGTTAATTTGATTAGCTATGGCGCTGACTATCAAAAATAAAACCCCAAACCTTTAAAAAAAATTGAACTTTTAGGTACACACTTTTTGAATCCAAGTCATGACAGGTGGAAGTGTTACCATTACGGCATGAGGCCCTTACATACATATATTATAACATTTTAAAAACATCACAATATTCAAATGAAAATTGGACATTTTATTTTTTTGACTATAAATGTTTTACACTTCATAAATTTTTTGCTTTTAGAATGAAATGTTAATTAAAATTCGTGTCGTCTTTAAAATAATTAATTGAAAAAATCAATTCAAGTTTAAGTCAAAAAAAAACAAACAAATGTAAGTTAATTTATTTTAATACGAGTAGATAAAATCTCACACTTCTCAAAATGATTAATGAATATTTAAAAAAAAAAAAAATTCTAATAAATAAACGAATGCTGTTAACAAATCAGGAATCACATAAGCTTGAGTAAGTTTGATTATAAATATTGTAGCTTTATATTAAATTCTAAGCTCAAAAAATAATTCATCTAGTTAAGCGATAGGATTTTGCATTAAGTCAGAGGTTAGTTTATTAAAATTGTAAATGTATTTTAAGTTCTGGACCTAAAGAACAGTTTATCTAGCTAGACAATAAGGTTCTAAACAATAAGCCAGAAGACTAATTTGATTACTAACACTGTGGATACACATTAAAATCGGAGCCCAAGAATAATTAATCTAGTAAGGCAATAATGTTCTGCAATCAACCACAAACATTAAACTCTGATTTTTTGCAAAAGGATGATGATTTATACAATTAATTAAATGTGACATGATATTTGTAGGCATTTCTAGATAGGGCACAAAATTATGTTGAGAGAGAACATCACAGTTCGTAATTTCCAGATTTGGAATTCAATGCAGTAAATTTTTATCAAAGCTAGATTTGATAAAAATGCAGTGTCAAAGGTTTGCCTTAAAAATTTTGAATTTTAGCACTGCATAAATTCTTAATTGTCAGCACACTCCTAAAAGCATAGAGATTTAGGTTTCAGATATATCTAGGTAACCCAACAAGCAAGAATTGTTTACAAAATGCTTGCATTGCAAGATAGAATGGTCTGAGTTTCGAATACTGGTAAACAGTTGTGATATGATCTGGCCGAGATAAATAATGCATTAATAAAAACCACAAAAGACTTGAAAATACTTCTGCATATCAATGATTATTCATCATTCCACATAAGTAGACAGAGACCAGTTTCTACTATGTTCAGTTATGGTGTAGCAAATAAATATTAAACTGTCAATTCAGATATTTGATTTCTAGTTTTATTGATAATGAATATTATTCATGAAATGCAGGGCATGATGAGAGAAGATGGTCTAAGTTTCTGCACTGTGGATGGTTGTGATACAGAGAAGTTGAGACGAGATGCACTGACAAATATACACCTGTTTCAAGTGGAGAATTACTAAAGGTTTGTGAAAGCACACATAGTGGGAAAGGATGGTATGAATTTTTACACTGGTGGATGATTGTAGTATGGTGGAGTTAAGATGACAAATACATTGATAAATCATTAAAAAGCACTTGTGCCAAGATGGACATGGAGAGTCAGGTGTTTGATATGTCACTTGATGAACAAAAATTTTTATGCATCATTAGTAAAAAAAATGACCAGAGTTTCTGCATTGGTGGATGGTTGTGATATGGTAGAGTTGAGTTGAGAGAAGCACTGAGAAAAACACCTCAATATGGGCATGGAGAGTCAGGGGTTGGGTAGCTCACCTGATGAGTGAAGCTTGTTCATGAAATGCATGCATCATGAGAAAAGGTGGTCTGAATTTCTGCGCTGGTGGGTAGTTGGGTTATCATGTTTAAATGAGAGATTCATTGATGAGAAGTAGGAGCAATACTTATGTCAACATAAGCATGAAGAGTCAGATGTTTGGCACTTTAAACCCACCTGATGACTCAAGATTATTAATAAAATATATACATAATAAGAGAAGGTAGTTTGCATTCCTGCAGTGTGGGTGGTTGTGATAAGGTTGCATTGAAATGATAAATGCACCAAGTGGAGCAAAAATAGGAATTTTTACTTTTTGGATTGTGGATCCATGATATGCTGATGATTGCACTATTTTTGCCAGCTCTAAAGATAATTTATAAACTAAAATTAAGGTTTTGAGTACAATATATGATGTTAGTTTAATAATTTTTAAAAATTTAAAACCAGCCAGTTATGGGAAAAAATTCTTAGCAATTTTTAGTTTGATGGTTATCAGTTTAAGAATATAAACCAATTTAAATACCTTGGCAGTTTTACAAGTAGAAACAATCTTAATGTTGTGATTCAACACAGATTCTGGTGCTGTTAATGCTTTTAACAAATAAAAATGGAATGTTTCATCACAGGAAAATTACTGCCACTAAGTTAGTTGTATATGGAGTGGTTATTATCTCTAATTGATTATATGGATGTAAGATTTGGACATTTTAACAATGCACTATAAAGGCATTAGAATAATTTATTTAAGAATGCTCTGTAAAAGTAAAAACAGAAATACAATAGAAAGATCTAAACCAAATCAATATGATCTTCATTTTGCTGAATATGTTACTATAGAGTCCACTAATGTAAAATCACATCTTCATTAGATTGAATATAGAAAACAAATGAACAATGCGTCTTAAAAGAGTGTTTTAGGTAAACTTGAGCTTAGTTTTTACAGGAGAGGGAAACCTTGTCTACATTTATAAGGATTACCTCAAAAACATTTTTAAAAAATGCGCCATTGATTGATATCATTGTTAAGATATGATGCAGAATAGAATACATTTGAGAGCTACAATTAAATATGGTGCTGAAGTATTTTAGAATGAAACATTTTCTGCTGAAGAAATTAAAGGACAGTATTGCAAAATCTCAAATAAAAAAATGGACCAGCATGTTTTATGTGCGGATGTATTACGTTTCACAGATTGGTTTGTAAGATCGTGGCAAAACTCACTTCTAGAACTATTTTTTTTTTCTTTTCATGGAGTTCAAATACCCATACTCATTTACGAACGTTCGCAATATATATGCATTTATAAAGATCATAAAGTTATATTTTTTAAAAAATAACATATGGCTTTATTTCTCGGTAGTTCGCAAGAAATTCGAGCGCCAGAATCGATCCTGGGACCTACCGATCCCCAGTCAAACGCTTTTACAACTAGCATCGCAGATATACTACTCAAACTTTTTATGAACTCCTGAACAATAGTCATATGCGGGTTTTTTTTATATATATAAAGTTATATAATTTTTATTTTTCTAATTTTTTCATCATGTATTATAGAAATACTAATTATGATGTTTGTTTTTATTTTATTTTAATTCTCTCTTTTTTTAATATATTTAGCTTCAAGTTTAATTATTATTTAATGTATAAAACCTCTACTAATAAAAAAGAAAAAATGGTAAATAAATTCAACATTTATAATTTACTAACTTTAAATTAAGGTAATTTATAAATTTAATTCTTCAAGGGAAAAGTGAAGCTATTCATTTTCTCTGGGGTAACTACGCGTTATATATTTTACTTTTTATTATGCATTCACAAGATTTCAAAAGAGCGAATAAATTGGATTAGGCTTTTTTTTTTTAAATTGGATTATAATATTTTTGAGTATAGCTTTATCAAAACAACAGAATTTGAATCATTTTGTATTAAATCTTTCTTACTTAGATAACTCATTAATTATTTAAGTTCAATGAATAATTTTAATTAATATACCCTTACACAATAAATCCAAACAATTCTCCATAGTAACGAAATAGCTTTTATTCTCATCAGGCGAAAATACTGTATCTGTATAATGATCAAAATTGTGAAAAACTCTTTGATATTGCAAATTTAATCACTTTAATTATTCTTTATCATGCTTTGACAAATGGATTACTTTAAAAATATGATCTCCGTTGAATAGAACAGGAAATCTGGATTTATTTCCCCTTTTACTTGAATCATAATTGGAGAATTTAAGAAAGCTGTTTGAACTTGCTATCAACTAATTTTGTATTCAAAATTTGAAAGATTTTGAATTATTATAAAATTATATAAAGTCATTTATTACAGAAGTTAAGCAAATGCGCGTAACTCACGCGCATGCGCGTAATCCATGCGCAGTTCTTCATTTTATGTCAGCCTGGATATTTTTATTTATTATTACCTCGTAAATAAATTTAATATAATTTTAACCTTTTAGATATCTTTCGAATAAATTTTGTGCATGGCTTTAAATGTTAATTAAGTTTTACAAGCACCTACACATAAAATGCATTTGTGCATTTATATATATTTCATCAACTGTATAATTGATTTTTAAATCCCAGCAATGTTTGTCAGTAATATTTGATCATAATATTTAAATAGTTAAATTTTTCTAAAGACATTCAATCCTCATATTTGATGATGGAAATAGCAATATATAAATACAACTAAAACACCATCATCACAAACCTTCAGGGAAAAAATAATTTGATCCTGTCTGTAAATACTGCATTTTTAATCCTTCACTTCTTACAAAGTCATCTCGACTGTTATAAATATGACCGTATTCAAATTTATCATAAAACACTCTTTTAATAAGTCTTCTATTAGTCATTCTTTTTATAAGTCCAATACAATGAGAGTGTGACGTTAAAATAATGAACTCCATACTATGACATTCAGCAAGTTGAAGAACATTAACGATTTGTTTTTATAATGTTGCCATTGGATTTTTAAAATTTTCTGGATATAATTTAATTTATTCTTGGATATAAATTAGGGATGTTTTCTCAGCTACTTGTAAGATAGGAAGTGATGTCACTTCCTGAAATCCAATTAGAAATTAAGTGGTATTGTTTTGTATTTAATGGTGTGTTATATAAGCAAAACTAGTTTATTTTCTGTTCAATTATCAATTCATAAAGGTTACGAGATCAATGCGCTTTTAATCATTTTTTATATATGCTGGCATATCATACTAATTTACTTGGCCATCATGCATTACTTTTTTCTTATTACTTGTATTATGATAACTGCTAAAAGATTTTAGATATTAGTTTTTATCAGAACATAATTAATTAATTTTGTTTTCCTAAACTTAGACTCAACTTTATAATAAATGACACAATGCAATATCTGTATATATGGAAAGATTTCACAGTTTTTTTAACAGTCTCTTTTCCAGAAATCAGGTTCTCTATATTTATTTTTTATTCCTTTTTTCAGTCACTATTTGATTTTGTTTTGTGTGATATGTTACAGTGATAGAATGGCCACTGGCACTTCAAGAGCTATCTATGGATTGTAGTCCAGCTTTGTTACTTTGGATATTTAAACATTTTATACTCAATTTTTTAATGAGCAGTGCTAATTGCTCTAATAAGCTTTATTGATAAATGCTGCAAAAGAAAGAATTTAAAAATCTCTATCCTCAACCCTCAGATCACTGGTTTCATGCTTTGGCAATCCTCAGGAGGTGCTAGAATAATTTCAGATACTAGATCTAAAAATATCAAATCAAAGCCAGCATTATCTAAAAGTTAATTATTAGGTAGAAAACCTGAAATTTTCAGACACGTGTATGTCTTCAAACCCAGCTATCTAACTTAAATAGTTATATGGGGTTGAGAAATCTTTGGCCAAACCATATATTAATAACCTTAGCAATATAATATCACTTAAGAACTAAAAGCAAAACTATAAATAGTTAATAAAATAAAGTCATACATCATGACTCAATTTTATAAACTTGTAACAAGCTTATAAAATTTTGTCATGTGATGTATGACTTTATTTTATTTACTACACAATTTTTTATTTTTTTTATTTTTGATCATAATAATTTTTAGCCTCTATGCAAAGGCTACTTTTTAAGTTTTTATGTTGCATTGCATAATTTTAATGCAGTGCTAGAGTTATGGATTCTGGATTCATGGATTGTGGCTTCATCTCTGCCACTTTCAGTGCTTCCCAAATTTCTTATGATCTCTTTAATAATAAATCATGTTTATTTTTTTGTCACAATCATTTCACACATGCACATGCGCACTCTCTCTCTCACACACACACACACATATATATATATAAGAAAATGAGATGAGGGAAAATGGTTTGATCTTTTCTCGTAAAAATTGTCGTATGCTATATCAGTTGCGTGAGCCTTAATCTCGTTGTATTACTTGTTAAACACTAGAAGTATTTTATGTTACATATTTTCATCATTAGGATGAAGTTGACACACTCTCAGATGTGTCAGTTATTAATATCAGCCAATTTAAAATATTTTAAAAATGCATTGTGTGGTTGATTTAATATTTTTTCTAGTGTAGTTGTAATTGGTAAAGATGGTCTGATATTTTCTTGTAAGAAATATTGTCTTGTGCTATGGCTAGAGGGAGTTTTAATTACTTACTATACCATTTGCATGAGTTTTAATCTTGATGTATTTCATATATATATAAATCACATGATCCTAACCAATGCTTAAAATAAACAATAGAATAACATCAATCTGTTATCAAGGTGATATTCAGAGAAGTATAGACTATTGCCTTGACAACAGATTGATGCTATTCTATTGGTTTATTTTAATCATTGTCTGAAATCATGTGATTTACATATAATAACCTATTACTATGAGCACCTATGATTTAGCACACACATATATTTGTATATATATATATATTTTTTATAGAAAATTAATATATATATATGGTGATATATTTTAATGTTTGTGAGATAAAATGTAGTATGTACATATATAAAAAATTTAAAACATGTAGCTATGCCTCTGGATATCTAATTATATATAGTCAATGATTTTGTTATCCATGATGTTTAAATTTGAACTACTAGCAGCATATGTTTGAGATGATTGATTTTGAAATATTACTAAATTAAAAACACTCTTTGATTCTGAGTTTAAATATATTTTTGGGTATAATGTTCAAATGGTTGGATTCAGCAATTTTGGCTTTTGTGTGTGCAATTCCATCAAACTCCCTTCTTTTACTATGTATGCCTTTCATAAACAACCTCTGATCATCAGATGAACTACAGGAGTCGTCAAACATCTAAATCTTCATTCCCATGGTGATAGCTCAATATTTTGCTATTACACCATCCTCATCCAAAATAGGGTTTTTTTTTCTTTTAACAGCTTATGGAAAAGGGAATAACTGTTTTCCACTGTAGAGATATTTGTGAGTTTTTGTGGGAAGGGGGGGGGGGATTAATGCATTTTTATCTCAACTCCAGAAGATCGCAACCATTCATCAACTCAGAAGCTTAGACCACTTTCTTAATGCTTATGTATTTACTTCTAATAATGTAATTTGTAGAACCCTGGTTTCCTTATTACTGTTACATATGTGCTTTACCCAAAGAGTTTACACTATAAAGATTACATACTGATAATATTATAGGGATTTTCAAATCATAGCATATAGTGGGATCATGAATGAGATATGAAATTAATTGAATGTCTCTGATATTATTAAAAGAATCAAGACTGAAAAAGAGATGGGCTGGATATTGGCAATAGTCAGCAAAAAATTTTGCACAAGATTCCAAGAGATTTTAAAAGACAAAAAATATTTTGGAGGAGATGAACAAATGAGATAAAAAATCAAAAACATTGCTGGAATGAAAAATAAGTATGGATGGAGAAACTGGATTAAATACAAAGACTTTTTTTGCAATAATTCAAAATGATGTGAGCATATATAATTTTTAAAATAAACAAATTCCAATGATTTTTTTCAAGCAATCAATTAAATTCGAATTCCTGAAAGAGTTATAAAACATTTTTGCATAAAATAAGTATATGATTTTGAAAAGTGATACTAGCTTGTATTATATTTGCATCATGCATATTGATTTTATAATAATCTTATATAAATGTCATGTACTTTTAGCGGGAAAGAAAGACTTTCATATAACATATACTTTATTCATGCAAATATGCTATTGACATGATTATGTCATTTTCATAACAACCGAAGTTTCTTTAATGTTCATGGCTCTATTTCTTAATATTTAGAAATATATTCAGTTATAATCTATTTCTTTGAAAGTGGCACAGATGATTCTTTTTTTATTTATAGCCTCTCAAGCCCCTACAATTATTTAGACCTCTTTAATTTTGCATTTCCTGTCCTCTCTCTCCATACCTATAATTCTGGCTGTAGTCAAATCGAATTTAGGGCCTGATTCTAGAATTGTATATCTTCCACTCAAATTTGACTGTTGTGTGTGTACAATGACTGTTTATATAAGAAATTTACAATTCTTTTTGAAATTGGAAAGGTTTTTTCCAATAAAAAGAAAAGAGGGCATTATTGTACAAAAATAGAAAAAAAAGATATCATGAAGTATTACAACATTTTTCACAAGAAACTATATAGTAATAAAGAAAAAAAAAGTTATTTCTACAATTGATTTTAGCACTTACAGTTCTGATGTTTGAACATTCTATAAACACTCAAGCAATAAATCATATGCCTTTTTTTGCCTTACACATTTTGATGTATTTTGGTAGAGTATCCGATTTGTAATTGAGGTCACAGGGTCGATTCTGATGTTCCAACTTCTTAACTCTCCAGTAAAAATGTCATATGGCTTTTTTGCCATACATGGTTTGACATAATTGATAGAACAACCAATTTGGGATCAGGAGGTCCCAGGATCAATTCTGGAACTCACAGGTCTGGTGTTTCAATTTCTTAAGAACTCCCAAGCAATAAAGTCATATTCCTTTTTTAGTTAACATCTGAAATTCAAAATAGGTTGTCGTCGAATAACTACTATATCCCACTCGATGGCGCAGTTTTCACACTTAAACTATAAAATATGATCATTCCCAGACCGTTAATTATAATCATTTTGATGTGTTTTTTGTAATGCGAAAATAAAAACAAAAGAAAATCGTCTTTTTTAAATATTATTTAATTTTAAATATTATTTTTTATTAACATATACAAATTAAATGATAATCATAAATGTAAAATAAAATAAACAAATTACAATTTGATTCGTCTTTTTTAGTTTTCTTTTTATTAGAAAAATTAATTTTCTATCGGAGATTTTTTTTACTGGGGTTACGGCTTTTTTTTCATAATCGGAATAAAAAGTAAAATTTCTTAGTCTTTCTTTTACATTTTATTTCTACAGAGAAACAGATATTATTGTATTATCGCTATTTTTTACTTTTTTAGTCTTTGTTTTAAATTTTTTTTTACAGACAAACAGATATTACCATTATTTTTTATTTCAAATAGAATGACAACTAAAAGTAAAAGTTGTTACGGTTAGGTTTAGGGTTAGGTTTAGGGTTAGTTTTAGGGTTAGATTTAGGGTTAGTTTTAGGGTTAGATTTAGCGTTAGTGTTCTGTTGTTTGTAATGCTAAAATAAAAAATATCAAAATCATATTTTTGTAAATATTTTTTTTTACTAACATCTATAAAATAAATGATAACAATAAAGGTAAACTATATTCAACAAACTATAACAGTAGTTGGAGAAAAGAAAGAAACTAAAACTTTTTTAAACAACAACAAATACATATATATATATAAAATGTCTTCTTTACTTATTAACCATGTTTATAATATATGCTTTTTATGACATTTAAAAAAACAGTGTACAATTGTACTTTTCTTAATGGATATTTTTGTGTTAATGCACTTTTTTATTTCAAAAATATACACATGGTACAATCTTGTTTGTCTCGTGGAATGTTACAAACAGTACGTTACTTGACGCGTTACCTAATTCCAACTCACTTTATACATATATCTCATCAACATTTACCACTTAAAACTTCAATACACTACGGTGTAAAAAGTCTGTTAATTATTACTTTACAAAATCTGAACATTTCAATACTTTAAAATAATAAAAAAACCAATGAAAACAACATTTCCATCCAATTCAAAAAAACCACACCCTCTCACCAAGCCGTAAACATTTTATAAACTGTGCGAATTCGGAAAATGTATTTGCTGTGATGTGACATACATGCTGTACTGTGATGCGACATAGCGGCCTGCAATCTGTAGCACAACAAAAAAGTTGTATTATAGAAAATGCGGGTTTGAATGTATCAGCTGCGGAAATGGCATTTTTATGTGTTTTAGCGCGAAAACGGCACCATCCAGTGGGATATGGTGGCTATTCGACGAATACCTCAAAATATTTTAAATAAAGATATGAGATATGCAATTAAATCTAGGAAAAATAAAAAAGCTTCAGAAAATGTTGGAATTATAATAAATGTTTTAAAAGAAGTGGTTAAATAAATAGAAAAATTATTGGTAGAGTTGTATGTCAAATATTTAAACAATAACAACACAACAGATGATTGCAACAATGCAGAAACAAGGTTGATATACCAGGAAGATGAAACAGAATTTGGTAAAATTATAGATCTATCCATCTATCAATTTTACTGAGGATTTTACTAAGATCATTAAAACTTAATAACAGTAGCAAACTCTCCTGACAGTAACACCTCCCAGTGCAAGCCTTAGTAATCAGTGGGTGCAAGGTTTGTGCATAAAATCCTTACCTAGTGCTTAGTGATCCAAATATTCCCAGACTAGTTTCTAGCTTGTGGCCTTCATCAGTGAGGAGCCTCTGATCTGAGTGCAATACACATAGATCTTAGGATGTAATTCAACTCTCCAGCAGTTACATTTTACCTATTTAGTCAACTATAAAGTTAGGAAGCCAATATAAAAACAAATAAAGTTTTCAACCCAAGCCCATAAGCAGGATTGGTATAAAACCACTGAAACATCACATTTTATTTTTATATCATTAAAACCTGATTGTAGAGAATTTTGGATTCAAACTAACCCAAAGAACCAACTAGTTTAAAAGTAGTTACATTAAAAATAGATCACTTATAAATGTCAAAACAAATTATAGAAAGGACCAATGAATATGAATTGTCATCATTCTTTGATTTGGTGCTCTGTATGGTGCGATATATTGTTAGATAGTGTATTCTGGAGCTCAAAGTCCATCTCTTATAGACCATCTCTGTTTATTTTAGCATTCTAACTTTTTATGAATCTCTGGTTTAATAAATGATTAGTAATAATCATTACATGTTTGTCAAAAAGTTGATAACATAAAAGTTGGGAGAGGACTAAATTGACGCTTGAAAAAAAAAGAGAGAGAGAATTTGCTCTACATAAATACTCTCCATGTAATAAAGATGTATATGAGATATGATGACCTGGCCCAACTTATGAGTGCTGGTTCAGCATGAAATGCATCTTGGGGATTATTTGTCTTTTATTGTATCTTTATTTATATGAAATTATTTATGAAATAAAAAGGAATGGAGAAATATGGAAGTTGTCTATCTATAAAAAATTCTTATGAATTTCCAAGCACTAAATTATTTGATTATTTAATTATCTCTTTGATTTTGTAAATTAGAAAAAGACACTTACTTTATAAGTCTTCCCACTGGGATTAAAGTTTTGGAATTATCAATAAATTCTAAGGAATATTAATCAAAATGTAACAACCATGATTATATTACAAGATGACATTATGAGTATTGATAGTGATAAAGGTGGATGCCAGACAAATTATATACCTCTGGAAATTTTTTACAGGAGTATAATGGGAAGTATTTTATGGATTAAAATAAGAAGCTAAAGGAATAAAAATAATCGATGATTATTCATTTAAGTCATTTAGGTTTTGGAGATATGACTGTTTTTTTTTTTTAAATAATACCTCAGAAAATGGTGCAAGAACTATTAAATGAAACTGAGAAAGTAAAATTAACCATTAAATGTTCAATAATGAATTAGAAAAAGTTAATAATCATAATACCCTTATCAGATTATTAATATAGATGGAAATATAATAGATGAAACTATATTTGAATGAAGTGTTTTGTACTAGGAATAACTTTTTATGAAAAGAAAATACATCTATGTGTTTGAAAAGTATGGATTTAATAAGTAGTTTTTTTCCTGTATTTATTCAAGAATCTAAAATATTTAATAAAAGATTGACACTGAGACTTAAGATGATATACCCAAGTATGAAGAGATGTATGTTGATAGTAATAAAAAGAAATTGAAGTAAAATAGGTGAGTGAAAAAACAAGCAGGTATCACTGATATAATTGGAAAAATAAAAAATGAAATTGAAATGAACACATTGCTAGAAAAGACGACAATATGGGCAGTTGAAAATTTAAACTGGACTAAAAGATTGTAACTTTTTTTTTTAGAAAGATCCATTGTTACGAGATGAATGAGTGATGGTGAGAAAAACTATAGATCTGAAGAAACTATATTGAATTTGGAGAGACCTTAATCCAATGTAATGACTGAAACTGGTGATAATAATTCAAATTAAATCTCTTTTAAACTGCCCTGATGGAACAATGTCATACTGTTTTAATCTGTCTTTAAACTTAATGCATATTTTTATATACTTGCAAAAAATGTTCAAAGCGTCTTCATGGAGTGCACTGTAACATCAAAAACTTACATCCTTCACACATCAAGTAGCAAATTTATTTTTCCTATTCCAATTCTGTCATCTTGTGTAATCAGATTAGTTAGTTCTAGGAATATGGATAAGACCCTACTGGATTTATTAAGCACTATCATTTGGATCTATTATTTAATTGAGCTTATACAATGTGGCAGAAATTGATTTACACTAGTATAAATTCTTTTCCAAATGGCGATTGATATTCGAGGCTATCATGCTACATTCAATCATTTAAACATTTTGATGATAGAGATTGGTGTTTGCCATCTCTTCAAAATTTATTATGACAACTATCCAATATATATATAATTAATAGGAAAAAAATATAGGAAAATTATTAAATATTTAATCTCTCTTGAGCATAAGAGGCGGTTGATATGTATTTGGGTTTGAGGCTTTTTTTTCACCGTTCCTAATTTTTTTGCGGATGTTCCGAAATTGGTTAAATTTTAAGAGTATATATATAGCAATAATAATAATTTCATAATTAACAATCTATAATTGTTCCAATATTACTATTTTTTTAGAGTTAAAAATAGAAAGAATAGAAAACCTGTTATTGGATATATTATAATTCTTTATTATCTTTTCACTTAAAATTTTTTTTTCTTTTTTTAATAAATCGATAGTTACATATATTTTTAATATAAAATCGACTTTCGTTCTAATAATAAGAATGATTTATAAAATTGTGAAAACTATTCCATCTGGCAATATATAAATACTCGTCGGTTACGCTTGCCATAACTTTTTAAATATACGATATAAATATATGTAACATATAAATTACTATAATAGACTTTCACACGACCCTCAGCTCTCCATGCCATCTCATATTGCTGACCTACCTGATCATACGCATGTTGAAAACGTATATTGGTGATTACTTATATTTTCAACATGTGTATGATCAGATAGGTCAGCAATATGAGATGGCATGGAAAGCTGAGGGTCGTGTGAAAGTCTGAGTTCGAATCCTTTATATATTACATTATATGTGTGCAGGTGTGTGTAAGCCTGTACAGAGTATTAATTTACATATAACAGAAAACGTAACTTAATCTTTATTTGGGTAAATTTTATTGTATACTCTCAGTATGTTAGAAACCTACTCATAGTTATTAAAATTATAATCCTTCAACTTTAGTTAAATAACATTTAAAAAGTTAAATGTTATTTAACTGAATCATCAAATGATTTAAGCAATATTACTGCATTAAACTATGTAGATTATCTCAAAGACTAAAACTACATACTAGATATTGTTTCCTGAAGGTTTGTGATGTTGGTATTTTAGTTGCATTAATGTACCTTAGATCCACTCATAATGGATGATTGTTGATAAGTTGATTATTATTAGTAGTATAAATGTTATTAGTAATGTTATAGCTTATTATTATTGTATACTTATTTTTTATTGTTCTGTGAGATTCTTTCTGCTCATATATATTTATTTATTTTATATTTGCTCTTTGATATTCAATTTTATTTATTTATTGGGGATCGTCATATTTTGCCATATCCTCTATCACCCCTTTTTCCATACCATTACAATATATTCAAATACATAAGTTGATCAACTATTATATATTGGACATACAGCAATTATAATGATAATGTGTAAGTAATAAAAATATATTGTCTGGAATGAACAATTCTGTACTTGCAAATCAAATTGGGGGGGGGGGGGCAATACCAAGAGTTTTAATAGAGATACACCAAAATGGCTGAATAAAAAGTTACTAAGAAAGATTTTAATGTAGAAATTAAGTAGTTATTCATCAAAGGTTGTGAGACTTTATCCAAACTGATTATGATGATTATCTATTTAGGCATTAGTAAACTGTGCAGCTATTGGATGTTGGCACCAGGTGAACATTTTTGTTGCATTTAGTCTTCATTTCCAGTCAGTTAACAATTAATTATGCCAGTTGTAAAATTTCTGACTGGACTAATAAAGAACTTTATTAGAAGTACCAATTTTTATATATTACTTGGGTATATAGGCATAATTAGTCATGAAATACCCAACTCTCAATCTTGAAATGGTTTCAATTTACCAGAGGGAGGGGGATCAGCATTGCATGATATGCATCTAAAAGTCATGGATTGAGAAGATAAAGTATTCAGTGTGCCCTTCTCATCATAACAGAGTACCCTATATGTAAATCTAAAGTCCTGATTTATAGAATTTTTAAAAAAGAAGCCAATGTTCCACTTACTGACTTATTCTAGCTGTTACATATTGCAAATAATTGTATCCAGATTTCTATAACAATCCAGGATACTATTGCTAATGACATTCAGGTATACAGGGGAAATGCTCTGGGATTGGCAGTTTATCACACTGTTTGAAGAAATAAAAATGAAATACTTTGGCCCATGATTGTTGGTAAGGGACTCTATTAACTCATATTCAAGATTTTTTTAAACAAACATAAAAAATTGTTTTCAATTTTTTAATAAGCAAAAATGTAAACTGAGATCTCATTATTGTTTTATAATTTATCACCATATCGTACACATGTAAAATATATTTGAAATTTCAAAAAAACATTAAAAAATAACATTATTTATTTGTATCAAAACTGAAACTTTTTATATCACAAGTTAATCTTTAAATTAAACAATTCAATGTATATGTCAAAAAGGGGAGTAGTCAAACGTTGGTGGCCTAGTGGTTAGCATAGTTGCCTTCCAAGCAGCCAGCCCGGGTTCGCTTCCTGATCAACGCATTTGACATAGAATAAAAAAAAGAGGAGTAAATAACCCTTCCCCCAAGCTAAGAATTAAAGCACTCTAAATATTGAACAAAAGATCAAAAATAGGGTGAACCCACCTTTTCTTGGGATGGTAGCATTTTAGTAGGCCTCTATGCTATTTTTTGAAGCTCCATCTAGTGTCGAAAAAATGATGTATAATGCTTCAGTAACTTAATTCATTTTTTAACATATATGTATGCAGATGATTTAATTTATATTATTGTACAAAATAATTTATCCACAAGTCTGTCTTGATAGCATTGTATTTATAATTATATGTTGGATTATTTTTACACTTACTTAATTAAATGTTGCTAGAAAAGGTTTCTAATACATAATTACAACTATTGTGTAAAATATCTGCAATTCTCTCTGCAAAATTTGTAAAATGTTTCATTGATACAGGCAGAACTATCTCAGATTCCATATCGTCTTCAGATTTGGAAATTTTTTAGATTTCAAAACTAGATCTTTACCTATTCATTGCAAATACAGATAAACACACACACAAAACAGTCAATTCATTGTAAGTAGCTTATTAATCTTTAATATTATTTGTAATTTCTGAATACAAAAGATCAATTTTATGTAAACAATGAGGATTGCCAATTCCTCAACAAGCTTTGTGATAAATGCTTAGCCAGAGAAAGCATTTATCACAAAGCTTGTTCAGGAATTGGCAATCCTCATTGTTTATAACTTACAAGCTTAAGAAAATAGGGTGATGTGATCTATGACTCTTATTTTGACTATTTATCAATTTTATGTATCTTTTTTTTATTCTTAGATATTTTAATTAATACTATTCGATGTGTTTCAAGGAATTTAGAGTTGTTTTTGACTTTATGAAACAACTTTTAATTTGATGTTAATAACTCAGAATTAAACTAATTGTATATAAATATTTGAAAACCAGGCACTCTTCACAAACCTGGGAGCTTTAATTGTAAGTATAGTGGTTTGAACTCAGATTTTTCAAGCATCCTTCAACTATCCACACTATCTTATGCAACTGATACACATGACCGCACACATGTAGAAAAGATAAATAATCACCAATATACGTATTTCATGCTAAACCAGCACTCATCAGTTGGTCCAGATTATCATCTCCCACACATATATATATAATCAATGCTCAGTTTATATTAAGATAGCAAATATTCATACTTTAATGGACAGGCTTCTTAATATAAACTGAGCATTGATTATATATGTGTGTGAGAGATGATAATCTGGACCAAGTGATGAGTGCTGGTTTAGCATGAAATACAATATTGGTGATTATTTATCTTTTCTACATGTGTGTGGTCATGTGTATCAGTTGCATAAGATAATGTGGATAGTTGAAGGATGCTTGAAAAATCTGAGTTCAAACCCCTATACTTACTAATTGTATATATAGATAGATTATACTGTTAAAGTATTTCTGATGAAAAGTTTGGCAATAGGGGAAACTACATATGCCTATGTGCATACCAAGAGATGGGGATAATCAAAATAATGATGATAAAGCTGGAGAAAGAGATAAGAAAGAATTTTTATTGGGGGATATAAAATTAAATGTGCTAAATAGGTACAACTATCTGGGAATTATCTTAAGTAGTCAGAGGAATTGCTTGGCTGAATAGGAAAAAAGATTGATTAATGAAACAAAGAAAAGAAAGGGATTGATAAAGAAATTAACAGTGTTTTCATATAATAAATATGATGTAGAAAGAATTATATGGAAGGGAGTGGGAGTAGCAGGATTAACATGATAATGATGCATTATGGGTTAGTAAAGGAGTGTTAGATTACTTAGAAAAGGTACATAGAGAAGTAGGAAGACATGCATTTATGTGCAGATGTGTGGACAGCAAAGGAGGCAATTCAAGGAGAAATGGGGTGGTCAAGTTTTTATATGAGTGATGCAAAAAGCAAAATAAAAATATTCAGTAGATTGCAATTTATGAATAATAAGAGAATAGCCAAATAGTATTTAATTGCGTTACAAGTAAAAGATCAGGCAACAAGATGGGTGAGAAAGGTAGTATGGTATGCATAAGATTTGGATAGACTTCATCAATATACTTGTACAAAAGGTGAGATGATTGTATTAGGAGGATTGTTGAGTTATAGTGGCAAAGAATGGAAAGAAAGAATAGATGCATTAATAAAAAATAGGGGGCTGGAGAGATGGAGAACTAGTATGAAGAGTAAAAAGGGTCTAAATATATATAGAAGTAAACAGAATGTTGAGTGTGAGTTAATTTATGATAATAGCCAGAAAAGTAGTCTACTATTTAAGATGCACACAGGATCGTTAGCGATAAGAGAATATACATGTAAATAGAAAAATGTGGTGATTTAGTAAAGAGACTTATCAAGAACACAGGACAAAACTGACCCAACCCAAACACCCCAGGTTGTATATAGCATTTTATGTCCTCGGGCCAGATACAGCACTACATACCATGAGGAAACCAAGGCCATTGTCAATAATAGAGCTGTGCAGCACATATATATATACAGAAGAGCACAAAAGAATGATAACATTTCAATATATCTTGAACATGAGAAGCAGGATGGTCATAGGTTCGAACCCTCCAAATCCAAAATTGTGTGCACTGAAACGAATGACTGCAAAAGGAAGATTAAAAAGTGTATTTTATTATCAATGACAATAACACTATTAATAGACATGACACATGCTTTGCTATCTCCAGAAAATGGACAAGATGATTAATTTACATACATTACCATATAAAAATATCACAACAAAGATTTAAAATCTACTTTGGCTATGATTATGAGGGATACCACCTCGAAAGCGCTTAGTGTACATTGATTTATTTTGATTGTTTGCCATTAACAGCTTCTTCACACAGCGTTTTAAAGCACTTGTATATACTATTACGATTATTGGAGAAGTATACTAAATTATTTTTACAGACATGATAATACTCCAGAAAAACACATTCTACATTTGGGGATATCTATTAGATTATTCCAACAGAGACTTGAGTTCTTATTAAAATGCAGAGTTTTCCATATTTTTCCAAATTGCTGTAAACTAAAAATTGATAGATCAATACATAACCACGACAAAATTGCAAGTCAATCTCAAGATGCAGCTCCTCATCTTTATTATTAAAAGGTGCAAGAGCACATAGAGGAAAGAAAATAAAATATGGCAGAAGATGACTACAAATAAAATTTTGCCCCCATGGATTATAAGAAAACTCGACATCACCGAGAGAAATATTGCTGGTAGGTTCGAGTGCAGAATAATTTTCTTAGCGGGAAAACAAAATATAAATATCTATAATACAGTTAAAGAGAACTATGTCAATAGAGCAACAGCTACTCCTGCAGAAGTAAAAACAGTTTTGTCATTGAGACCTAAATTCATTGGAGGTCAATGGAGACTCCCAAAGTCGGAATTACTTGCAGACACAGAATCAGGTCTTTTAAACAATCCCAAAGAGATAACAATATCTCTGAAATTGCTAAAACTATATGACATAAACAAATGTATGTGAGATTTGATTGTTGGAACACCAACATTAAAAAGAACAAACATTTACTGGAAACTAACTGTAACATATGCATTAAAGAAGACAAAGGCAACAGGTTCATGCTTTTGGATTATAAGGATTATAAAGAAAAAAATGATGATTCAAATCAGAAATTTAAAATTTAATTTGGTGAAAAATTTCAACAACAATTCAATTGAGAGAAATTTATTTCATCAATTCTCAGAGCTTAAAAAAATAAAGGCATTTCTATAGTGGAATATTATTGCATATATCCATCTGTCCCAGGCCACTTAGGATGTTTGCTAACTCAAAGCTACATAAACCTGGTGAGCCTTTAAGGCACGCTAGATTTTGGAGGCATCCATTACTTTGAAACTTCTAAGTTAGTCAACCAGTGGTTGGTTGATAGTGTAGGTTTTGGCAACTACACAGATTAAGTCTTCCTTCAAATTCGTTAGAAAAATTAAGAATGCAGAAATATATCAGGATTTTGAAATTGCAGCCATGGATGTGACAGAATTATATGGATCGATTAATAGGAAGTAGTTGATCAACATTGTTCACAAAGAATCAATAAGTAATCATTGCCCAGCTGAATGCATGAACTTTTTTCTAGCTTTCCTTACTTGGTTAGACAATCACCTCTTCACAATGTTTGAAGATAAATGATATGGCATGAAAGATCGGCTGATAGGTTTTTTCTTAAGTGGGGTAATCTCTAGCATATTTTTATATTTCTTTGAAAAGCAAATTGTCTCTAAATACCAGGCTAATACTTCTGGATTAATATACTCTCATTATGTTGATGATGTGTTTATTGCAGGTCCAAGAAATATAATCATGAACGTTCAAAATGAGTCACAGCTGCAAACTAAATTAATCATTAATACCACCTGGGAGAATGAATTGCAGAAACTAAAATATTTGGATTTGCTAATCCATAGAGAAGGCAGAGATCTGCATTATTGCATGATCATCAACCCTCTCAAAGTCAGAGAACTCAGCCACCAGAACTCTAATTTGCCTACTCCACATAAATTTGCAGGTCTGAATGCGTTTTTATTTAGGAATCAAAATTTATGTAAGTTTGAGGCTGATATGAATGCTAATATCTCAAGCTACATCAGGGACCTATTAAGTGTCAGTTTTAGCTACAGATTGATTACCAAGAAGAATGATCAATTTTATAAAAAACCAACAGCTAACAACACTACTAAAGATAAATCTTGACACCCCCAACATATCTAAACAGCTTATAAAACTTTATCTAATGAATTTAAAGTTGGCATTCACACACACCACAATACAAACAGACTTATCAATAATGTGAAGGACAAAATTGACCCAACACAAACACCCCAGGTTGTATATAGCATTTCATGCCCTCAGGCCAGATGCACTGCCACATACTATGGAGAAACAAGGCCACTATCAATAATAGAGCTAGCTGCTCAGCATATATATATATACATGTAGAAGAGCACAAAAAATGACAACATTTCAATATTTCTTGAACATGAGAAGCAGGCCAGTCATAGGTTTGAATCCTCCAACCCCAAAATTGTGTGCACTGAAACTAACGACTGCAAAAGGAAGATAAAAGAAGCATATTTTATCATCAATGACAATAACGCTATTAATAGATACAATGCATGCTTCGTTATCTCCAGAAAAAGAACAAGTTGATTAATTTACATATGCATTTGCATACATTACCATATAAGAATATCACAACAATGATTTAAAATCTATTTTGGCTATGATTATGAGGGATAACACCTCGAAAGTGCTTAGCGTACATTGATTTATTTTGATTGTTTGCCATTAATAGCTTCTTAACTCAGCATTTTAAAGCACTTGTATATACTTTTGCAATTTATGTAAGGAAGGCATGGAAAATATTAAACATCTGCTTATTGTAAGTAAATGCTTACAAGCAGAAAGAGTACAAATTTGTGGAAGAATAAATATAAACTAAGTGATTATACAGGGAGTGGATTGTGACTGTAACCTCAGTTTGGAAAAAGATAAAGGTGATCTGTATAAAAAGGCCATGAAGTGGACAAAGATGCTGTTATGAAAATGGGATGGAGCAGGATAGAAAGGGAATATGGGGAAAATTTAGGGTGGAGAATGGAAAGGGAAAGTAAGGTGGTTAACAGGTTTTTCTAGGCATAGTGATTGAGAGATTCCTGACATTGATAAAGGAGTAGCCATATCACATCACCACACTTAATAATTTTTTTTAACATTTACTGATCATATCGAGTTATAGATCACTTTCCTTCAACTAAAAATAAAAGCTTCAATATGTGTATGCAAGCGAGCATGGGTTTAAATAATCATTATGCAAATATATATAATTAATAAAAAAAAATATGATTTTGTTTTTAATGAAAATCGGATGTTAGAAAATATATTTTATTACTCTCTTGTGTGTGCTTATATATATAAGCATGAGTTTGGGCATGTAATTAATATCTTGTTTAGCATCTAGTTTCTAAACTACTTATCATTTGGATTGGGGGGGGGGACTAATAAAATTAACATATTTATTATTTTTAAATAAAAAATAGTTTTTCGTATCAATTATTAAAATTTGTTTAAGCTTATACTATAACTTATAACCTTGGGTTAAAAGGGTAAGCTTTTTTATACATAAATAAAAAATGGTTTGATAAGAAGATTTATATTAAACGATTCATACATTTTTTATGTTTTAAAACCTCTTTTTTTCCGACTAATATTATACCTTGAAGCTGTAAGATAAAAATATGAGAAATGGGAATAATATTTCGTATTTATTGTCTGTTTTCACGGTGGGAAGTATGTATATATTATATAAAAATGTTTGATTTTCAAACTATTTCTTCATTATAAGATGAAATATAAAGAATATGAAGTTTTCTTTAGATGAAGATTTTTCCTTATGTCATAGCACCGGCCGGGAGGCGAACCCACAACCGTCTGAAACCAACTACTTGCTTGCAAGGCGGCTGCGATCCCCTCTCGGCTAATAACGCTAGACTAGATGATTTTTATTACATGCAGAAATGGAAACAACGGATTTCCAATACGGTTAATTAAGCTGACAAAGTAATATATATATATACTAGAGTCCCTTGTGCAATTATTGTTGCAGGCTTTACAAACAAAAAAAATTTCTTTATTCATCCTTAACAAAAATAATCATCTAATATTTATGAATGAAAAAGTGTTTTAAATTTAATTAAAAATGATAAAATATTAGAATTAGTAAAAAAATTTCATGGATATTTTCAATGGCGATTTCTTCTTTACTAAATTTTCCTTGTAAAATGATATTTTTCATTCTTTCAAAAAATAGCATGGAACCTCCTATGTAAATATGTCCATGTGAAATGTGCGAGTTTCTTCTAGATAAAAATAGGTCCCTAGATGAATAATATCAGCATCTAGTTGTTGTAGACTTACAAATACACAAGTTCCTTTAATCAGCTTTATAAAATTTAATTATTTAATATTTAAGAGAGAGAAAAAATATTGCAGTATATAAAAACATTAAAAGAATGAACAGATAGCAGTGGGATGGAGCTGGTCATATTGCTAGAAGAGATGATAACATATGGTCAATTGAAATATTAAACTGGATTCCAAGAGATTGTAAAAGACCCAGAAAGAGACCACGTGTGAGATGGTAGGATGGAAAAAATTAGCTGGAGTGATGTGGAGAAGAGAAGTTAAAGATCAGAAAAATTGATTCAACTGGGAAAGACCTTTATCCTGCAGTGAATCGATGATGATTGAAAATGATGTTAATAATGATAAATAACAGCATCTACGTACTGATTTTAAAGGTAAATAACTTTACCAGTATGGAATTCATTAAAAAAAAATCATAGTACATGGTAGTTTTTTCTTCATTAATTTTTCCCTGTTTGGGATATTTTTCTCTTTTTAAAATAATTGAATTTAATACTCTGGAATATTCCTTATAAAATTGCTCATGAAATAAATAAATAAATGCATAATTGAATGGCTTTATTACTCTAGAGTGTTATAAGAAGTTTATGCATCACCCCTACATGGTTTAATGCAGTGGTAAAATGTCAGACTCTGAAACTCAATGCAACCACTATCATAAGTAAGCAGGATTCTGCTAGGTAAAGGCTGTTGTAGGCTTCCAAATAGTAGAGCCACCTAGTGTAATCCATGGTAATCAATGGATTCTAGAAAGTTTATGCAGTGCCTATTCATTCAATACTCCTGCACCCATTCTAGCTTGTGGCTTTCATTTTGGGCTCATAGTTTTATAGTTAACTAAAGAGATAAAAGGAGACTGCTGAGGGATGCATTAAATCATCTCAGATCCAAGGCTCCTTACTGATAAAAGCCACAAATTAAAAATTAGTCTGGGGATATTTGCTAAGTATATGTACTAGATAGGGATTTTAATGCACAAATGTTTTAACATCCATTAATTACTATGACTTACACTGGACTATACTACTGTTTGGAGAGTCACTATTCTTTTAACAAATTGTATAGACATAATAAATGGTGATCATACAATGTTTTAGTGGTTTAATACCAATCCTGGTCAAAGGATGAAGGTGAAATATGAGTATTAAGAAACCAAAGACACAATGTATAGATATTGAACTTGAAACAGATCTATCTGACCATATAAGCAAATGAGCTTAGATTGAAAAGCTTTATAGTTAATTAAAAAGGTAAAAGGTGGCTTTTGGAGAGTAGCATTAGATCCAAAGATCTAGGTGCAGTACTCTCAGGTCCAAGGTTCCTCAATGATGTAAGACCCAAGCTAGAAACTAGTATGGGGATATTGGATAAGCAGAAACAAAAATATGGATTTTGATGCCCAAACTTATCATGGCTTGCATTTGGTAGCATTATTGTATGGAGAAAATAGCTTGTTTTGTTTACTTATCTTGAAAAAAATTAATTATTCAATATTTATGAGAGAAAAACATATTGCAGTAGATAAATAACATTAATATCTACATATCAATTACCTTTATGGTCTATATCTTATAAATTATGAAGTAGTAGCAACTTATAAAATTTAAAGCTGGATATTTCTTGAATGCCTTCAGTTTTAAAGCTCTTCATATTTATTTTAGAATGGCATAAAAAAGTTAATATTTCAGAGTACTAAAAATTGAGATTGTGGAGACACTATGCAGTATTTTTAATTGTGGTAGCGTATAAATATATACTTAACACCAAAAAAATTCAGTTTGACTTTTATGATTTCCTCATTTATAAGATATGGACCATGAAATTTAAAGTGGATTTTTAATTCAAATTGTCATTTAACTGATAAAAAAAACAATATAAATGTTAACAAAATATGCTAACATTTTTGCCTAAGTGGATTCCAGATAAGATTCAAAGCATATTTGTGAAAATACTTTTGTATAAATGATCTGAGATACTAATTCTAATCATGTTGTGTTTGGATGAATTGCAGAGTTCAAACTCAAACCAACAGTAATGTCAAAAAAAAATGAACACTCCCAAAATAGTATGTAGATAAACATAGTTAATACTGTACTGGTCATGCTGAATGACTGGACTCACCTCCATATGTATATTTAGCTTGCCTCATGAGTTCTATTCTTAACTCTACCAGATTTACTGGACAGCTTGCATCGAGTTTGTTAAATGACTCTTCCGGCTATACAGAACAGCTTGCCTCAAATCTTCTATAGTCATAGCACTTTCCAATCCTATCTTGGACTTGCCTCACTGTAAAGACATATTGGTTAAGGACTAATAGAAACACATTCACTGTTGGAAGTGGTTTCAATGGAGAGCACATTTAGTCATTCAGATTAGACAGATGTTCTCTGGCTTGCCTCCAAAAAGGTTGACTATTTATTGCCAGATCCCTTACCTTACTGGCAGCAATCAGATTCAAAAAGCCTAACCAATGGTAGGCATGTTTACACATTGGCCATACTAGTCTATTTTTGAAGGTAAAGTCAGATATGACAAATCATTCGCTCACTCTGAGGTATATACAAAAATATTTCAAGATAAAGAAATTCAGCATTCTGTAATTTTTATGAATTATTATTGCTTCTTAATTTGCAAGATATAGACTGTAAAGATAGTATAAAGTAAGTTGTATTATGCATTAATTCAAAACTTTATTTAATAATTTTAAAAAAATGCAATGTAGATGTTAATAAAAAGATACTGTTGTTTACCTGTAGATGTCAGGTGAGAACTCAAGTTTACAAAAGTGTTTTTAAATAGACAGACTGATATTTTAAACTCAAAGTTTTATACCCTCTCAACTAAAGCCAAAGATAAACAAGGCACCTGTGCCAACCAGAGTAATTAATGGATGAGTAGGCATTAGATAGAGATTTTATGCACAAGCCTTCTGGCATCCATTGATTACTCTGGTTGGCACAGGGTGGCACTACTGTGTGGAGGGTTTTGTCTTTGTTTATAAACAATTATGTGCTAGTATAAGAAATGGTGATCATGTGATGCTTAAAGACAAAGATGTTTAAATCAAAGAAATTCAAAAATAGCATACTCTGACTTAATGATTTGTTATCGCTTCATAACTTGCAATAGGTAAATCATGAAGATAAGTTGGAACATATTTCACCACACATTAATTCATAACTTTATTTAATAAGTAAAAAAACCCTGGAATATAGATATAGATCCATAAATAACAATGTCTTTTTAAGACAATACTTTTCTTATCAGATAACTTTTATTAATCTACCAAATTCAGTAAATATTATTTTTAATACAGTGTAATTGTAATATTTGCTATATTTTGTTCCACACCCTCCTTCTGTACATTATGCATTACATATACTATCTTACATTTTGTTAAAAAAAATTTGCTAGAATAGAAAATATGTTGTTTATTGAACTGCAAAGGTATGCTATTTTTCAACATGCATATATATACATATATATATAAATAACACATGCTTTTATATGTATAGTATGCATACATAAATTAAGATTATAGTATAAATGAAATTTTAAAATAATATTGTTATTAATAATAAATTGAAGGGATACATTTATGTATATATTATTGAGTGTGTGCTCATTCATGTACTCACTCATTTATTCATTAAAAAGCAAGAATAAAAAAAAGTATCTTTATTTTAAAAAATAGTGAAATGCTTGATTTTCATTGTAATTAAATACATTCTGGCAATATTCCATTTTATTTCAATAATTTTTTTGTAAAACTTTTAGTATTACACTTAGAAAACAGTTTATTATCTGGAACACTGCAAAGAAATATTCCGATGGTTTTTTAAAATGCTATTAATTATTTTTATCCTTCAATAAACATCACCTCTCACACATTCCTGATAAATCTGCCCAGTTAATGGATGAACACTATTGCTTTCACCCTATTATTCTATCCATTTAATAATCATATACTTTTAAAAATAAAAATAAATCATATGAAGGAACTTAGGTTCACTTCTATTGAAGCCAAGATACAAAACAGTGCGTTTAATCTGTATAGTAATAGCCATGCTTCGTTCAGCCAGGGTTCCATAAATGAAAATCTTATTACATAATAACAATGACAAATAAAAAAAACATTTTATAATTACTACATATATGATCTACAATGTTAACATCTTAAAATACAAATAGTATACTTTCACTCCAATATAAACTAAGCAGTGAAGACTACATTCTTTCATGCTACAATGGAAATATCCTTTTTACATATATTTTCCAATACAATATTATACCAATAAACTAGCAATCATAGTTGAGACATTAAATATTTAGATGTATAATTTGTAACCTTCTATTGTGAATGCAGCAATAAAAATACATACAATAAAAGAAAATAATAAACATTATTAGTTACACATTCATTTTTAAAATGAATAAAGTCAATTCACAAATTTTTATACTAGAATTGGTACAAGTATAAACACCAGTACAGGTCACTGTATGGTGCTGTTCCTACTCAAAAACAGTTAAATATACCATTTCTGACGCAGGCTGTAATAACCTGAAATGTGTTCTGCTAATTTCTCACACTTCACACTTGGTTCTAAGTGGCCTATTGTTACTCTCCGAATGATCGTTATTGAGCCTTGTGTATTGTATAATTTGAGGGTGTGTATATTTGAATTGAACACAACTTTTTAAAATTATTAAATTAATTTTTATTTTACATTCAAATTATGTAGTGTTATGTAAAAAAAATTATGAAAGAGTCGTATTTTTTTTAAAGTTTGTTTTGAAGGTTGTAAAATTAGACAAACTTTGTTTGTAAGCATGATTTTGATAAAGATGTTATCTGTCAGATCTTCAAGAGAACAACAAAATGGCACATACTGCCATGGTCGGTGTTCGATCTGTAATAGTTGTTTGATTTTTAATGTTAAGTTTAAAAACTTACTTTTTAAATGAATGGCGATTAAAAGAAAAAAAAAGTAAAGTATAGTAAATTGTTTACTATATACTTTTTTTAAAAAGATGTTTTTTTTTAAAAAGACATTTCTATTTTCTCCAAAAAAAAAAAAAAAGAAAACATGGCAATTAAAAGAAAAAAAGTAAACTATAGTAAATCATTTACTATACAGTTTTTAAAACATATCACTTGTTTAATAATATGTCAAAAAAAAGGTAAGAAAAAACAACATTCTTTACTATTTATTTTATTTATTTAATAAAAAATAAATTCAGATAAAAACAAGAGATTTAATCAGTTCTTTAATAATATGTCCAAAAAAAGGTAAGAACAAAAATGTCATTTTTTACTATTTATTTTATTTATTTAATAAAAATAAAATTAAGATAAAAACATGATATTTAATAATATGTCGAATCAGTGATTTAATAATATGTCAAAGAAATGATATTTAATATGTCGTGGCTAGGTAACGATATATTTCAATGTTTTTGAGTAGGAACAGTGCCATCCAGCGATCTGTACCATCATTGATACTTGTACCCTAGAATTAATAATAAATGTTCCTTACTCAAATATTATGGTTGTCATAGCAACATATTCCAATGCTTCCAAGTTACTATATTCAATATTTAAATCAAATCCCCCAAAAAAATTTACAATTGACATTACATCACATATTGAATTGTATTTCGATAGATAGATAGATAGATAGATAGATAGATAGATAGATAGATAGATAGACAGACAGACAGATAGATAGATAGATAGATAGATAGATAGATAGACAGACAGACAGACAGATAGACAGATAGATAGACAGATAGACAGATAGATAGATAGATAGATAGATAGATAGATAGATAGACAGACAGACAGACAGATAGATAGATAGATAGATAGATAGATAGATGGGTGAATGGTTAGATATACATAGATAAATGAATGGATGGATGATTAAATATATATAAATAAATAGATGGAAGAAAGGAAAGAAGAATGGACGGACAAACAGAAAAAACAAAGAAAGGATAGATGCGTGGTAGATCACTAGACAGATATCTGAACAAATAGAATAGGATTTTAAAAAAGAGATCAATATATAAATTATTCGAAAAAATAAACAAAATTTTGAATAAACTAAACCAGTTCAACTAGTCAGAAATATGAAAAAATGGAATAATAATGGAAGAAACTAATCCATATGCAATTGAAGTGTAACTTCAAGTAGGGAATTTCAAATAAAGTTTCTAAGAGGGGGGAGGTGCAAAGCTGAAAATTACATAGTGATTAAATAAATTTGCAATAAAAAAAAAAAAACACTTTTTTTAAACTATTTTTTTTTATAGCTAATATTTAAAATTACAAAACAAATACATATTTGATATATACATAACGTAAATTTGAATTACAAGAGTGAATATCTCTCTAGAGGTTTGAATTAATTTCAATTTAAATGCAAATGTATAGGAAGTCACTCTTAAGATTAGCCATTAAAATGTTTACAGAAGCAGAAAAATTATCTATTAATTTTATAAAAAGTAAAAAACTGTTAGTTTTATATATACATGCAAATTAATTACACGAAAAATTATTTGTGTAATTTTTTTTTCAAGGACATATATAACTCACGTATGTATATTAGACAAGGCAAAACTCTCCATATAGTAGTGCCACCCTGTGCCAACCAGAGTAATCAATGGATGCTAGAAGGCTTGTGCATAAAATCCCTATCTAGTGGCTACTCATCCAATATCCCCAGATTAGTTTCTGGCTTCTGGCCTTCGTCAATGAGGAGCCTTGGATCTGAGAGCACTGCACCTAGATCTTAGAGTTTTGCTTTGTTTATTAACAATTATGTGCTAGTATAAGAGATAGTAATCATGTGATATTTAATGGTATATATATTTAAATGATTTTAAGAGCACGTAAATAAACAGTTTATCAAATATGTTACTCTAGAATATAAATGTATTCACGAAACAAATAAGTCCAAAGATATTACGGAAATAAAAATGATAATCTTTTATCCGACAAAATAAGTTGGCATTGATATTACAAAAAGCGAACTTCATTTACAAATTATTTAAATGATTTTTTGGGAATCTCGCTTGTGAATTATCTTAGAAATGTATACAGACTTGTTTATTCCGTGAATATTTATTTGTCTATATACACATATGCGTTTAGAATTTTTATTTGGAGGAATAAAGAAAAGTGTATTGGGATAATAATAAATTAAAAGGTTTGTTGCTCAGTAGTATATAAGAAATTAAAGTATTTGTATCGCTAGAGCTGAACTATGGTTCATGCGTTTGATCTCTAGAACCCGCCAATCTATAACTTCACTAAACCATAGACAGATTAATGAAAGCTTTAACCATCTACTTCTAAAACGTATGAAACCTCAAAGACCAAAATTTTTAATCAAGAGATGGACAGTAAGATAAGAAAGTACAATCAAGCATTAATATATGCTCATCACAGAAAATGTTACGGCCGAAGCATTTTTCTCAAGTCATTTTAATACCACGTGATAAAGTTAAATGTTTCAAAGATATAGGAATCAGAAGAAAAGATAAAGAAAGTGGCAAACTGAACAACTGAATAAAGAAAGGAGATAAAATGTTCTTACAATGGACATAGTATTATAGAAAGAGGAGTATAAATAAATCTAGATTGTTATCATCATCATCATCAACCATTATCAATCCACTGCAGGATGAAAGTCTCTCCAAGTTCAATCCATCTTTTCCTATCTTTAGCTTCTCTTCTCCACATCACCCCTGCACACTTTCTTATTTCATCCACCCATCTCACATGTGATCTGTTTCTGGGTCTTTTACAATCTCTTGAAATCCAGTTCAAAATTTCAATTGTCTATCTGTTATCATCTCTTCTAACATTATGTCCAGCCCAACTCCACTTCAGTCTTTTAATTTTTTCAATGAGGTCAGTAACACCTGTTTGTTCTCTTACCCATACATTGAGTTCTCAATCCCTTCTTGTTATTCCCAACATGCATCTCTCCATACTTCTTTGAGTGGTCTGAAGTCTCTGTATTGCTCTTCTATTAAGTGTCCAAGTCTCATATCCATAAGTAAGAACTGGCAAAACACATTTATTAAAAACCTTCCTTTTCAAACACATAGGCATATTTCTTTTTAGTATCAAGTTATTTCTACCTAAAGCACTCCAACCAAGTTTAATTCTATGATTAATTTCATCCATTATATTTCCATCTGTATTAATAATCTGACCAAGGTATTTGTAACTGTTAACTTCTTCTAACTCATCATAATCAATCTTTATTTTTATATTTTGAGAAAATCTATTAAACATTACTTTAGTCTTTTTAACATTTATCTTTAGTCCTACTTTCATCTGATAACTCCTGCAACATTTCCTGTAGCTCTAAAGCATTATTTGCAAAAACAACTACATCATCTGCAAAATCTAAATGACTTAAATAATCTCCATTTACTTTCACTCCTTTAGCTTCCCATTTTAATCCACAAAATACTTCTTGCAGCACTGCTGTAAAAAGGTTTGGAGATATGGAGTCACCCTGTCTTACACCCTTTTCAATGTTGATTTTCCTACTATCATTATGTAATCTAATTGTTGCTGTTGCATTTTTATAAATATTCTTCAAAATATGACAATATCCTGGATCTACACCTTGATGATCCAATGCTTTAATCACTGAAGAAATGTTTATAGAATCAAATGCCTTTTCATAGTCTACAAATCCTAAGCATAATGGCAACTCATATTCATTTGTCCTTTCTATAATTTCTCTCAATACCTGGATATGATCTACTGTACTAAAACCACTTTTAAATCCAGCTTGTTCTCTTGGTTGGTGGAAATCCAGTGTTTTCTGTAGACGAGTTGTAATTATCTTAGTAAAAATTTTGTATAAAACTGATAAAAGACTGATAGGTCTGTAATTTCTAATATCTTCTTTATCACCTTTTTTAAATATTAATATTAATACTACATTCTTCCAATCATCTGGTACATCTTTATCATTTAGACATTTGGTATATAACTTTGCTAAAAAAAATTTCTATTTCTTCACCAGCTTCTTTTAATATATCAATTACAATTCCATCATTACCTGGAGCCTTCCCTTTCTTCATAAATTTAATTGCATGTCTCACTTCCTCATTCAAAATTCTGGGCAATTTGGAAGATATAATATGTATAGGAGGCACTTGTTTTTTATTACCATATAATTCTTGATAGAAGTTTTCTACACATTTTATGAAGTCATCTCTCTTTTTTTCTTATTGCAGATATAAATTTCCTACCAATACCAAAATGTTGTTTTACACTCTTTAGACTTTTATTCTCTTCTACAGCTTTCCTTGCTAGTTCACAATTATACTTTCTTATATCATTTTCAACTCTTTTCCACACCATTTTACAAAATTCAAGATATTCAATCCTTTTTAATGCATCATTGTTGTATATCCTCGTATTCCTTCTTTTCTTCATAAATTTTCTAGTCTCAGTAGAAGTTTTATTGGTCAATTGCTGCTTTTTTCTACCAGCTATCTTTGTTGCAGTTTTTAAAAGTGTATCACTCATTTTCCTATTAATATTATTCAAATCTGAATCATGTTCAAAATCTACTAATACTTGAAACCGATTTGTAAGTTCTAATTTAAATTCATTAGAATGTTTCTGAAGATTAGGAATATCAACTGTAAATATTGTTTTTCTTAATAATTTTTGTCTCTCTAGTTTTGCATTAACATGTATCTTACATCTTACTAATCGATGATCACTTCCTGTGTTAAATTTATTAAGAACATTACAATCTTGAAATATGTATTTTCGGTTAGTCAAAATATAATCCAATTCTGCCGTACCTTCATTTGGATGCTTCCATGTCCATTTCCTTTTAACATTTTTCTCAAAAAAAGAATTCATAATATAAAGTTTTTCTTTTTCTGCAAACTCCACAAGTCTATGTCCTCTCTCATTTCTATTACCATAACCAAATTTACCTACAGCATTTTCATCTTTCATTTGTTTACCAATTCTAGCATTAAAGTCTCCCATAACACTTTTAAAATGTTGTTTACTCTGATAAAAAGCCTTTTCTACATCCATATAAAAATCTTCTATAACTTTATCACTATGAGAACTTGTTGGGACATAAACCTGAATTATCTGCATTTGGTATCTGCAATTAAGTTGTAAAACTAATCTTGCCACTCTGTCTGATACACCATCAATCTCCACAATGTTATTCTTACATTTTTTATTTATAATGAATCCTACTCCACTTGTATTTCCAATATTTGTGTCTTTATAGTAGAGTATATGTCCACTTTTTAAATCAATTGTATCTTCACCTTTTCTTCTAACTTCACAAAGTCCAATAATGTCCCATTTAATATAAGACAGTTCTTCTTCTAATTCTTGCAATCTTCCTTCACTTGAAAGTGATCTGCAGTTGTAAGTACCTAAATAAAAGGTCATCATCAAATGGCAGCTTGAGTCCACAATCAGGGGATTCTTAGCACCCTCTGCCTTCGGCCACCAACCACTGCCTTGGTTGGTGACTTTACAGCCTCCTTGGAATAAGGGCCATGATTTATTTTTGTCTGTCATGATTGTATATATTGAAAAAATATTCTTAAACTCGGAGGTAAAAAGCCAACAAACTCATCATGCTGGCTAATGTATGTTGGTGAGCAGCCCATCCATGTTCGTATACTATATGAATAATCACATAGTAATAACAGCTGCAATGACAAGAACGTATGGAGTGGACATTAGGAATTTGCCCTGCTCAGTTCCTTTAAGGCCTCCAAGAGGAATCAAAGGTCTCCTTTCAGTTAATAGCAAACTCTTTTCTGCAGCCTAGATTGTTATAGCAACCAATATATCTAAAAGCAAGGTAAAAAGTGGTACAATTATTAAAGGATAATAAGATTTTGAATTTCACCTCAAAAGGTATAGTTAATTCAAACCAGTAGTCTTTGTCAAAAAGTAAAGGAAAAATATAATATCTTGGCTGCATATAGGCTTTTTACAACGAATGTTGATACTTCCCAAGACCATTCTTACATTCTCTGCTGTGTTTATGCGTGATTATAATAAACGTTAAACTCGTAAAATACCATTAAATATTTATTAATTAAAACAAATATACAAATGTGTATTTTCAGCATATATATAACTGTTATATCTTCACATGACATTGTTGATGAGATATAGCATCTAGTTGCGAGACAACTATTAATGGAAGGGACTTCAGCCACCCTTCTAGATTTATTTACCTTTTTCAGTTGTACTACGACTCCTTACCTCATCAGTAGATATGGTTGATACTTCTGACTGTTTTATGATAGCTTGCCTCATGTCTTGAGTTAGGTTCTAGTAGCTTCCTGTCCTAATGTGAAATTACTTTATTGCTTTAACCATATAGTGGATAATATACATCCTGTTTTTCAGGTCTGACAGTAAATTGTTGTTGCCCCCTCCCCGTACTTCCAGCTGGACTGACTATTAAAAGCCAGATCTCCTTCCATATTGAAAACAATTGATTCACTGAGAAGAATCATTCATTGTTCTGTATCTGTCATAGGATATACATTATATATCCATATATCTATTGGTCCAAGGTGATGAATGATAAATCCAATCAAGATAAGGTGGAATGTGGTCTAATTCATTAATTGAAGTTAAAATAGTTAAAATATAACATACTCAAAAAAAGAAACATACTTTAACCTCCACAAATTACCCTATTGTTAAAATTACCATTTTTACATTGTTAAAAAATATTTTTGCCCTTTTCAAAACAGCTCCTTTGTGAATATGAACTGCAGAAATATATTTTTAAACTTTTGGGGGCATTTATTAATGTGCCCATCATCTCAACTCCACCATATCACAAACACCTACCAGTGCCAAAACTCAGACCACTCCTCTCACTATGCATGCATTTCATGAATAGTTTTTACTTTTCAGATGGATTAAGGGTATCAAACACCCAAATCTCCATACACATGGTGACACAAGTGTTTTTTTGCTTTTTGTCAGTATATTTCATCTCACTACCACCCATCAGATGCAGAAACTCAGAAAACTTTATCTCACTAAGCATTCATTCTCTATGTCCATGTTGACATAAATTGTTTTTTTTTTGCTTTTGATCACTGCATCTCCCATCTCAACTCTTCCAAATCACAAACATCCATCCATGCAAAAACTCAGACCTTCCTCTTTCATTACAAATGCATTTCATAGGTAATTTTCACTCATCAGATAATTTAAAGATATCAAACACTTAAATCATACCCAATTTCACAGTCAATATTTTTCTTCGACATCGTTTTTGAGCAAGACAGGAAATAGTTCATTTTCAACTCTTGATGGAAGATTGAATAATCTTTGCAATAAAGATACTTTGATGTTTTTCTATTTTAATTAAATGTGTTAATTATAACTAAGAATTTAAAATGGATTTTGATAAACTGGAGGTTAAAATGTAATTACTGTTGTCTTTTATTCTAAACCAAATAAAATAGTAATACACCAAAATAAAGCTGTCATTGGGGATATTAAAAATACATTTTATGGTGATTGATTGATGAGATGAGTTATTATATGGTAAATCATATGCAATTACGCTTGTTTCACATAAGAATGCTAGCAAGACTCCACTTATTAAAAATTAATGCTCTAATGTGTGATTCAATGAATATGAATTACCCTCATATTTCATATTGGATGGAAAAGGAAATGCAAAGTTATGAATAAAAGCCAAGGGAATTTATTTTAAATATTTGTTTAATATAATAAATAGAAATTTAAAATAGCTAATTTCAAAATTAATTTACACCACACAATAAACAGAAGAAATATAAATAATTGACTCATTTATAAATGTGACTAGTTTGTAAGTAAAATTAAATAAATTACTTAGCCATATGATGGGAAGGTGAACCAAACCTTCTTCCAAAACATGTCATTAATGAAGTTTAAAAACATACATCATTTATGGATGGTCCTGAATAATATTTTTAATTATCTTAAGCTTACAAATAGCTAAGTTTCTTTACTTAGCTTTAAAAAAATTAACTATTTAATATTTGCAAAAGGAAAATAATATTTTTAATATAATTAAAAATTTAACAAAATGGAATTGAAAAATAAATCTGAAAAATAACATTAACATTTCTAGAGGGCAATGTGTAGCACTTTGTTAAATGTTATAGTGGCAAGAAATGAGTTAGAAGAATAGATGCATTAATGAAAAATAGGGAGTTGTAGACATGGAGAACTACTATGGAGAGTAAAAAGAGTTTAAATATATATTTTAAATAAACAGAATATTGGGTGTGAGTTAATTTATGATAATAGCAAGGAAAGTAGTTTATTGTTTAAGGCTCGAACAGGATAAATGGGGAAATGTGGGTGATTTAGTCTGCAAGTTGTGTAAGAAAGGCATAGAAAATATTAGGCATCTATTAATTGAATATAAATGTCTATAAGCAGAAAGGGTACAAATAATGAAGTTGTGGAAGAATAAATATAAACAATGTGATTATATAGACAGTGAGTTGTTGATTTTTATGCTGGGTTTGTGAAAAGATAAGAGGGATTTAGATATAAAAGCTACAGGGTTGACAAAGATTATGTTATGGAAATGGGATGGATCAGGATAGAGAAGAATATGGGAAAACTTAAGACAGAGAATGGAAAGGGAAGTTAAAATGGCTAACAGGTTTCTCTGGGCATAGTAACTGAGAGATCCTGACTCCTATAAGAAGTCACAGTGCATAATGTTAAATCACATCACATTGATAGTCAATAAAGTTAAATGTAGTGAATATGTATAACTATTTGGGAATCATCTTAAGCAATCAGAGAAATTGCTTGGATGAATGAAAGAAAAGATTGATAAATGAAGCAAAGAAAAGAAAGGGACTGATAAAGAAATTAACAGTGTTTTCATACAATAAATATGATATAGCAAGACATGTATGGAAGGGAATGACAGTAGCAGAGTTAACTTATAGTAATGATGTGTTACATGTTAATAAAGGAGTTTTAAATTACTTAGATAAAATACAAAGATAAATAGGAAGATATTTATTAGATGCAGATGTGTGGCTGGCAAAGGAGGCAATTCAGGGAGAAATAGGATAGTCAAGTTTTTATGTAAGAGATGTAAACAGAAAAATGAAAATGTTCAGTAGATTGCAATTTATAAATAGCCAAAATAGTATTTAATTGGGTTATGAATAAAAGACAAGCACCAAGATGGGTGAGAAAGGTAGTATGGTATGCAGAAGATTTGAATAAAGACTTTATGTCAGTATACTTGTATAAAAGGTGAGATGATTGTATTAAGAGGATTGTTGAGTGTTATAATGGCAAAGAATGGGTTAGAAGCACAGGTGTGTTAATAAAAACCAGGGAGTTGGAGAAATGGGAACTAGTGTGAAGAGTAAAAAGAGTTTAAATATATATAAAAGTAAACAGAATATTGGGTGTGAGTTAATTTACAATAATAGCAAGGAAAGTAGTTTGCTGTTTAAGGCTCAAACAGGATTATTAACAACAAGGGAATATACATATAAATGGAGAAATATGGGTGATTTAGTCTGCAAGTTATGTAAGGAAGGCATGGAAAATATTAGGAGTCTGCTAATTGAATGTAAATGTTTACAAGCAGAAAGGGTACAAATAATGAAGTTGTGGGAGAATAAATATAAACAAAGTGATTATACAGAGTGTGTTCTTGGTTTTTATGCTGGGTTTGGAAAAAGATAAGAGAGATCTAGATATAAAGTCTATAGAGTGGACAAAGATGATGATATGAAAATGGGATGGAGCAGAATAGAGAAGAATATGGGAAAAACTTAGGGTAGGAAAAGGAAAAACAAGGTAAAGTGTCTAACACATTTCTCCTGGCATAGTGGCTGAGAGATTCCTGACTTTGATAAAGGAGAAGCCATAGCACATCACATTGCACTGTAGGTTTTTAAATAGCTATGGTTAGCATTTTTATAACCTTATATTGAGTAATGACTTGACATCTAAGGAATTTCGGGTTTTATTAATTAAATAAAGTTTTGAATTAATACCATATATGATTCAAAAATGCTTTTTCACTTCAAATTGTCTTCATGATCTATATTTTACAAATTAGAAACCAATAAGTAAAGTCAAAGCATATTATTTCTAGAATTTCTTTGGTTTTTAACGTTTTTGTGTTTATTTCAAAGCACATACCTGGATTTGATATATGCATTCGATTAGTTGTTGTGGGATTACAAATTTTTGAAATGTTTATGTAGGAATAGTCACTGCATCAACCTCTCATGCACATGATCTGAGGTTTAAGTTCAAATCAGTCATCTGCCTATTAGTTTATAAATGGGTGCCTAGGTATTATTATCCAGAGTTTGAAAATTTAAAACAATAGCTAGAAGGTTGTGCATTTTATTCCCCAATCAGTGCTTTCTCATCCAATATCCTGAGACTAGTTTCCAGCTTATGGCTTTCATCAGTAAGGAACATTGAATTTGAAAGCAATGCACATGGATCTTTGGATCTAATGTATCCCTTCAGCACCCACCTTTTATCTTTCTGTATAACTATAAAGTTATCTGCCCAAACTGAAAACACAATAATGTTTTCAAATTTCAAATTACTTTGTCTTTAGAGTCATATGGATCTGAATGCAGTTCAGTATTCATATACTAAACCATTAAAATATCACATGATCTCCTTTTCTTATGCTTACATAAGCTGATAAGGTAGTAGCAAATTTCTACACATATTAGTGCTGCGTAGTGTGAATCCTAGTAATCAATAAATCTTAGAAGATTGTGCATTTTAATACAAAGATATTTGCCTTGCTCCCAGATTCAATGCTCCCCACTGAAGAAAGCCATGAGCTAGAAACTAGTTGAGGGATATTGAATGAGAAGGCATGGAATTAATATGCACATAGCATCTATTGATTATTAAAGCTAACACTAGGTGGTGCAATGGTGGGAAGAAATTTGCTATCAGCTTGAGTAAGCATAAGAAAAGGTAGTCATGTGATGTTTAATAGTTTGAAGATTTCAGGATAATTTGGACTGTTTGGATATATTTCAGTATACTAAATTTAAAAAGATATGATTGTAAATTATATGCAGCTTTTATCACGTATGAAGAAAATATACTTTTATAACTTCTAAACTCATAATTTACTTTCATTACCTTTTATCTTAGAATCTTGGAAGGTTTGATTATGTGTTATGCTATTTTCAGTGTCTATTAATTCCTCTTAAAATCTAATCAGATTGATTCTATTCTCATATAAAATACAAACATGCATACTGTTTAATTAAAAATATTTAATTAATTATTCAAAAATTTTAACAAACTAGCTAATGAATTGTCTTGTCTCTCTTTCTTCTAATATATATATTAGATTGATTATATATATATATATTCCGTTCTTTTTTCTAAAAAATTTTGTCTTGTGCTTTGCATCGAGAGTATTTCATTTACTTAATAAACCAATAGTTTGAGTATTAATCTCGATATACTGCATAATATTAATCACCAGGAAAACATATTTCATTATTTGAATTAATACCGACAAAGTATATATTGAAAATTTTCACAAATATCAATTAAAATAATATACTGTAAATCAATTTAAAATATAACTTCAAAAGTAATATGATTGATTTTAAAATATTCATGCTTTCTTTCGACAATGCTTCAGATACATCTCTATAAAAGAAGTTGAGGCAAAGAGAGGAAACGATTCATTCTTATCTTTAAAAAAGATTTGTCTTGAACTTTGGTTTGAGAGTATTTCATTTACTTAATTTTGATGTATTACATACTAATAATCACTGGGAATGGTTAAATATACATATAAACTATAAATACCCATAATAAATTATAAAATTATTTGGAACTAATATATATGATCAATATTATATATATCTAAATTATGTCCAGTATTTTAATAATATGCAATGCTTTGCAGTTATTTCTCATATAACTGGTTTATTAATATTTAAATTTATTTACTAAGCACAGAGATCATATGTAATTAAAGAGAAAGGATTTCCATCTTTAATATATGCATTGTATGATCTTATAATAGCTCAACAATATCATGTTGAGAACTGAGGATACTCTCAAATTCAAATACAAGAGAGACTTTTGAAAAGATGAGACAGGCCATCTTATCTTTAAACCTACGTTCTAATTATATAGGCCAATCTTCACAAATGTTAATATGTGAAAGAAAATAATGGATTTAAAAGTGAATAGAAAAATATCTTTATGCTCTCAAGCTAAAGCATGAATTTAAATCATTTATAGCATTTATTTAAAAGCTATTTTAATTGCTTTACAATAATAATTGACATAGGGATCACTTTCAAAGTAAATATTGTCAGTACAGATTTAAAGTATGAAATATGTAATATAAGTTATGCTCAAAATGTTTTTAATATTAAGTAATACTTAGAAATTCTTGCCCATATGATTGGTTTATTAAATAAATGTATCTTTTAGCTTGAGAGTATTCACTTACTTAATCAATCAGTCGCATAAGATACTTTTGTAGACTCTGTAATACAGATGTTCCCCAGGTGTTTTTTTTTAATTACTCATTTTCAGAGCTGTCCAAAAAAATCTTGCAAACAATATGGCTGACTATATCAAATTTAATATTTTCTTTTAGTTTATTTCTTTAATATGATTATAAAAAACAAAATAAAATACACAAAACTGCAAATGATTGTAATTAAATGAAATTTAATGTAAGTGTAAAATGAAAAAAGTGGTTAAAGAAAGTATAACAAATGTGTTACAAACATGGCTTTTCATGTTGGGGGCAAAAATCTTTAATAGACTGCATCATGGTTACAAATGCATCCTGATCTTTATGCAGTTGACACCACATAAAATTCTGCTAAATAGGAATTAATATTTGTCTCACAGTTCCCCGATGCTTCTTGTTTTGCCACACTCCATAACTTCTCTATGTTTTGTGCATGCACTCAACAAAAATATTACAGTAAAGACAATAAAATGCTGCCAAATAATGACAACAATGTCCACATGTTTTCATTTGTACACTATCATATATATATATATATAAATTAGGAATTATATGTTGTGAATGGAATTTATAAAACATTTAGTAATATTTTTTAAAGTTAACAGTAACATATGATTCATTTTCTTAGTATTGTTTAAATTTAACAAGTATTACATGTTCAGTAAAATATACAAGATTAATTCAGCATGGGCATGATAAAAAGTCACCAATTTATATGCATGCTATAGAAACAGGACATACATTTGGGAGAGATAGCGTAAGAATGATTGGATATACTAGTAAAAGAAGTGGTCGAAAAATAAAAGAAGCTATATTAAGTAAAAAGATAAAACCAAATTTCAATAAAGATGGGGGGGGGAATAAAGACATTATTTTTATAAAAATATTATTAATAATAGAGAAAATGTATACATATAAAGTTTTGTAAAATAAAAAGTTTAAAAATCAGATAAAAAGTTGAAGAAATTGATAATAGAGGGAGTTGTATTAAAGAAGTATATAAAAATGAGGCTAAGGATTTTGAAAAAAAAGTCAGTTATAAGTTTAAAAAGAAAGAGCAATGTTATGCAAGTAGTGAGTAAACTGAATAAGTGAATTATAAAAGGGAATAAAGATAGGAATAGGAATAAAAAATATTGATAAAAGAATTAGTATAGATAAATAATAGAAAGGAAGGAAGGGAATTAGATTTATAGATATTAAAAGTAAAATAAAAAGGTGATAACTATATCAAACAATAATGGAGAATAATAGATAGGAATAAAAAGTGAAAAATAAAAAGTAAAAAGAAAGTAAAAATAGTAAAGAAATAATGAAAAAATAATAATTGAAAAAAGAGAGAAGTAATGGTATAGGGTTAAAAATAATATATGATTATGAATAATAAAGTAAAATATGTATTTTTACATGTTTGTAGAATAATGGTTATGTGATAAGTTTAAATGTTGTAGCTCTGATGAAGACTGCAGGGCAGTTGAAACTATTAGAAAATTAAAGGAATTATATAAAAAAAATTTGCATTAGAGTGTATATGTGAAGATTTATAAAAAGTAATATTCAGTAAAATATTTTTTAAAAAAACAAATACTTGAGGTCCCTTAAAATGGATAATTAAAACCAAATACCTTGAAAACTTCTGTATTACAGATTTTACAAAAGTACCTACGGGAAATAATCTTGAAGCATTACACTATTAAAATATGGGTGTAGCATATATTTCATTCTTTAAATCTGTACTTGCAATGCTTAATTTGAGTGTGATCTCAAACATGTCAATTATTACTAGAAAGCAATTAAAAATAGCTTTGAAGTAGATATGACTGACTTTAAATTCATGCATTTTGTCTAAAGTATTTCAGACAACCCTCTATATAAGAAAATTAGGTGAAGAGATAAGATGTGCGATCTGTTATCTATAAATAAAAAAAATGTCTTCGCCTTTAGTTTGAGATTATATATTTACTTAATAAACCAGTCGTATAAGAAATAATTTCAAATTATATATATATTAAAATGGATTTCTGATGATATTATTAAGATGCATAGAAAATATGGGAAAAAATTATTAGATTAAATAAAGTACAAATTTTAATAAATTATTAACTCACGATTATTTAAATAGAGTATAAAATGAGTATGTAAAGATTAATATGCATGCATTCCAATGCATTGTTACAAACATATAACACATCACTTATAAAATAAATCATTAAAAGTTTGAAACTAAACAAATATATGTGAATGTCTAGAAAATTTTAAACTTTATTTAAACGTTTCCAAATACTGTTAGTAATAACACAGAAAAAACAATACTGATTAATAGATCGCATAATGTTTTGAGTGGTATCATTCTCTGCCCTTCTTCGGGTATTCCTGCCCTGACCAGTGATAATGCTACCATAAAAGTCAAACTTACACCTTCAGATTCTTGAATATTGAACTTTAAGGCAACATTAACCATTGAGCTATTCTGTCAAATGTCAGCAACACCTGAACAAGAGCAAAGAATAATACCATTTGAAACATTGTTTAATCTTTGACAGAATAGCTCAGTGGTTAGTGTTGCCTTAAAATTTGATATTTAAGAATCTAAAGGTTTTAGTTTGACCCCTATGCTAGCTTTGTCATTGGTCAGAACAGCAACATCAGAAGAAGAGCAGAGAATAATACTACTCAAAGAGTTATTTAGCCATTGACAGAATAGCTCAGTGGTTAGTGTTGTTTTAAAATTTGTTATTTAAGAATCTAAAGGTGTAAGTTGGACTCCTATGCTAACATTGTCACTGGTCAGGTCAGCAACACCTGAAGGAGAGTGGAGAATAATACCACTTGAAAAGTTATTTAGCCGTTGATAGAATAGCTCAGTGGTTAGTATTGCCTTAAAAATTTTTTAAGAATCTAAAGGTTTAAGTTGGACTCCTATGCCAGTGTTGTCATTGGTCAGGGCAGCAATGTCTAAAAAAGTGGAAAATATATAACAACTCAAAATGTTGTATAATCTACTAACCTATGTTATCTTTACATGACCACTATTTCTTATGCTAGCACATAACTGCTATTAAAACAGGTAAAACTCTCCACTGACAAAGGCTGTAAGCCAGAAACTAGTCTGGGGATATTGGATGAGTAGACACTAGATGGGGATTTTATGCACAAGCCTTCTGGCATCCATTGATTACTCTAGTTGGCACTGAATGGCACTACTGTATGGAGAATTTTGCCTGTTTTATGTTATTTTTATGTGTTATTACTAATAGTTGTTTATATTTGGAAAAGTTGAAATAAAGTTTAAAATTTTCTAGACGTTCAATATTTAATGATAAATAATGGAAATAATCCAGCATATAATGGTAAATAAATAAATATTTTTTTAATTTAAGCTAAATAAAATTAAAGTCTAGCTTTTTTTTTTTTTCATTTCTCTTTTATAAATGTAGTTTATAATTCCTCCAAATTTAAAATATTTCATAGATAGTAATTTGATTAAGAAAAAAAGTAAGGAAAGACAATTTCAAAACAATTTTATTAATTACATTTTCTATTACAGAATTATTAGTCAGAAAATAAAATTAATTCTTATTGCTAAACAAAATTATATAAAAGATTGTTATATTTTAGATATTATAAAATTAATTCTACAAAACAACTTGAAAAAATAATTCGATAGACTATAAAAAATATTTATAGATTGAAAACAATTTTTTTCTTATACGGATTCTCTCTTGTAGAATCTCTTACGCTCGCATTTTTATATTTTCTCGTCGTATGGAGTTGTACCCTGTCTTGTTTGACGTAATTGGTCGAAACATCCAATTTGGGATGGAGAGGTCTCGTGCTCAAACTTCTTACGAAGACCTTTTTTTATGGAGTTATTGTAAATCTAGATAAATAACATATCATTTGCATACAAGTATTTAGAAGTTTTATAACTTTATCTTTCCTATTGCATTGTCAAATCTATATTATTAATATCACCTGTATTATTTATTACTTTTTGCAGTGCTTTTTTTACAACCCACTATTGACAGTTTTGATTGTCTCAGCAAACTGAAGAAGATTACTGGGACAATCGAAACTGTCAATAGTGGATTGCAAAAAAGCATTGTAAACAATAATAAAGAATAATGATGATATTAATATTATTTCAGAAGTTATTTCAAATTTCAATGTATTGCAAATTTAAAGAATTATGTACCAGAAACAGACGTGTGAATAAAAAAAAATAAAGAACCTCTTCCTGATCTTCACACGTCATTCAAGAATGTTCTTGATAAGTATCTGGATCTCAATATTTATTCTAGCCATCAGTCAAATTTAAGTTAGCAAACATAAATTTAAAATAAAAGGGTTTTTGTTGTTGTTGTTGTAATAATGGGAATTAAGTCAAATAGGTAATGGTAACTACTGTAAATTCGTTTTTACAAATTACCAGAACAATACTATTTCCAGAAAAAAATATAAACCAGAAATTTTTATAATTTGTGAACTGCAGAATTCAAATGAAGGAAAATCAGATTTAAAAATACAACCATAAATAAAACGTATATTAATAATTTTTATTAGTCATTCATTAGACTAGAGATTATCCACTTAATTAGTGAATAACACACCCACTTCTAACATGTTGTGAAAGGGTGTAATCATAAACATATGGCCAAAGACATGCAAAAAAGCTGTATGATTTCCAGGATGCACATTTTATGCTGAACCAGCACTCATCAGTTGGCCCAGATAACAATTTACATATATTTTTGTTCACTATATGTAGATAGCTAATTACAACACTTTAATTGATAAATGTCAAGCTTTCTGCCCTCACAACTTTGACACAAACTGCTTAATGGAAGCATATTAATATTTTTTATTGGTCATTCATTAGACTAGAGATTATCCACTTAATGAATAATATCTCTGCAATGTAATTTTCTCCACACCACTGTCATGCAAGATAAAGACTGGTTTCTATATGCTTTAAACATCTTGTTAAGAGGTGTAATCATAAATATGACAAAGACATGTGAGAATGATCTGGGTGAACTGATGACTTCTGGTTCAGCATGAAATGTGTATATTGGAGATCATACATGTTTTTACATGTCTTTGGTCATATATTTATGGTTATACTCTTCCACAAGGTGTTAAAAGTGGATAATTATATTTTAAGCTTGTAATCAAAATATTGAATGCAGCACTTATAACGTGTTTTACGAATAAATTTGTGCCGTACAATTTCAGCATGTAAGTCATTACTTTGTTTTTGGATGAGATGACTTTAATAACTATTCTGTGATGTCATCAGTGTTACAAAATGGCCACCAATTTTAAAAAATGGCAACCGAAAGTTTGTTTTTACATTTGTTATAGTGAATAATCAATTGTAAATCAAAATAGTGGATACAAATTGATGATGATCGCTATTATGAATCCTTGCATAAAATCCAAGCATTAAGCAGGATAAAGGTATGGTTAAAGTAATACTGCATTATATTTTATGTAAAATTATCTTTCAAATGACCCTCAACTTTCCATGCTATCTCATACTGCTGACACACACGTCATTTATCTTTTTGACATGTGTGTGATCAAGTGTGTCAGCAGTATAAGATAGCGTGGATAGCTGAGGGTCGTTTGAAAGTCTGAGTTCAAACCCCCTATATATTACATATTGGAATGCAGGTATGAAAAAGCCTGTATTGTAGAAAAAATTCATATAGTAAAATTACTATATAATTTATATATATGACTAATAATTGAATACTTTATAAAATTGTGTTTAATAACAAAAAAATTACTAATAGAAAATTATTAAGAGAAAAGGCTATTTTTAGTCTGGTATTAAAACGGGAATAAACAAGAATAAATATTATTGATTTATATAAATATAAATTTAAGATATGAACAAAAAGATGAGATGTGGTAACCTATAAGACATTTGGCCATTCACATCATTAGTTTTCAAGAGCTAAACTAATTAATTAAAAGTTGTAGGAAAATAAAAGTTACAAAAGAAATAATTTTAATTAACTTTTGAATAACTTTAATCAATAAAGTAAGTCTTAAATATAACTGCATAATAAAATAATTTTCAATTAACTTTTAAAACAATTTTAATCAATAAAATAAATCTTAAATATAAAGGTTTAATTATATAAATCAATAAATAAAAATAAAACTTAAATAAATTTAGATATATGTATGTGTGAAGCATGAATGTAAAAATTATTAAAAGAGAAATTTTAGCTTAATTAAAATATATAAGGTATATGAGCACAGACTTTCAGATGATCCATCACTCTCCACTCTATCTAATAACACTGATACACTCAAGCACATATATGCTGAAAAGATAAATAATCACCAATATACGTATTTCATGCTAAACCAGCAATCATCAGTTGGTCCAGATTATTATCTCCCACGCATATATACTATAAGTGCTCAGATATATATTTAGACAATCTTCATACTTTAATGGACTGGCTCCAATCTACTACACACTCCAACTCTTCAACCGTCCATCCAATTGAAAATCTGATAATGGAATGCTCGAAGGCCACTTGAGGCTGAGGTCAATCTGAACATCACATGTACAGGACATAATCCATTTAATACATATGCAAGGATGGGAAGACATCTCTACAATGTAGACACAGGTATAGAATAAGCCTGTGTTTCAGTTCTTAATTAAAATAGTGCAAACTAAAAAAGTATTAGATTATTAGTAAGAAATTATATTAAATGCAAGTATGAATATACAGTACAAATAAAAATATGAGATTGAATTACAGAAATACTCCAAATATGTAAATTTAATACACTGTACAGGCTTACACACAACTGCACATACATAATGTAATATGTAGGATTCGAACTAAGACTTTCACACGACCCTCAACTCTCCAAGCCATTTCATATTGCTGACCCACTTGATCATATACATGTCGAAAAGATAAATAATCACCAATATACATATATCATTCTAAACCAGCAATCATCAGTTGGTCCCGATTACCATCTCCACACATATATACAATCAGTGCTCAGCTTTATATTAAGATAGCCAATCTTCATACTTTAATGGACAGGCTTCAAACTATTCCAACTCACAACTCTTCAACCATCCATTTAATTGAAAATCTGATGGTGGAACGTTAAGAGCCCATGTTAGTGCCAAGGTTGTCATCCTACCTACCCATGTTGACCATTAGTCGTTCTGATCCCTCATGTGCTGGAGAATAATCCATTTACATACATAGGCGAGGGATGGGCAGAAATATATTAAAAATAGCTAAAATGGATATAAACATATTTGGATTAAATAAACAGATGAAAATATATTAAATTGAATGTGTATCTTTTTAAGACAACTGGTATTGTCATCAAATAACATTTGTTAAGATGTCATAAATATTACAGAGGATTATACCAGGAAGGCTCAATACCACATCACATGATAACCATTTCATACACTCACACAAGCTGTAAAAATAGTAGCAAATTTTTCCATACAGTAGAGCCAACTAATTGCAAGCCTTAATAATCAATGGATGCTAGAAGGTTTGTGCATAAAAATTTTATCTATGGCTTGCTTTGGATGACGCTATTGTATGGAGAGTTGATACTGTTTTAACAAATTGTGAAAAAATAAGAAATGGTGATCATGTGATGTTTCATTGGTTTAATTCTTTTTTATATTGATTACTTGAATTTTTTTTTTTATTGTAAAAAGATTATTACTATGATGTTTCTAGTCAATGCTGAGTGTTATAGTTGAACTGGAATACATTATTGATACACAGGTGTCATAATTTTATATATACATAGACACTGAAATTATAATACTATTTTTTTCTTGTATTAAACTAGATAATGCCATTAGCAGCTAAGATATAACTAAGCAGTCACTAAGTAAACTAATAGTCAAGCTGACATGATCTAATAAGTTAATAATATCAAGCTAAATTAATAATGTCAAGCTAAATGGTGATTATTCTAACTCAACAATGAATATATGAGCACTAATATGAGAATTTGAAGTATGATAAAATTTTCTGGTTGATGATCAACAAGCACGTATCTGTCAAGCGTTGGTGGCCGAGAGGTTAGCGCAGCTGCTTTCTAAGCAGTTGTAAAGCAGTTGTCCCGGGTTCGCGCCCGGCCGACGGCTTGACATATGAGGAAAAAAAAAAAAAACAAGCACGTATCTCTGAAAGTTTCATTTGTATATTAATTTTTAATAGAAATGAGTGTGTAAGAAACTAGCCCGGTGCATATCGCTAGCTGAAGATCAGACTTTATATTCATTTACAGAGGGCGTTGCGGGAAAAACACAACGTTTGACTGTGATTTGAACATTTTGTAAATGTGTGTGCATACAGTTATTATTGTGCGTTTTTCTAATAGTCAAATAAAAATGGCGTATATATATATAAGGCAAGCAAGGAATATATATTTGTGTGCAACAATAAATGTAAAATAATTGGGTAGAACTTTACAATAATTATATATAATGATTGCGTGAAATAATTATATATATAATGATTATATAAATAACTGTGAAAGAATAAACGTGTAACAACGTGTAACAATGTAACTATCAATGTGTAGCAATGTTGTTAGATCATAGAGTTGCATATCTGGCCTTATAAAGTGAGAGAACTGTAAAAAATGCTATATATGGTGAGGTGTGTAAAAAATACCATGTGTATGTAAAAACCACCATATGTGGTAAGGTATGTAAAAACGCCATATTTGGTAAAGTTTGTAAAGATTCCAGAAGACTTGAGTATCGTAAACTCCCAGAACCTGGTCTATATGTTCTGGTATTAATGTAATTCAGAGAATCCTGCCTCTGTAAGTCCAAAAACAGGACTAGGGCTTATTATGTGCAGATCACCATGACCTTTTATCATTTTAATATACTCATACCTTATTCAAATTAAGCTATTAGCTTATCATCTCAGTTCGGCCTTTGTCAGCACTTGTAGCATATATGTGTGGAGATGGTAATCTTGACCAACTGGTGATTGCTGGTTTAGCATGTAATACATATATTGGTGATTATTTATCTTTTCGGCATATATGTGTTCAAGTGTATCAGTGTTATGAGAGAGAGTGGTGGGTCATATGAGAGTATGTGCTCATATACCCTATATATATTACATATACAGAGACAGGTATATAATAAGCCTGTGTGTTTCAGTTATTACATACTAGAGATGTCTGCGCATCCCTTGTATATGTATTAAATGGATTATGTCCTGTACATGAGGGGTCAGATTGGCCTTAGGTCAACATGGATGTGACAAGAATCTTGGGCTCAGGGTGGCCTTTGAGCATTCCATCATCAGGTTTTCAATTGGATGGACGGTTGAAGAGTTGGAGTGTGGAGTAGTTTGAAGCCTGTCCATTAAAGTATGAGGATTGGCTATCTTAATATATATATCTGAGCACTTGTAGCATATATGTGTGGAGAGTGGTGGGTCGTGTGAAAGTCTGTGCTCATGTACCCTATATATTACATACATAGACACAGGTATATAATAAGCCTGTGTGTTTCAGTTAATCTCTTTAAATTATATATAAACTTAGTCATGTTGAAGTATCCTTATGTCGGTCTAATACAAAGAAAGATTTTTTTTCTATTTTAATTTTAGTCATTCTTTTTATATTTTATTTTTTTATTATCATCTAAGACTGACTCCTTTTGTTAATAACTATTATTTTTATTATAATTATTACTACTAATAATAATGATGTAAAAATAAAACAAGTAGAATATTTAATATTGAATATTTTGTTCTATTGTTTTGACAGATATTTCATCATAGCAAACTTGTATGTCTAAATTCCGAAATTGCAATTATTGAAAATTAAACTATATTTTGAATTTTGTCTCATAAAAATTTAATTTAATTTTGAAATAAAAATGAACCAATATAAAGAACATTTAATTAAATATTTCGTTCGCTATAGTTAAGAGTCGGATATTAAATCTATTACGAAAATAGAATGAGCAAAATTAATGCAGTCAATTTGATGAGTTTATTAGTTCAATTAAAGGGCTCAAAAGTAATCAATATCATATTACAATTAAAAAAAATTATAATAATTAGAATATAGTATATATAATTAACGTACACCAAAACTATTCATTTCTACAGATTACCATTAAATATTTCATTATCTATAAAAAATAGTTATATTATGTCAAGATAAAAGATGGATATCCTATCTTACAATAATGTAATGAAATATTAAATAGTGACCTACCAGAAATGCATGGCTGTGATGTATATTATTTATATATGTTGACCATTTAGCTATTTTTTTTTCTAAATATATATATACACATGGAATGACAAGATTTTTATGTGTCACAGCATTGACCGGGAAGCGAACCCGGGCCAGCTGCTTGGAAGGCAGCTATGCTAACCACAAGGCCACCAACGCTTGACAGGAATGACAAGATTTAAGATCAATATATTCCTTCTTAGTGAAACTTGTCTCTTAAAGCAAATAAGTTTAGTAGAACACGTGGAAGGATACGTTTTTTTTGAAAAGTTAGTTCAGTCAATGAAAGAAAAAGGCATAGTGCTGGATTTAGTATAATTTCTACTTTAATTTCTTTTATTATTAGAATTCCTCATTGTATTAATGAAAGACTAACGGTGTTAAATTCACTTGGAACAATTTATTAGTGATCATTTATTAGTGATCATACCTTTGTTCCATCCTTAAATTCAGAGAATCCAAACAAAAAAAGATTTAGTCCTTCTTTGGATAGCTTTATTACAGCAAAGGATCAAATTCTTCTTGAAAACTTTAATTCATGTGTTGGTACAAATAGTAGTCTTTGTCCAAACGCTATTGGAAATAATGATATTGGAGCTTGGTATTGTAAATTCAAATGATTTGTTATTATTGTATTTATGTACTACCCATTGATTGACTTTTATAAATATATGCAGAAAGACCACTGTAAACAACATGGATACATTCAAGCTCAATACAATGGTATTTAATAGATTAAATATAGTTAGGAGTCAGAATACAAGATAAGTTCATATTATATGAATAATTACAAGCACAGATTATTGGACAGGTTGTAGATTAGTATTAGCATGTCCCAAGATTAAAATGATATTTGCATTAAAAATAGATATTATTCTAATCATATTCGCAAGAAAATTGATGTTCATTCTTTAAAAGAATATACCATATATATCAAATTCCAACAGCTATTCAACACTAAAATTATCATTTTGGATCTTCAGGATTGTGATACTATTGAAGTATGGAATTTTTTTTAAGCAGTGTTATTAATACAAATAGATATATTCTTGGGTTTATTAAAAAGAAGAAACACAACTGGTTTTCTGACAATGATGTTATTACTAGTGACTTGATTAAAGGAAACATGACATTTTTGCTTGGAAGGATAATAGTTGAAATATGGAACTTCATGATAAAGATCTGAAGGTAGAAGTTCAATGACTGACAAGAAGGCTTACAAATTATTGGTGGATTAAAACAGCAAAGAATATACAAATGTTTGATGATTATGGTCACTCTAGATCTTTTTAACTCATTGCAAGCAACATATGGACTCAAGAATTGGTATCACAATTTTGTTAGTGATGCCAGCTTAGTGAATTCAAATCAGTCCTTTATAATTTTAAAAATGGAAAAGCTTCAGCACTGATGAAATACCTGGAGAAGTTTTAAAATGTAGTGGAAATATATTGGCTTCAATTTTTTTTAGGAATATATGACATTATACCATTAATCTTAAGGATGTTTTTATTGTTCCAAATTTGAAAAACAAGAGAGTAAACAACATTGTAGTAAGTATCATGGAATGTCATTATTATCCATTGTACCAAAACTATTTTCAAGAATTTTTTTGAATTGGTTGCCAGAAACTAAACATGGTCTTAGAGGATTAAGAAAGATTATAGACATCATTTTTGTTGCTAGAAAAATGTAAGAAGACTGTCAATAACAAAGAAGTAATTTATAAATTGCTTTTATTGATTTGGTCAAAGCATTTGATTCAGTAAATAGATCAGGTCTATGGTATTATTTGAAATTCGTTAGTTATCAATCAAAATTAATTTGTATTTTACAGTTTGTACAAGATAATATTGAAAGAAAGTATTATTACAACTGGTTGAAAAACTAAGGCATTTGAAATGAAAACTGGTGTCAAATAGGCTATATGAGGGAAAATCCAAAAGTAACCGGAATTTTGTAATAAAAAATTGTATATTTATTTTTAGGTGTTGCAAACTGAATCACTTTTAAAGTATAGTTTATTTAATTCAATGCACTGGTCTAAGTGTGTTCTTCATTTTTCAAAGTAGTCCAGAATGTGATGCATTTTTGACATCTCTGTCAGGGTTTTTTCATCACTTCTAAGTCTTCATAAAAAAGAGAGAGATTTTTTATTCAGAAGATTAAAAAGAAGTGACAGAGAGCAAAATCATATGAATATAGCTGATGGATAAATTGGATCATGCCAAATTTAATTAAAAACTGTTTGCACCCAAGCTTTATACACTAGCCATACTATCATGATGAAACATAAACTACTCACCTTGCAACAAAATGGTACATTTACATTTTACCACATCATGCAAAAGTATCAGAACTTGTAGATTTTAAATGTCTAATCATTACAAATGACTTTTTGGGTGAATAATTGCCTTTTGTATTAAAAAAAATCAACATAATCTTGACACTTGACTTCATGAGGTAAATTTACCACTTCTATTAAACCACTCATAAACTTGTTTTCTCAGAGCAACATGCTTGTAAGCTGTTTCAAACATTACAACTGTTTTCCCTGCCATTTTTCCTAAAAGAAAACAGAATTTTACATTTTTCTAACTTTACTAAAAAAATCAATAAATACATGAAATGCACTTTACAAAAAAAAGTGCTAAGTATGACCACAATTTCACACAATGATATCATGTGGGAGATTGATGCAGAATGATTTCCTGAAAAGATATCTAGAAGCAAAATCAATAGACATGGCTACCAGAGAAGGATTTTGGTTATTTTGGGATACTTTTTTGCATACTTGCTCCAATGTTATTTTTAATTTTTATAACAGTGGTCTTTAGAAATGTTTATAGGTAGCACAATAAATCAGTGGTCAAGATATGGTATCGGTTTGATGGTGGAATTTTTAATTTGATTCAATTAAAAACAAAAACAAGAACTTTTTCTTGAATTCTGGATTTACGATATTCTGATGATTGTGCTACCTTTGGCAGTTCAAAAAATGATTTACAGAATATACTTAATGTTTAAAATTCAACATATAAAAACTTTGGTTTATTAAAATCCTCATCAACTTTTAGCTTAGATAATTATCAGCTTAAGAATATAAACGAGTTTAAATATTTTGGTAGATTTACAAGACGATCTTATATGTTAAAATGCAATTCAGTCTTTAATATGTTGCTTTTAAGAAATTAAAAGGTATAACATTTTACCACAGGGAAATATCTACTGCAAAAAATAAACTGTTTACAGAGCTGATAGTTTATCTAACTTAGTGTATGGAGGTGAAAATTGGACACAATATAAAGGCATTAGGTAAGTTTAACTTAAGAATGTTCCATAAAAGTTTAAAAATACAATAGCATGATTATAAAAACAATCAATATAATCTTCCATTTTCTGAATGTGATACTATACAGTCCATTATTCCAAAATCGCAATTCATTGGATTGGACATGTAAAATAAAAAGAATAACAAAAGATGTTATAAAAGAGTATTTTATGATTAACTTAAGCATAGTTTTCATGGGAGAGGTAGATTCCATCTATGTTGTGAGTATTATTTCAAAGATTTTCTAAAGAATTGCAATGTTACTTGTTTACATTGGGAAAATAGGCTGAGAATAGAACAAACTGGAAAGCTTCAAGTAGACATTGTGTTGAAAAATTTCATAAAGAAGTTTTCTGCTGAAGATATTAAAGGACAGCATTGTAAAATATCAATTAAACACAAAAATGGACCAGCATGTTCTACATATGGACGTTTTTATTGGTTCACAGATTTATTTGTATAGTTATTACAAAATTCATTTCCAGAGTACTATTACTTTCTCTTTTTTTTGTTTCTTTTTTTGATAGTAGAATGACCATAATCGTTCTTGTGTTGGTTATTATTATTAATAATAATATACATACACACATTCATCAAAGGTTTTGAAAATATAACTTGACTAGAAATATTTAAAATAAAATGTCCTCAATGGATACTATTTCAGTATTGTATTTTCACTCCATACTTGCACAATATAGGGTCTGGTTTCTATTTACTTATCACCTTGTAGGAATGTAGGCATGTGAAAAAGATGTATTATTCCCAAGATGCACATTTTATACTAAACCATCACTCATCAGTTGGCCAGATCACAATCTCATATATATTTTTATCAATGTTCAGTATATATTTAAATGATGAGTCAAATATGCTGTCCTTACACCATTGACCCAAATCACTTAATGAAAAGTATATTAATAATTTTATTAGTCATTCATTAGACTATAGATTATCCAATAATAAATAATATTTCTGAAGTGTAATTTTCAATAATCTCAAGATTAATGAATGACTAATAAAAAAATAAAATATACTTTCATTAAGTGATTTATGTCAAAGTTCTGAGGACAGCACATTTGACACTTATCAATTGAACTGTGATAATTTACTATATACGTAATAAAAATAATACAATGAGCATGCTAATAGCTCTAAACAAGCTTTTCCGATGGAGCCATCAGCTCGAAACAGGTTTGGGTATAGGGATAATTCTAGATAGAGATTTTAAATCCTTTCTTTTCCTGCATTTATTGAAAAAGCTTGCTTAGAGATAATGTATACTCATTATATTACTTTTGTAGTACAAACTTAATAATTAAGTCACATGATGTATGACATGAAAGATATCTGTAAAATATTGTGATTTGGGCAATTGATGAATGCTCGTTTAACACATCTTGGGGATCACAGTATTTTTTCACATGTCTTTAGTCATATTTTTATTGTTATATCTCTCCACAAGGTGTTAAAAGTGGATAGAAATCAGTCCCTACCTTGTGTAAGAGTGGTGTAGTGAAAATTATACTACATTGGATAATCTTGAGTCTAATGAATGACTAATAAAAAGTATTAATATACTTTCATTAAGTGATTTATGTTAAAGTTGTGAGGGCATTAAGTTTGACACTTATCAATTAAACTATAGTAATTTGCTGTGTGTATACTTAACAATGATAAAGATATATGTAAGAGATTATCATCTGGTTCAACTGATGAGTGCTCATTTAGCACAAACGCGCATTTTGGAGATCATAGATCTTTTTTTACGTCTTTGGTCATACGTTTATAATTACACTCTTCCACGAGGTGTTAAAAGCTGATAAAAACCTAGCCCTATCTTGCATGAGATTGGTGTAGTAAAAATTACACTACAGAAATGGATAATCTCGAGTCTAATGAATGACTAATAAAAAAATTATTAAAATGTCCTCCTTTTTATTTTTTAATTGTTGATGAGTTAAAAGAGTTAACCACTTTTTACTCTAGCGCCATCTACTGCAGTTAGAGATTTATATCACTAAACCAATTTTTGAATTATGTCTTCATTCACTGTGGACTTGAGATTTAAAACTGGAAGTATCAAATTTTAACATTTACTAATTACATTTAAATATTTTGAAAACCAGGCACTCTTCACAAACCTGGAGCTTAATTGTAAAAATATAGGAGATTCGAACTCAGACTTTCAAGCACACACATGTAGAAAAGATATATTTATCTTTTGTACATGCATGTGGTTATGTGTATCAGTTGTATGAGATAGTATGGATAGTTGAAGTGCTTGAAAGTCTGAGTTCAAATCCCCTATATTTTTATAATTATCTTGAACTCAGTTTTATTATTCAAGTTAAAAAGCTTGAAATTCAGAAATCCTAAGGTTTTGAATCCAATCTAATCTGCTTGAACAAATCTATAGACAATTATATATTTTATAAATATCACTTCTTTTCTAACTGAAGGCAACTTACCTCCCTGGTTAGAAATTGTAATAACACTAATCTGTTACCTGATCTGTTTAGCATATATAATGAAAGATAAGCAGATTTGACTTAAATGCCATCTATAGTAAGTTTAGATAATTAATAATTGCTACACTTGGAACTAATGTAGACAACTGCTCCCCTTTTATCACATTTTGTAAACGTAATAAAAAATCAAATGAACAATGTTCAGAGTTGGAGTATGAAAATCTGCAACATATATATCATCTCAATTTTTAAACCATATATTTATGATAAGTAAAGTAGCCTACTGGAAAACACTACTCCAGAATGTTTTCACAATCAACAAAAGATGAAAGATTTACTTTCCATGCTGGTGAATGTCAATTTGTATGAGAATTATAAAATTCTTTTTTTGCTCTTTATCGAAAAAAATATCTAGGCACTTATTCATTATCTAACAAGTGAACAGTAAACTGCTTTGGTTGCAGAATTCTACCTGAAAATAAAGTTTTAATTGAGAATTTTCAATAAGCACCTGAAAAAATTTTTAAATACTGTACTCTCAGAATCTATTCCACTTCCAAGGGCAGTTCTCTTTATTCTACTCTAGAACCATCTATTGTAAGCTTAGGTAATTAACAGTTATCAGATAGTATGGTGCTATAAAATTCCCATCTCTAGTCTGACTGGTTTCTGATTTTTATTTTCAGTTGTTAAGGACTAAGTTTCAAAGCTGGAACTAATGCACTTACATGTCTAGCAGCAATCTTTTACTCCTTCATACTATTCAAGTCCATAATCTGAAATTTAAAAAAAGCTCTAAGTTTTCAAACTTAGGCTAACTCTCTTGCATAACTATGTAGATCTTATGCTATATCAACTTCTATGCATGAGACGCAGGTCCCTTATAACTTTTGGCTAGGAAGATTGTTATCATGCCCAACATTACATGATCTCTTATATTTATTTATAAATTTTCAAGAGCAGTTATCCTTGCTTTACACTAGAGCCATCTATTGTAAACTTGAGTAAGCAATGGACCTCATATGATATATTGCCTTAAAATCCCTATCTGGTGAAGTATGTAAGAAAGCTTATAAGAGAATGTGTGGTATTTTTCTTGATATTAACCTACTATGATGTAACAAATAGACTGCTGAACCCTTTAACATGAGGTTATTGAAAGTTTCATTTAAAGACATTGCATAATATTCAAAAAAATTTACAGGAAGACCAATGTGAGTGCATTTTTGCTTGTTTGATATGTTGATATTGAATCTAATATTATAAAGCCACACCTTTAATCAACTAAGCATGCAAGCTAGATGAAGAATGCCAAAATCTCTAAAAAGCTTTTTCAGTGAAAGTCGTGATGTTAGCTCTTGATGCAGTGGTAGAGTTCTAATTCTTCACTGTGTGATCCACAGGCACAGATCTGCTCCATCACTTCTGGTGCTCAAACTTTTGATAAACTCTTGAGCAATAAACGTTCATATTTCTTTTCAAAATGATATATGGCATCCACTAGGACTCAAGGTCTGGACACTTCCAGTGCTAAAACATCTTTGAACTCCAAACAATGCATCATTTATTTTATTCCACATGATTTACTATAGTGATAGAATGGTATATCCTGATACTGAATGTCCATAAATCATATATCTACTTCACCACTTTCAGTGCCTGAATTTCTTATAAACTCCTGAGCAATAAGTCCATTGAATATTTTGGCATGTCACTCACAGTTTTTATATTTATCTTCATTGAAGATTATTTCAAAAGATATCTAAGATTGAAGTATCAATTTCTTTAAGAGGACATGGTTGTCACCAGAGTATTATGAAGGTTAATGTTAGGCACTTTTAGATAGGGAAAATTTACTGCAAAAAAGGATAAAAGACAACATCACAGGATGTCAAATAAAGAGACCAAAAAATTTCCATTTTGCTACATCATGAATTTTTCTAAAGACATTTAACATTTCAAAATGATGGAAATAATCCAGAATATAATTAATTACAAATAAGATATATATAATATTATTGTCATTAAAATAGATAAATGCATTGTTTTTTTGTAAATTCACACTTTAAAACTCAAATGATAATCTAATTCAAGACAATATTTGTAAAAAGAAGATCAGATAACTCACCTGATGAGGTTGATTATATATTGCAACATTTTACATTTTAATTTAGGTCTTTCATTATGCATTATAAAATGCTAGTTAGTCAAACTATTTAATGACAATAATCCATTCCAGTAAGAGTGCGGATATTTCAAGAATAGAAATTATATTTCCTGACTATGTGACAATATTTATTATAGCTCAAATTGATGATGGAGTTACTTTAATTTATTTAAGAAGGCATCAGAGTCAGGAGACCCCTAACTGTCATCGCATTTTTCTCGAGATTTACATAGCAAATGATTAAAAGTAAGAGTGGGAATTATGTTTTCCCGTCACTTAATTTATTATAAGAAATTTCCCCAGATTTTAATCAAGCATACTGGCAAAGGTAATTTACACAATTCTTTAAACTTAATCATCATCATCAACCATTATCAATACACTGCAGGATGAAGGTCTCTCCAAATTCAATTCATCTTTTCCTATCTTTAGCTTCTCTTCTCCACAAAACCCCTGCACACTTTCTTATTTCATCCATCCATCTCACATGTGATCTCTTTCTGGGTCTTTTACAATCTCTTGGAATCCAGTTTAAAATTTCAATTGTCTATCTATTATCATCTCTTCTGGCAATATGTCTAGCCCAACTCCAGTTTTTTAATTTTTTCAATGAGGTCAGTAACACCTGTTTGTTCTCTTACCCATACATTGCGTTTTCAACCTCTTCTTGTTACTCCCAACATGCATCTCTCCATATTTCTTTTAGTGGTCTGAAGTCTTTGTATTGCTCTTCTATTAAGTGTCCAAGTCTCAGATCCATAAGTAAGAACTGGCAAAACACGTTTATTAAAAATCTTCCTTTTCAAACACATAGGCATATTTCCTTTTAGTATCAAGTTATTTTTACCAAAAGCACTCCAACCAAGTTTTAATTCTATGATTAATTTCATCCATTATATTTCCATCTGTCTTAATAATCTGACCAGGTATATGTAACTGTTAACTTCTTCTAACTCATCATAATCAATCTTTATTTTCATATTTTGAGAAAATCTATTAAACATTACTTTAGTCTTTTTAACATTTATTTTTAGTCTTACTTTCCTATTTTCATCTGATAACTCCTGCAACATTTCCTGCAGCTCTAAAACATTATTTGCAAAAAAAAAAACTACCTCGTCTGCAAAATCTAAATGACTTAAATAATCTCCATTTACTTTCACTCCTTTAGCTTCCCATTTTAATCCACAAAATACTTCTTGCAACACTGCTGTAAAAAGTTTTGGAGATATGGAGTCACCTTGTGTTATACCATTTCAATGTTGATTTTCCTACTATCATTATGTAATCTAATTGTTTGCTGTTGCATTTTTATAAATATTCTTTAAAATATGACAATATCCTGGATCTATACCTTGGTGATCCAATGCTTTAATCACTGAAGAAATGTTTATAGAATCAAATGCCTTTTCATAATCTACAAATCCAAAACATAATGGTAATTCATATTCATTTGTCCTTTCTATAACTTCTCTCAATACCTGGATATGATATACCGTACTAAAATCACTTTTAAATCCAGCCCAATCCAGCATGTATAATAAAAGGTTTATATTATTAGTAAAAGTTTTATTAAGACACATTAAATATTTAAACAATACGAGTTATTTATAATATTGCAAAGAACACAAACAGATAATTACATTAATCATTTAATTCAAATAGTTCACTTTTAAGGGGGGAAATCACAAATGTCTCTTTTTACTAAATTAGAAGTTTACTTTTTAAAATCTAATTCACAATTTTTTTTTTTTATTTATTTAGATCAGTTATAATATGCCATTGACTTACCAATAAGTTCCTTTGATGAGGAGTCTGTAGTACTTATTTATGGCTTTATTCTGAACAAAGCAAAACTCTCCATATAGTAGTGCCATCTTGTGCTAACAAGAGCAATCAATGGATGCCAGAAGGATTGTTTAATAACAATTATTGTGCTAGTTTGATGAGGAGTCTGTAGTACTTATTTATGGCTTTATTCTGGTGGCATTTTGACATCTCTGATGAGTATTTAGGGCAAGGACAAATGTAGCTTTAAATGTCTTTTGCAAGAGACAATACTGGATCTGGTTTCTGATCTCACATTATGATTAGGTTCAGCATAGTATTTCTGAATTGAAGCATTTTCTTACAGTTTCGAAATGCTGCACATAAGAAAGAGCCAGCAAAACATGGGTAAAAAATCACTTATAAACTTTCTGCTTCTTTTATACTATCATTTTGAGATTTCTGTGCAACTTATTCTTTGATTTATTATTATTCGATAACCTTCAACATTCCTTATTACTTTTTAGTTACAAAGTCTCTTTTTTATATATATAAATTATTTCAGCCATCTTTAATTATTTGGTAAAAGGTTTTTAATCTCGTGTTTATAAGCTGTTTTTATCTGGATAAATAATCTATATGCACTTACATTCTTTCTAACATTAATGTTACTTTAATTAAATAAATATTAAACACAAATAACTTTCATTGTACGCATCCAAAGAAAATTATATTAACAAAAAAATATCTAAATTACATCCATTCACAGATTTTTAAATGCCAATATACTTGTACTATATATATGTAAATGATATAGTATATATATAATATAAGGGATTTGAACACAGACTTTCAAGGTCCCTTCAATGATCCACTCTATCTATGCAACTGATACACCTGACCACATACATACATACCAAGTAATGAGTGCTGTTTCAGCATGAAATATGTACATTGGAAATCATTTATCTTTTTACATATATACAGTCAGGTGTCTCAGTTGTATGAGATAGAATGGATCACTGAAGGAACTTGAAAGTATGTGTTTAAATCCCCTATAATACATCTAGACTCCAAGTATATTTATATATATCTTGTACTTCAAATATTACATATATTAAATATTTTTACAGTTATATGATGTAAATAAAGTTTTATTGGCTTAAATCATGTATTATATGTTTAAATCCTAATGTTTTGATGAAATATCATTCATCGTTGTCAAGGTTAAGGTCTTAATGAGGAACTGTTAGATATAAAGTAATAATGAAATTCAGTGTAAAGTAAAGAACAGTCATTCTTATATATTGTAACAAAACCTCCCTTCTTCCTTCTCTTAAGACCTTATATACTTATTTATCTGTATACGCACACATCTATATATCACTTTGCGAGGTGAATGTATTATTCTGTTTTATTCATCAAATTAATTTAGCAGTTTCCCAATGCATATTTATGGACATCACTAGGATTCCAAGTGCCAATCTTATGTTAAATAAGAATTACATGAAGGGAGAGACTACTAATGAACAGCCATGGTCTTTAATAAAATGTGAGAGGTTTAACCATCAGCTAGCTCAGGCTCAGGGCAGGTGGCATTATGTCTGGGAGTAGATGCGAATGGGAACAAGCATTCTTTCTTTTTTTTTAACAATATAATAGAAAAAAATAAGAACAATTCAATAACAGATTTCTACATATAGTTTCATTATCACCAATATTTATTAAGAGTTACGCTAAGTATCGGTATACAAGCATAAAAAAGAATAATTTAATTTTACCCATTAACATATAAAATTAAAGCTCTGACATTTCAATTCATAATATACACATATACACACACATTTTCAAATACATTTATTATTCACAAATGGTTTAAAAGTTGCAGACAGGCAGAAAGAGATCTCCCACTATTTTTTATTTACTTCTTCTAGACTTAGTTGAAGACAATTCATTTCATTCAAGTGTTTCCTCAATCAGTAATAGCTATAATGGGTTTATGCAATTTAACCCTTTAACCGCTAATTATATTATTGGTTGTATGAGGTAAAAATCAAATCTTTTAATTGGCCAACTCACAAACTGAAGACAAAGCCTATTGTTAAAACATATTCGCCTATAATATTAAATTCAACTCAGATATGTTTATAAAAAGTATATTACTAATTTTTCAGGTTATGAAAGAGAATGAAAGTTCTTTCAAAAATAAATTGCTATTTATTTATTATAAAATATATTCAATTTCGGCAAATATAAAGCGAATGTCTAAACAAAAAAGTGCTGACGCAAACGCTTTTTTTCAATTTTACGTTATGGAAAAATAAAGATTTTGCTAAATCTTAAATATTTTTACTAAAATCTTCAATATTTTTCGAAAATAATTTTGTTTTTTTAGTATATTTTTTAAAAAACTATTTTAATTTCTCATTTTATATTTTTTTAATACTTAAATTACATTCGAAATGAAAATCTCAGCATTTTTCTTTATTTTCTTTGATCAGGCGGTTTCTTTGTTCTTTCCAGCCAATCAGAATGTCTTTTTCGGCTGAGAGCCAGCTGACAGCCAATCACCGACAAGGTTCTTCTTTGTTTAGTTTTAAATGCGGTTTTTTTGATTTTTTACTTGTAAAATAATTCGGAATAGGGCACCATCTTACAGAACTTTTAAAAACCTAATCAATAACTGTCAAACAAATATTCTACCATTAAAACTAGCAGAATTAGAGTGACGTCAGATGTCGATGAGATGCCTCGTAAGAGGCGGTTAAAAACAATCTCCTTATAAAATTTCTTATGGAGTTTTTCTGTGTAAATCTATAGAATCAGCAACTGATTTCTTTTCCTTTTTATTTTATTCATTTTTTTTAAACAACAACTCAATATGCAAAGTTTATATTACTTGCACACCCCCAGAAAGTTTGTGGAATAATATTTTATAGTTCAAATCAGCACAGGTGAACATATGATCCGTCTTGAGGTTTTCTTTGTTTATTCTATCTAGGGTCTCCATTTTTGAAACTCGTCGCTTTACGGTTCTGATCTTGGTGGTTGCTTCAAATCCAGAAAGGGTTTCATTATTGAATGTAGCAGCATACAGAGTGTTGGAGATGGGGTTTGAGCCCGATATGTTAGGCTTTTACCCCGACCTTTCTATTTCTTTCACCATTAAAATTTAACAGAATTATAAAATTAACTTTGCTGCACTAGCGATCCTGCTATGTTGATTGTCAATTTCTGCAGGGATGAGAGAGAGGGTTCTGGATTCTTTTCTTTTATAGCCCCCTCCATTCATTCTAGAAGCTTCCCTCATTTCTCACTTTCTGTCTCTGATTTCTGCACAACTGAATTTTGATCAAAGTATGAAGGCTTTTAGCACCTTCGTTCTTTCTTGTTTTAAAAATCCATTTCTTCTTTCCAGGCTTTTAGAACATAACTGAAAGAAAACCTCACTTCCTCTCTCTACAACAATTAAACCCATTCATACATACATCTACAACACGTATATACATACTATTTCGAAATGACAGAGCACTGCCCCCCCCCTTTCTGAGCTATATATATGTATTTTGTATAACCACCACCGTGTAATATAATAATTAATCTATAGATCTTAACTATCTATATATAATGTCCACCATCTATCATGCTAGTTGTGACTGGGTTTGAACCCGTTACATCACAATATATATATATTTATTTGATTATTGATTATTTGGATGAACAAAATGTATATATTTTTTCAGTTTTACAATATTTCAAAAGTGATTTTAGAAGAAAGAGATAAAATAAGTAATCTCCACAAGGCTAGAATACATTGTATTTCATCAGATTTATTACATCATCCAGTCATTTTAATATTTTAATAGATTCATGGTTTTCAAATCATCCTTTTCCAAATTAGCATTATCAAAATCAGGTGTGTGGCCAATTTCTAAAATATACAAGTAAAAGCTGATGTTTATAATTTTGAACTGAATGCCTTTTTATATTCTCTAGTTCTGACATTAATTCATCTATTGGATTGACTTATATAGCATTTTGAGCACTGTGAACATGGAATTTCATAGATACCTAAGTATTCCAAAATTAGTCGGTCTTTAGATTTATGGAGGGGATGGGCTTTCAGTTCTTCATTAAGATGGTCACTTCAGGAATTTAAACAAAATAAAACATAGTTTAATCTAAAAATATATATATAATGATAGAGAAATCACTTGATATTTTGATTGAATGATGGCTTATAGCAAATTCACATTTACATGATCACCATCTCATACTAGCACATAATTGTTATTAAACAAGGCAAAACTCTCCATACAGTAGTGCTACCCTGTGCCAACCAGAATAATCAATGGATACCAGAAGGCTTGTGCATAAAATCCATATCTAGTGCCTACTCATCCAATATCCCCAGACTAGTTTCTGTCTTGTAGCCTTCATCAGTGAGGAGCCTTGGATCTGAGAGCACTGCACCTAGATCTTAGGATCTCCTCACTGACGAAGGCTACAAGCCAGAAACTAGTCTGAGGATATTGGATGAGTATGCACTAAATATGGATTTTATGCACAAGCCATCTGGCATCCATTGATTACTCTGGTTGGCACAGGGTGGCACTACTGTATAAAGAGTTTTGCCTTGTTTAAATTCACATTTACCTAATAAGGCACTACAAATCAGCATTATTTTTATTAATTGTACATATACTTCTTATAGCCCTCATCTTACATTAAATAAGTACTGAACTTCACCATAATGTAATCATCCACCCCCATTAAAGAGCTGCAAGGAAAGTAGTGAAAATATGTTTATGAAAAATATGAACTTTTGAATGTCTGTGCGTATATGTTAATATTTATTACTATTAATTTCAGCATGTAAATAGCTTTTACTCCTGCTTGAATATGTATTGTGTAGTAGAACATAATAGTCTGCATACATCCTAACGAAAATAAAAATTCTGTTAAAAATAAATAAATAAAAACGAAAAATTACTAGTCTTGCATTGGTGGTCGAGAGGTCAGCGCGACTGCCTTGCATTTACAGGAAGTTGCCCGGGTTGCGGGTTCGCGTTCCGGCCTATGCTATTACACTTTTAAAAAATAAAATAAAAATTACTTTGACAATTCGATTTATTCACAAATTTTAAATATTAAATATCATATACAATAATTAATATTCTATAATAAGACTGAATTCAAGAAACAACGTTGTAAAGCGCATTTTCCATCTCCTAGGGTTATCACAATATTTATTTATAAATTAAAAGAGTTATAAAAAATATATCTATGTTTATCATGATAAAAAGTGTCATGAGATTGGGATCAAAGAACTACATGCGACTAACGACTCACAATTTGCTGACACGTCTTAGTAAATGTGCCTCGCAATTATAGATTTAGTGTTTATGCAATATGTTATTTTATTCGTCCCTAAGAAATTTTATTACCTAATTTAAGTTCTTTTTTGATGTGCTTGCAGTTTGATGGTAGAGCTAAGGATACACTTAATCATTGTTTATCAGTTAAGAAAGTGTGTTTTTGAAAGCACCCATACAACTGATGCTAAAGATCTAAATAAAATAAAATAAAAATTTTAAAATGGTGGTATTCATCCTCATTTTAAGGACCATATAAGTGACCAGAGTAAATTTATAATATCAGCAAAAATTTCTAAAGAAGATTTACTGAAAAATGACACCATAATCGATATATTCTTCCTCTATTCTTGATTCATTACATGTACACTGTTATTGAAAAACAAAAATATTAAATAAGAGTACCAAACTCTCCATGCAATAGTGCCATCCAGTGCAAGCCTTTGTAATCAATGGATGCAGGAAGGTTTGTACATAAAATCCCTATCTAGTGCCTACTCATTGAACATTTCCAGACTAGTTTCTAGCTTGTGGCTTTCATCAGTGAGGAGCCTTGGATTTAAGAGTGCTGCACTTAGATCTTAGGATCTAATGCAACCTTAACTATAAAGCTAGGGGCCCAAGATGAAAACATCCTAATTGCCAACCCAAGCTCATTCACTTGTATAATCATATAGATCTTTATAGTTAACCAAATAGGTAAAAGGTGACTTCTGGAGGGTTGCATTAGATCCTAAGATCTAAGTGCAAGGCTCTCAAATCCAAGGCTCTCCACTGATGAAAGTCATAAGCTAGAAACTAATCTGGGGATGTTGGATGAGTAGGCACTAGATAGGGATTATATGCACAAACCTTCCTGCATCCATTGATTACAAAGGCTTGCACTTGGTGACACTACTGTATGGAGAGTTTGATACTCTTATTAACAGTATGTGTAAGCATAGGAAATGATAATCATATGAAAAAAAATTTATATTTTTTTTAGAGCCAGGAGTGCTGAGTGACATTCGTTTTTACTCAACATTTTAAGCATTTTCAATGTTAAAACTTTTTTTTTCATAAATATATTAATTAATGTCAAAGCACTTGAAATATATTGGGCTCATAATGTTTACAAAATATCAAGTTGTAATGATAATGCTATTTATAGATGATCTTATATAAAATAAGCACACAGTTTAAACTTCGTGGCTAATTGTTCTAAAGTGCAAAATATAAAATGCGCTAACACGCACAAGCACACAAAGCTGAAGACCAATAAAGAAATGTATATATATTAAAACATATATTTAATTAAGTGGTTAAACGCTTTCAAGGGTCAGAGCCTTCATATTCATAGACATTTTGTAAATAGATAAGAAATTGATTAGGAGCGATGCAAATTTATGCAAATGCGATAGTTACGTATTCTATTTCCTGGGTATTTTATAGCAAGAGTCTTTTCTATTTATGAAATCGCTATCTCTAGCGATAAAGTAAACCTCTTTTATCTTCCTTTTGAGATCGTGGCGCTCTCTGCAAACCACCACTGGATCTCGAGGTTGGCAATCGTGACCGGCGCAAATGTAGTTCATTGCAGTAATGATACAAACCTTTACCAGCCTCGATAAAGATTCCTCAAATTGTAAATTTTGAGATCAGTAAATATAATTAAGATTATACTCTGCAGCAAGTGACTCTTCAAATAGAGTGAAATAGCAAGCATTAAGACTGCGCACACCCATCCATTTTATATACATAAAGAGAAAGAGAACGACAGATACATTGTTAATTCTAGATACTATCTAATACTAACGGAATTAGAAAATTAATAGATTCGAGATAATATAAATCTGTAAACGTAGTATAAAATCAAAGTTCATTAAGATACAAATCGATTTAAAGATTAATTTTTCAGTATAAATTTTCTGTATTGCAGTGACACCTGTCAACAACATCAGTCTTTATTTAATGTAACTACGGTAATTTTAATATGCGTTCCATCAGCAGATTTTCAATGAAATGAATGGCTGAAGAGTTGTGGGGTGGAACCGATTGAAGCCTGTCCATTAAAGTACGGAGATTGGCTATCTTAATATAAGCTGACCATTGATTGTATATATGTGCGGAGATGATAATCTGGACCAACTGACGAGTGCTGGTTTAGCACGAAATATATATATATTGGTGTTTATTTATCTTTTCGACATGTGTGTGATCAAGTGTGTCAGTAGTATGAGATAGCGTGAATAGTTGAGGATCGTGTGAAAGTCTGAGTTCAAACTCCCTATATATTACATATTGGAGTGCAGGTATAAAAAAGCCTATAGTGTAGAAAAAATTTATATATTAAAATATAGTGCTGTAAGATCTGTTCATCCCTCATATATGTATGTAAATGGATTATGTCCTGTACATGAGGGGTCAGATTGACTTATGGTCAACATGGGTAAGATGAGAAAGTTGACACCAATGTGGGCTTTGAGCACTCCATCATCAGATTCTCAATGAAATGAATGGCTGAAGAGTTGTGGGGTGGAGTGGATTGAAGCCTGTCCATTAAAGTATGAAGATTGGCTACCTTAACAAAAGCTGAGCATTGATTGTATGTATGTGTGAAGATGATAATCTGGACCAACTGACGAGTGCTGGTTTAGCACAAAATTCGGACATTGGTGATTATTTATCTTTTCGACGTGTGTGTGATCAACTGTGTTAGCAGTATGAAATAGCATGGATAGTTGAGGGTCATGTGAAAATCTGAGTTCAAAGTCCTATATAAATTACAGTAATCATAATTTGATTTATTATTCTGATGTATACATAAAGATAAGTTTAAGAAGTGATTTCATATAATTTCCTTGTAAAAATTTATAAAAAAATTTATAATGATACCGGAAGTTCCAAAGCTAGATGATTCATGAACCTTGAGCTAGTCCACGTCTCTATCTTCTGGCATAAACTATGCAGAACTAAAAATAATTTTCAGTTAATCAAAATATCCTTAAATAATTATATGGTATATTGCTTTGATCTTCATAAGATGTTAGAGCACCGGAAGTGACAGAGCAGAAGCCACATCTATGAATCTTGAACTCCAACATCTGCTACCATTGCGCCAATCTGCATGCAGCAATGAGTTTTGTTGTTAGTTATTGTTATTAAATCTGGGCAACATTATGAGATATTTTTTTACATTTTTTTAATGAAAATATTATAACATTATCTTTTTTCATGCATTGCCAAATTCATATAATATTAATATTATTTATGTTCTTTATTACTTTTACAATGCTTTGGATAATTGCAACCCACTAGTGACAGATTCAATTGCTCCAAAAATCTTCAGAACTTCTACTTATATTATCAAATCTTATTACTTTTACAACACTTCATATAATTACAACCCACTATAGACAATTTCAATTGCCCCAACAATCTTCAGAACCTCTACTTATGTTTTCAAATCCTAACTACAAGTAGACAGTTTCGATTGTACCAGCAATCTTCTTCAGAACTTCTATTTATATTTTCAAATTTTAACTACAAGTAGAAATTCTGAAGAAGATTGCTAAGCAATCGAAACTGTCAATAATGGGTTGTAATTATATGAATAATTGTACAAATAATAAAGGATATAAATGATACTAATATTACATAATTTTTTTATATGAACCAGACTTTATTATTATTGTATCAGTCAGACTTTACTTAAATATAAATAAAACAATATTTAATTTTTAATATACATAAATTAAAAAATAAGTAAAAACACATTTTTCATCATTATCATTTATAATTATCAATCCACAATAATATATAGCTCTCCAAATTTAATCCATTTTCTCTGATCTATAGTTTCTCATATCCACAAACTTCATTTCATTCACCCATCTTATATGTGATATCTTACAATCTTTTGGAATCTAAGATTCTCACTAACCATCCATTGACATCATTTCTAGCAATATGTCCAGATCAGCATCCTTTTAGCCTCTTAATTTTTACAATGATGGTAATGATACCTGTTGTTATTTCACATTCATATTTTGTTTTTGATCCTTCCAGGTTACTCCATATATGTATCAATACATCTTTATATAGTCTGAAGTTTTTTACTATTAATCACCCAAGTTGTATGATTAGTATTTGTTTTCTTCTTCCGAGAAAAATCATCATATATTAAATGTGATATATTGAATTAAAACAGGCAAAACTCTCCATACAGTTTTGCCACTCTTAAGCTAATGATCTTGGATTGAAAATATTATTGTGTTTTCAATTTAAGACTCATAGTTGTTTTCAATTTAAGACTCATAGTTTTGTACTTAATTAGAGATAAAAGGTGGCTGCTGGAGGGTTGCATTAGATCCTAAGATCTAGGTGCAGTGCTCTAAGATCCAAGGCTCCTCACTGATGAAGTCCACAAGCCAGAAACTAGTCTGGGGATATTGGATGAGTAGGCATTAGATGGCAATTTTATGCACAAGCCTTCTGGCATCCATTGATTACTCTGGCTTGCAGAGTGGCGATACTGTGTGGAGAGTTTTGCCTGTTTTAATAACAATTATAAGCAAGCATAAGAAATGGTGATCATGTGATGTTTATTGGTTAAATATTGAATGTCTAGAAAATTTTAAACTTTTCCAAATACGAACAACTATTAGTAATAACACAAAAAGACAACACAGATTAGTAGATTATACATTTTGAATTGTATTATTCTCAGCTCATCTTCAGGTGTTAATGCCCTGACCAGTGACAACGCTAGCCTAGGAATCCAACTTACAACTTTAGATTCTTGAATAACAAATTATAAGGCAACACTTACTACTGAGCTATTCTGACAACGGCCAAATAACTTTTTGAGTAGTATTATTCTCTGCTCTTCTTCAGGTGTTGCTGGACTGACAAGTGACAATGCTAGCATAAGAGTCCAACTTACACCTTTAGATTCTTGAATAACAAATTTTAATGCAACACTAACCGCTGAGCTACTCTGTTAATGGCTAAATAACTCTTCGAGTGGTATTATTCTCCACTCTCCTTCAAGTGTTGCTGGTATGACCAGTGACAATGCTAGCATAGGAGTCCACCATACACCTTTAGATTTTTAAATAACAAATTTTAAGGCAACACTATCCACTGAGCTTTTCTATCAATGGCTAAACAACTTTTCAAATAGTATTATTCTCCGCTCTTCTTCAGGTGTTGCTGGTCTGACCAGTGACAATGCTAGCATAGGAGTCTGACTTACATCTTTAGATTCTTGAATAACAAATTTTAAGGCAACACTAACCACTGAGCTATTCTGTCAATGGCTAAATAAATTTTTGCGTGGTATTATTCTCCATTCTTCTTCAGGTGTTGCTGACCTGACCAATGACACTGCTAGCATGGGAGTCCAACTTACACCTTTAGATTGTTGAATACTACTGCTACAAATGTTACGTAATCTATGAACCTGTGTTGTTTTTGTGCATTATTACTAACAGTTGTTTGTATTTAAAAAAGTTTAAATAAACTTTAAAATTTTCTAGACATTCAATATTTAATGATAGGTGATGAAAATCCTCCACCATATTATCACATCTAAAATGACATTATCACAAACTTTCAGGAAAACATCATATATTATTTTATATTTTTCTTGGTAATTATCTTTAGTTCTATTTTCTTACTTTCATTTGATAACTTTTGCAATATTTCCTGAAACTCTGAAACATTATTTTCAAAAGCAACCATGTCTTTAAAAATTTAGATGACTTGAATAATCTGCTTTGGTTTTATTTTCTTAACTTCACACTTAATACATGAAATACTTTTTTAAGGAAAACTGCTGTAAATCCTTTTGGAAATATGAAATCACTCTGTTGAGAACACTTATCAATGTTAAATGAATTGTTGGAAAAACTATATTTAAAATATCTAAATGATAAAGATATATCAGATTGTTTGGAAGATATTTTAGTAGTAATATTGATATTTAAGAAAGTTACTACAGAAAGATATTAGAAATGATGGATCTATCAGTCTTCTATACAAAATCTTTATCAAGAAAATTACAACTTCTCTACAACTAACTTTAGACTCAATCTAACCAAAATAAAACAAATTGAATAAATTCACAATAAATCAAGCTGAATAAATCTAATTATCAAGGCAAGATATAGAAACAAAGTTTACATTGCCATTATATTTTGGATTTGTAAATTATGAACAAATATTTGTTTCCATAACTTCTTCCATGTTGATTAAAGCATTCCAGCATCAAGATATAGAACCAGAATACAGCAATTATTAGATTATATGGTGACACTAAAAAGGTTAATTCTTCACCTGCTTCATTTAATATATTAATAATTTCATCACTTTCTGGAGCTTTTTCCGATATAAATTAAATCGCATGTTTAACATATTTATTTAAAATGTTTGAAATTCAAATGAAGTTATAAATGTAAAAATTACTTTTTTATTCATTATTACTGTATATTACATATATATACACAGGTATATAATAAGCCTGTGTTTCAGTTATTACATAGTAGAGATGTCTGCCCATCCCTTGTATATGTATTAAATGGATTATGTCCTGTACATGAGGGGTCAGATTGATCTTAGGTCAACATGGGTGTGACAAGAATCTTGGCCTCAGGGTGACCTTTGAGTGTTTCATCATCAGATTTTCAATTGGATGGACAGTTGAAGAGTTGGAGTGTGGAGTAGATTGAAGCCTATCCATTAAAGTATGAAGATTGGCTATCTTAATATATATCTGAGCACTTACAGCATATATGTGTGGCGATGGTAATATGGAATAACTGATGATTGCTGGTTTAGCAATGAAATATGTATATTGGTGATTATTTATCTTTTCGACATATATGTGTTCAAGTGTATCAGTGTTATGAGATAGAGTGGAGAGTGGTGGGTCATGTAAAAGTCTGTGCTCATATACTCTATATATTATATATATGGACACAGGTATATAATAAGCCTGTGTTTTAGTTATTGTACAGTTTTTTGTAAAAAATTTCCACAAAGTTCCTGATGTTCCTCTTTTCAGTAACAGATCCAAATTTATTTATTTATTTTTAACCCTGTGCTATTTGATAGAGCATCCATCTCAGGGTCAGGAGGTTCCAGGATCGATTCTGGCGCTTGAACTTTTTATGAATACTTGAGCAATATATCATACCTTTTTTTGCCCTGCATATTTTGACTAATTATTTGGTAGAGCTTCCGACTTGGAATTGGGGATCACAGGATCAATTCTGGTTCTCAAACTTCTTATGAACTGTCCAGTAAAAATGTCATATACCTTTTTTCACCCTGCATGGGATTTGGCATAATTTAATTGGCAGAGCAGCTATATTGGGATCAGGAAGTCCCAGGATCAATTCTGGCATTTGGTGTGGTGCTTGAACTTATGAACTCCTGAGAAATAAAGCCATAGGTCTCTTTTTACTCTGCATGGTTTGGCATAGTCAATAGAGCTCCCAGTATGGTATCAGGAAGTCCCAGGATTGATTCTCACACCCAATCTTCTTATAAACTCCAAAACAATAAAACCACATCCCTTTTTTGGTTAGTTTTTGTTGATGAAAAAATTTTTCTTCAATACTAAGATATTTCAAATTTATTCTCTTATATAGCTTTTCCTGCAAATCATACTTATACTTTTTATATCATTATTAATTCTCATACTATTTTACAAAATTCTAAATATTTAATTCTTGTTGAAATAGCTTCATATTTATTCCTTTTTTCATATAATATCGAGTGTAGTTGAAATTTTTTTAACAAGTTGCTACTTTTTGTAACAATGTGCAGTTCTTGATTTAGTATTAGTTATCTTCCTACTGATTTCAATCAAGTTTGAACCATCTTCAAAGTACGTTAATATTTTAAAATATGGAAGTTTTAAATTCATTGAAGGGTGTCTGAAGATTAAGAATATCTACTGTCAATACTATCATTCTTAATAGTTTTCATCAACCTAAGTCTCCAATCAGAAAATTCTTAAAATCCTCTGCCTTTACTGCAAATGGCTGCCTTGGCTCCCAATTTTACAGTCTCATGGAAATGATATTTATAATTTGGTTTTATTTAATACAAGAATAAGATTATTACTTAAAGGAAAGGGTAAGGATCATAGCAGGTTAAATAATTATAGACCGATAGGGATAACATCAGTTTTATATAAAGTTTTCTCATATATGGGGGCTGGAAGAGTTGTAAAATGGATGGAAGAGAATAATGTAGTGGGGGAAATGCAAGGATGTTTTAGGTCAGATAGGTGTATAGAAGATAGTTTATTTGTAGTTACACAACATATGGATATGAGTAGGAATTCAGGTAGATCATTATATATGACTTTTATAGATATAGAGAAGGCATATGATAGAGTAAATAGAAATAGATTATGGGTAAGTTGAGCAAATTTGGGAATGGATGAAGCTTTAGTAAATATTATTAAGAAATTATATGAAAATAATTACTATACTTATCAATTACGGATATAGAATCAGTTAAAATTAAAAATGGGGTTGGACTAAGGCAAGGATGCCCTATGTCACCCTATTTTGTTTTTGTTGTATTTTAGTAAAATGGAGAAAGCAATAAAAAGAATAGGAAGAGGAATAGAGATACTGTTAATAGGTGGCAAGAGAGTATATACTTTGTCTGGTCTGTTTTTTTGCAGATGAAATCTTTTTGTGTGCAGAAAGACGGGAAGATATGGAAGTTATGCTGAGGACACGTGCAAGGGTGAGTAAAGAGATGGGATTAAATTTAGTGAAGAAAAATCAAATATAATGAATACTGGGAAAGGAAAAGATGTAGAATTTTTATTGGGGGATATAAAGTTAGGTGTGGTGGATATTTATAGTTATTTGGGATCATCTTAAGTAACCAGAAAAATTGCTTGGATGAATGGGAAAAAAAATTGGTAAATGAAGCAAAGAAAAGAAAGGGTTTGGTAAAGAAATTAACAGTGTTTTCATATAATAAATATGATGTAGCTAGAATTTTATGGAAGGGAGTTGCAGTAGCAGGATTAACATATGGTAATGATGCATTATGTGTTAGTAAAGGGGTATTAGATTACTTAGAAAAAGTACAAAGGGAAGTAGTAAGATATGCATTAGATGCAGAGGTGTGGACAGCAAAGGAGGCAATTCAAGGAGAAATGGAATGATCAAGTTTTATATGAGAGATGCAAAAAATAAAATGAAAACGTTTGGTAGGTTGCAGTTTATGGAGAATAAAAGAATAGCCAAAATAGTATTTAATTGGGTTATGAGTAAAGGGCACACAACAAAGTGGATGAGAAAGGTAATGACTATGCAAAAGATTTGGATAAAGAATTTATATCAGTATACTTGTATAAAAGCTGGGATGATTGTTGAATGTTATAGTGATAAGGTATGGGATAAAAGAATAGATACATTAATAAAGAATAGGGAGTTGGAGAGATAGAGAACTAGTATGGAGAGTAAAAAGAGTTTAAATATATATAGAAGTAAATGGAACATTGGGTGCGAGTTAATTTATGATAATAATAAAGAAAGTAGTTTATTGTTTAAGGCTCAAATGGGATCTTTAGCAACAAGATAATATACATGTAAATGGAAAGATGTGGGTGATTTAAGCTGAAAATTGTGAAGGAATGTATAGAAAATATTAGGCACCTGTTGATTGAATGTAAATGCTTGAAAGCTGAAAGGGTACAAATAATGAAGTTATGGGAGAATAAATATGAACAAAGTAATTATACAGAAAGTGGGTTATTGGTTTTTACGCTTGGTTTGGGAAAGATAAGGGATATTTAGATATAAAGGTCATAGAGTTGATAAAGATTATGTTATGAAAATGGGATGGAACAGATTATGGGAAAGCTTAGGGTGGGGAATGGAAGGGGGAGGTAAAATGGCTAACAGGTTTCTTTGGGCATAGTTGCTGAGAGATTCCTGACTCCATTTAAGGAGAAGCTACAGTACATCACATCACATTATTATTTATGGTAACATCTCCACTGTTTATCATCTTTTATATTTTATTTTACAACAGATATGGAGTTCATAAGAAATTCAAGCACCAGAAATGACAAGTTTGGACACACATGGATCTTGAGCCCCAGAGATTACCATTTTACCATTGCAGTATACCATCCAAGGCAAAGTAATTGAATGGTTAATTGTTATGGAAGTTCATAAAAAGTTGAGCATCAGTCAAAACAAAGCTGGGTTCGATCTATAGACCTCGATTTCTGCTATTCTACCACTTATCTGAATTACACAGAACACTTTTACAAGTAATTAGTTTGACTCATAAATAGATCCAAAATTGGACAACTTCATTCAGTCATTTGCAATTTAAATGAAAGTTCAGATTTATTGAGATTAAAAACTCATTTATTTGCTCATTCACCCGTCTTTTTACTATATATGACAGTTTTTGTAGTCTTTGATAAAACCACACTTTATGGGAGAGGGAGTTAAATCTTTTTCCATAATTCCTTACTTTCACATCCCTAAAAATGCAGCTGAATGAAATGGAGTTCATTGATATGTGTGAAACAAAAATTAAGATTGAATTGGTTTTAATAATATAGTGGTAAATATAATATTAATATCATCTATATTCTTTATTATGCTTTTTTATAACCCACTATTGACAGTTTCAATTGCCCCAGCAATCTTCTTCAGAACTCCTACTTATAGTCAGAACCTCTACTTATATTTCCAAAGATATAAGTAGAAGTTCTGAAGAAGATTGCTGGGCCAATCGAAATGGATTGTAAAAAAGCACTGTAGGAAGCAGTAAAGAATATAGATGATATTAATATTATATGGATTTGGCAATGTAATGAGAAAGATAAAGTTACAACATGGTAGGTAATGGGGGAAAATATTGTTGCTGATGTTATATAATGTGTTGGCTGCATCAATCTATCACTTGCAATGTCTGGTAACCAGGATCAAATAATATTTGATATCCATTACAAACAGAATGTACTGAGCAAAGATAATAAAGACATGTGAGAGATTGAGACCTGAGGAAATAAAATGCATCTTGAAGATCATTTACCTTTTATAGTTCTTTTTAATCATGTGATTAAGTATATATAACGAAATGTAAAATTTTAAGTATCGTTATAATATTATATAAGGGGGAAAACCTAAAACGGAGTTGACTTAATTATTCCCTATGATCATATATATCTGGACTAGAAATAATGAGATAATTTTTAGCCTAATAAATAATTAGTAATAGACTTGAAGGGATTTATCTGGAGGGGTGGGGATCACAATTGTGAATATGGGAAGTTTGAACTCTTTAGTTTAAATTATAATAATTTGATATAGATAAATAATATACAAGAATAATAAAGCTCGCAGTGATCTGGACTAATTCAAAAATGCTAATTCAGCATAAAATACAACTGGAGAATTACTTATTCTTTTCAAGTATCTTTATTCATGCGATTAATATATATATATATGGATATTGTGAAGTGGAAAGTTGTATTTAAAGTACTTATGTTTGGGAGGAAAACATGCAAGGTTGAGATTGTATGCTTTAGTTTATAAGAATGTATTAAAAAGATAGAATTTAACATTGAAATCATTAAACCGGAACTGTAGGGGCTAAAAGCGATACGCAAATAGCGTTTGAAAAATTGTTTCAATACAGCAGTCTCTTCACTATTTCAGATTTTATGCGGAAAAGTTTTTAAAAAAAAATAAATTAAAAAAACATTCATTTAATGCTCGTAATAACCATGAAAATAAAACAATGCCCAGTAGTTTAAAAATGTATATCTAATTCTAAAACAAAATAAACGCAATGCTTCCAAACTAGCAAGAAATGTTAATTGGATAAATAGGTGACTAAATAAAATAAGGTTAAAGTGATAGTAATTTAAATATTAATGAATTTATTGCATTTTTAATAATTATTATGCAAATATTAACCTCCTGCTATTTTAGAAATAATACATCAAACAGGATCTTAAGAAAAAATCATAACATTGTTTTTGTTGATCCGTGAAAATTAATATTTAGCCAAGCAAATCTTTACATAAAATAGTAAATGGATTTATAATAGCTGTTGGCAATAAATTACAATAAATTTTTTCCGCATATATATATATATGCAATCAATGGCATTCATTTTATTAAATTTCAGCAATAGATTAGCTGTTAATAGCATCCACGGATTATAAATTGGGAGATATGTGACAATTAAATCAACTGATATTACAGTTGTAAAAATCAAACAAAACAACTGGACTTTTTCCTATTCGTAAAGATACTCAATTTGTCTTTATTTGCAGGTGTTTTTTAATCTAAAATTATTTATTGGTGGTAATTTTAAATCTAGTAAAACTATTAAGAATATTGGGTCAAGTCTTTTCTGAAGACTGATTGACCTTAAGACATTCATTTTACTGAATTTCAACAAAGATTTATTGTTAATAGCATCAATGTCTTTACACTTGTACATATAGGTACATGTAATAGACTAAATCTTTGCCACTATTATGTGTAATGTTCTTTTACTATATATAGAGTCTCCATATATATATATAACTTTCTTCTTATTCCTTTTCTTATGTATTGATTTCTATATTTATATATCATACCATTTCCAACTTTGTTAAACCCTCCAACAATACTATTTTTTATATCAAAACTTCATTCCTACAGTTTCAACTATCCTGCAGTCATTATCAGAACTATTTACAAACCTATGTCTATGAATGTAAATAATGCTGATGATGACTGCAGGACAGTCGAAACTATAATAATAAGATTTAGATATAAAAAATAGTATTGTTGAAGTATTTAAGAAAATTGGAAATGGTATGATATGCCTCTATATATATATAAGATAATGGGATAAAAATTATCAACATTCCGATTATATTAAAACTTCTGTTGGATGCACTGTCTTATTTGCACTTTTTATACAAGGTAACTGTCTCCCCAATCACTACTCCACCATATATATTAACTAATTTTTATATCCTTTTAATATAATTATATATATTAATTTCTCTATTTTGAGCCTTTTAGAAACTTATGTGATGTATTTACATATTTATGCTTTAATTAGAGGGGATTTGAACTCAAACTTTTAAGATCCTTCAACCATACATTCCATCTTATAAAACTGATAGACATGACTACATACATGTGAAAAAGATAAATGTTCTCCAATATACATATTTCATATTGACGCCAGCACTCATCAGTTGGTTCAGCATGAAGGTTCAGCACGGAATACATATACTGAAGATCATCTTTCTTTTTCACATGTATGTGGCCATGTGTATCAGTTGTACAAGATGAAGTGGGTGATTGAAGAGATCTTGAAAGTCTGGGTTCAAATTCCCTCCATTTACTCAAGCTTAAGTATGTATACTATACTCGTATTTAAATATTTATGCTTCAGTAACTTAAAATGAAACCTAGCTAGTCCAATACTCTTCTGTATAACAACAATTATTTTCACATGATCATCTATAAGAAAAAACTGTCTCAGCTTTTGAGCTCTTATGGCTTCAAAATTAAAATGAGTTAGTGATAATAAATAATCATAACTTTTTTATCTGTAATTGGATCAGAATAGTATATAAAGTTAGTGTTTGATGTAGTTTTGAAATTATAGAGGAATGTTGTTCTGTTTTAATTTATGTATAGACTAAATAATTTGAAATCACCACTACTATATACAGATGATGAAAAATGTGTGTCTCTGAATATCAAATGAGATATTAGTTTTAATAAATGTAATAATAAATAATCAAAAACTAAGCTTATGTAACAACGGAGCTTAAAGAGAAAGTGATACCATTTGCTCTTTCTTTCTTTTTGACATTACATAACTCAATGAGAAGTAGTTACTATCATTTCAGTAAAAATGAGTTAGATTTAAGATAAGAAAGTGTGTATGTGAGTACATTTTACATTCAGGATGTTCTAAAAGTCTATATTTTTTCTTGAAAGTTAACTCATTTAGAATTAGAAATAGTGTTTTTTTCTTTAAGGCATAACTGATGTCAGCAAAATAGGAATGCATTTTTGACAATTGTTTTTTTTTTTTTTTGGAACAACATTTTAAAATATAATAAGTTTCCATTTTCACTACATCTAATCATACAAATGAAGACTTCTGAAAAAATGAAAGCTCACTGAAATATATCAGCACTTTTCAATTGGCCCAAATCATAATTTCTCCCATGATTTCATTATCTTTATCCAGTATCAAATTATTACCATTTAATCTAATGAGATCAGACTTCCTTCACTCACCGTTATGAAACCCCTTCTTCGAGATAAATATTTTAACGATTATTATTAATCAGCTATTGGACTATAAATTATTGCATTATTTGGAAAACCATAAAATAGAGTCTAATGAATTATTCAAATAGGTTGTATTGAATAATAATAGATATATTAATCTTAAGTCATAGTTTAAAATATCAATTAACCAAAAATGACATAAAATTGGTATTAGCAGTGAGTGATCTTATATATAAAATCCCTATTTTGTCTGTTCTCATTAGTGAATGTATGTTTGTCCATAAGTCATGTGGCAAATTCACAACCAATTAAAAAAATATTACATTTGTTTGTAACTGTCAAATTAACAAATGAAAAATCAAAAGAAAAAAAAAATTTATTCACCATTCAGACAACAAAAAAAATAGAGACTTTATATATATAGATAACTATAACTAATTATATTATGAGAATTTTATGCAAAGTTAAGTAATTCTACCTGTTATATTTAATAATACATAATTTTTATTAGTGTATTTTATGCAAAGGAAATAATTCTACTATTAATATAAAAACCACACTACAGAACTGAATAGGTATAATATTTAAATCATTAAGAAAATGTGATTACAGAACATAAATTCATGTTTGAAGTGTAATATTTAGTGAGAGAGAGAAAAAATAGATGCTAGAGCACTGTATTTACATTTAGTTTTGATTAGAGTATAATTGTAGTTTGATATGTATAGTTCAATTCTGCCATTACTTTAGAGGCTTAGTTTGATTACGATCACATTTCAAATATAAGTATATTTAAAATTTTTAATTTAGAGGCTTAATTTAATTATGAGCATTTTACACATTTATTTATCTAATATTGAAATCTTTTGTTTAATTTATGTTAAATCTTAAAAAAAAAATTGTTAAACAACCAATCAAAAAAAGCCATGGCTGCTGCAAGGCCGGGTACATCTGATTTTTATAAATATTAAGACAACTTACAGTTTCAAATAATGGACTTATTATTAAAATTTCATCTGATTTGTTATTTGAAACTGTGCATCGATTTATTTAATATTTACAAAAATTGCCGCTAATGTAAAAGTTGCACACTTTTGAAATATTGATACTTAGTTTATTAATCATTTAAGAATCTGGGAATCAGAGAGAACTGGCTTTTTTTTTTTTTATCTAATTACTGAACTGATATTAATGCAAAAAGTGGCCATTGTTTACAATATTGTTAAAATGATTCTTTAGGATCTGTTTGTGAATTAATTAATGTAATGTATTCAGTTATTTACTTCATGAATATATTTACATATCCTCAGTGTTACATATTTGATAATTATGATTTCTTTATTGTCATATTAAAATTATTAGATTATCTTTAGATAAATACATGGAAATTGCATTGATACACAAAATATTTTTTTGCAAAATATTTCCTAAAGATGATACATAATTAAATTTTAAAACTGGATAGGGATAAATTTTTAAAACAATTGAATAGCAGAGAGGATAATATTTAATTTTGATTTGATATCTTACTTATACAATATGATAAAATTAACTGATTTTAACAAATATATACATATGTATGAGTATTTTAAAATGAACACATACTTTCATATATATAGTATGGGATGTCCCAATAAAAATCTTATTAAAGATGGTTTCCATGCATGGATGTAATAAGTGCAATATATATATAATATATTTTATTGAATTTATAAGTCTTTTTTTGTTTTTATATGTATTTCCTTTGGTTAGTTTGTTATATATTAATATTTTGATATATATATATATATACACTCTAAAAATACCCTAAAAATAATCATTCATAAGAAGTTTGAGCATTTGAAATTTCACAACTGGAATAGATCCCAGAACTTTATATTTTAGAATATGATGCTCAAATAGGGCTTTATATACTTTAATCACCGGTTTAATTGGTTCAAAACATTATATCATTACTTATTTCAATTTGGTAAAATCAATACTTTGGTTTTATGTGGCTTCATCAGTCACCACATCCATGTTATATAGTCAGTTTTTTCAACTTTTATTAAATCTCTGTATTATAATATATTTATTCATTTTTATTTGGTTGTTATTATTTTACTTCTATTATAGAATACTAGATGTTTAACATTTGAAAAGATTGCAAAACCATGTGACAAAAGCAACTTTTTATGTATAATTATTAATATCCATATAATACAAATAAAATATCTATTAATTAAAACATATTGTAATAACAATAAAAATTATAAATTTAATGGTGATTAACTACTATGCATAATCTTTTAATCTGCAGAAGTACTTTCAGTTAAAAATTAATGGAAGCAAAAGTCATCAACTCAAATTCCAGGATTCTCAAATTTTAATATTAGTGGCTTATCTATTAATTATATTCATTTTACTTCTATTTATGAATATATATATATATGAATAATTATTTATATATGAATATATTAATTAAATAGAACGTGATTTGGAGGATGAGGATTGGGGTTTGGACAAATGTTAATTTCTACTGTTTGTGAATAAAGTTCTACTATTAATAAGAGAAGCAATACAGTGATTTATTTTTATAATAAATGAAAAATTAATATGAAGATTTGATTGATGCAGATTACATTTTTTGCAGTTTATATTTATATGTAGAATGATAATCTTCAAATTGAAATGGCTTGTAAACAATACCATGTAAAATTATATATGTTAGAATATTCAAATGTAATGTATACATTAAAACATGATCACTGTTTATATATATATTAATTCTAATATTTTCATGGATAAAAGATGTCATATTATTATTACTATTTGCGGGATATTTCGTGTAGTGAAAAAGCTAAATGCTGACGTTTCAGTACAATATCAAGTACCTTCTTCAGAGCGTCCTCTGCATTCTTATGATTTGAGAAAGAGGACGCTCTGAGGAAGGTACTTGGTATTGTACTGAAACGTCAGCATTTAGCTTTTTCACTACACGGAATATCCCACAAATAGTAATAATAATATGACATATATATATTGTACATATACATACAGTATTCAATTATTTAAAAAAAAAAAAATTTTTTTTTTATTCTTTTATACATACAGAGATTTATATGTATAGATTTATTATTATGAATAAGCAGTTCTTTTTTTTTGTGATTTATTATATAATATTTTTTATTATTAAATAATATGTGTTAAATTTATTTAACTTTCATTTTGTTAAAAGAGAGTAAATCAGAAAGGTGTAAAATAAAATTGTTAGATTAGGAGATAAAAATTGTACACGTGTGAAACAATGAATAGATCTGTACAAACACAAAGATGCTTTTACACTTATTTCTGATGGCTATAGATGGCCAGCTTTGTTGTTATCTGTATCTTAAAATTATTTTTACAAAAGAGGTGCTTTGATGTAGATGATAGCGATCAATTTTAAGTCAAACTTGTGAAGCTTTGATTTTTTTTTTAAGATAAAGATTTCCAGATGTTTTTTCGCGATATAAACGATTAAAACAATTTTTTTAGGCAGTTAATCATAAATTTTTTTAAGAGTCAGTAATAAATTTCTTTAGAGAGATGATCAGTTAAATTATTATTATTATTTTGAGACTCAACTCAGTCGGTCCTTCCTTGTTATAATTCTTAAGCAGAAATGTAAGCTCGAATCTTTTTTTTTAAAAAAGAGAGTGAACGCTTTAATTCTTTTTTCTCACTCTTTGAAAGTTGAAAAAAAAAAAGAGCAAATGAAATGTGCGTTTATATAAAGCAATTTTCAAGCAATATTAAAGAATAGGAGAGAAATGGAACAAGATTGAATTTATTATAAGTTAGTAATAATTATAAAAATGATATTAACATATTTGGTTATGCATAATATGCCTCTGCATTGCTAAACCATTTTTTCTGCTTCCTGATTAATACAGAATGAGTCAAAATCGCTGATCTGTCTATGAAATCATGTATCCAGTAATAACCAACAAAATGATAAATTTTGAAGCCAACCACGCAAGCTATATGGAATGCTTTGTTCCTAGTTCATGTCTTATTAAAAGCTCACTGCCTTCGAACCAATGGAGAAGGGGAAATAGGAGGAAAAGAAAATTTAAAACAGCTATGTAGAACCAAGTTTGAAGCCATAAATCAAATTTTTGTTGATTTACCTCAATCATCTAAAGTGTCGACAGCAATTATTTTTTTAGAGAAGAGAAACAAGCAAATCCACCGGTACCTACTTATTCAAAGTACTTATAATAACTTTTTTTTTTAAATGGTAGAAGGAAGCCAATCAACAGTGAATAATAATGGAATTGAAGAAACAAGAAAGTCAATTGATTCAGCATTATCTTAAAAGTATCTGCAATAACTTTCTTTTTTTTTTTTTTTTTTTGTTGGTGAGCAAAGAAAAGCAGTCTAAAATTCAAATTCAGGACATTAATAAGAAGTAAAAAGTAGACGGGTAAATATGAACTTTCTTTAACCGATTTTATTCTTTTACTTATTAAAAGTAAACCTTAATTTACTGGTCAAAGCAATTTTCTTTTTTTGATACAGAAACATTAAAGACTTGTTTATCTATAGTTATTTGCAATATCTCACAACATAGCACAAACATAGTTTAAATCTTTAAACTTAAATTTTTCATTATTTTTTTTTATTATATATTGTAATGTTGAAATGTTTTTTTTTTTAATTGTTCTTCAGTTGTTAATGATAATGAGCAACCTATAGATATATGCATTTATAATGTTTTTTTTATTTTTATTTTATCTTGTTGCATATTAAAAAATTAATATATGTATTTTATTTTCTTTCGCTATAAGGTTGCAAAAGAAAAGAGATATTTTTATATATGTAATTTTTGGGTATACATTTTAAACATATATGTTAACATTACCGAATGCGTGAATGTGTAACTGCTTACCCAAACACATCAAAGAATAGGTTATATATGATTAGTTTAAAATGGTAAATTAAAAAGTAGGGCATTACATTTGAATGGAAATGAAATAACATATACAAGTAACACCTGAAATTTATTTTATGATATGATGAGTAAGAAAAGTCTTAAATAAGCATTTATAGAATATGTATTTTTTTTTAATATTGATTTAAGTCAGCTTATTTTGAGATATCAAGAAAAGTGACAAACCTATATATTAAGTTTATTTGCTTATACTTATATAAATTTTTATATTAATAAGCCATTTATTTAATTGTCGATTTGACTTTAAAGAAGGAAAGAAAGAGTAGTAGTGTTAATAAAATATAATTATATATCTTAATTGGTTTCCGAGTTATTATTAAGAATATTGTGTTTTTTTTTTTTTTTTGTCTTAATTCTATCATTTTAATTCAGCATCATTGCTCGCAGTTATTAAGTATTACCATTCGTATATATTGAGCAATCACTTGCAAATATTAAGCGTCCGCAAAATAATAGGTAAACTAGAATGTTGATATTTAAGTATTTAAGGATTATGCTTGAGAATAACCAAATTTTGATAATTATAGTTCAACATAGAAAGCTAAAATTGTGTTGTGTCCATGAATTTAGATCATCCTCATCAAAGATGGATATCATGTTATTAGTTAAAAATGTTTCAAATAATACTATATAAAAGTTATGATCGCCATCAATCATCATTAATAAATTATAATCATTAAATTTAATGTTTAGCGTAATGAATATATTTTAGTAAATAGGGGTTTATAGAAAATTGAATATTATGCAAAGAGATTCATGATGATCAATCATCACCATTAGTATTATTAAATCCCAGTATGAAATATGATAATTTTAATAGATGCCTATAAGTTTATAAAGATGAATTTATTGTTGTGAGTTTATTGATAAGCCATGGCTGGTATCATCATCACTATTATAATCATTATTATGACATCACTATTATAATCATTATTATGATATTATTATCATCATCATCATTATTACCTTTATTGTGATAAATAATTTAGTTAAATGGCCATCAATATCAATAATGGTCTTCACATGCTTGTTTGGAAGCCATTAATAGGATTATACATGTCTGTTCATCAATATACGCTAATGAGCTAGCAATGTCTATAAGAATCTTTGATCTATAGTATAAACTTTGGTAATATTGGGATCTTGTAATTTTATCAATATAGATAAAATGTAAGAATGTCATTTTTGTTCAATAGTCATCCAAGTCATGTGTAATAAATATGTACTGAATGAGTTTGAACTCAAGTACACTATAAATAGATACTTATCTAGATTGAAAACAATCTAGTGGCGCTCATGGGAAAACACATGTACTTAGCTAAACTGAATAAAGAGTGATATCATCCCTTTCCAACTTCATAATATTAGTTTTATAAAATATATTTTTTTATAAGTTGTCATGAATAGCACCAGTGTGTGCATATGACCATGAATGGTCTTATATATTTGGAAAGAAGGATAGAAGGATTCTTTGTTAGAAGAATCTAGTATTGGAGATAAGCATAAGGCACTCCAGGAATCTCACAGTGGGTACTTTTATTCAGTTGCTATGTTTAATATTATTTTTATTAGATGACAATGTCCAGTATGTTTTACTGTTTAAATGACTGCCCCAATATATAAATAAATACCAAGAATCTTTAATGCTGATATTTTCTTTGTCTATGCTATGATGAATTGATATAGTTACAAATTATAGTTACAAATACATATCTTTTATATTAATTTAATAATTACAAATACATATTGATATTAACTGATAAATATTGTTACAAATGGCAATTGATTGATAAAAAATTGTTACAATATATATCATTAAGTTCCAACCAGTAACCACCTAAACATTCACAGTAAAATATAGTAATCAATATTTCTGACTGCTGTCAAGGCGCCCTTCACACCTTTTAATAGCAAGAATTGAAATCCATTCTTACTAACGGTCCATTGAATATATATGGACATTTAAAGCTTGCAACTTGACTACGGAGTATGAAATATTATATATTGTGATGATTGCACATACTGCGATCACACATATAGATATTTAACATTTAAATAATATTAAATATTGTGTTTTGGAATACTAACAAGGGAGTTTAAAAAATTATGAAGAAAGAAATGTTTTAATTAATAAAAGAGAGGGAATTAGAATCGAAATGATTCTTATCTTTTACCCTCCAAAGTCAAGATTTTGTGAAATAAAAAATAATTAAAGTTAGAAATATTGAAATTGTGTAATGTGATGATCGCACGTACTGCGATCACACATATAGATATCTAACATTTAAATCATATTAAATATTGTGTTTTGGAATACTAGCAAAAGAATTTAAATTTTATGAAGAAAGAATGTTTTAATTAATAGAAGAGAGGGAATTAGAATCGAAAAGATTTTTATCTTTTACCCTCCAAAGTCGAGATGTTGAGAATTAAAAAAATAATTAAAGTTAGAAACATTGAAATTGTATATTAGAAAAATTAATAGTGATAAAGAAATATAAATGAAAGACGAACTAAAATATGATTTATAAGAAAAGGTAAAGTTGAAGGGTTTAAATCAGAGTAAAATAGAAATTTAAAACATGACCGAAAGATAAGGATCTGGGTCATAAAAGTACACATTTGACGATAAAATGAAATGTGTGTATGGAGTATGTATGAAGTATGATAAAGACAGCAACAATTAATGATTGTCAAAATAAAAAAACATTTTATTAAAATATCTGTTTAATTAAAAGAAATAAGAAATAAATGTACTTAGTGCTACGAAATTGTGTAAAAGCAAATCCATATAAATGGCCGAAGGCACATTAAGAAAAAGAAAGGTGTGAATAAAAGCTAAAAACAAAGGATCGAAAGGACAAAGGACTGTGGAATTTTTTAATTAAAAAATTTAGTAGTATTGGAAGGAGACTTTTTGTCGAGACATTGGTGGAAACACTGCTCCAATAATAAGCAGAAATAATCAGGAGAAACGCAAACCTAAAAATCTTTTAAAAAGTTTACAAAAAAAAAACAAACCAACAAGAAAAAAAACCAGACACGAAGTGGAAGGACTCCAATGTTAGAAGGAATCATTAAATGAACAAGATTATGATTTATAACATCGGTGATGCATCAAGAATGGAGGGCTAAGGGCCATCGTGATCGCTGGCTGATTCAGACTCACCGTGCTCTAACGGTTCCCGTCTACATGTAACAACTGCCGACGTAGCACCTGCCAGAGGGTTCGTTATGCCATGTCCTTGATGTCCTAATACAGAGGAGTTCCCACAACCCAAAATCCAACCTAAGAGTGACTGTTCCCTGCTAAAGAAGTGGAGGAAATCCACATGGCGGTCAGCAATACCTCAACTTACTTCAGAGACTCAATAAACCTAGGTAAAATACGTATGCTACACCTTTACATTCATATGTGCACATATCTTTAATTTAGACAATTGCCAAATTCTTAATTTAAATGATACAGACATTGTTTAACTTTTTTTATATATACACGGAGTGAGGATTATAAATGTACAATCATTTATAGGATCTTTTTTTATATGTCTTTTAATCATAGCATTATAGCATAAATTTTTTTATAGTGTGTAAATGATTTAAAGTGTTTTTTTGTTGTTGTTGTTTAATTTATTGTATTAAATCTTTCTTATTGATTTAAATCTGTTCCGTCTTGTTCTTCACCACTCCAAACAGTAATATATTCCTAGGGTTTGGGAAATAATTATTACTCATTTTGGGTACTGAATTAACATGTGAGGCTGGTGGTGCAGTATTTTGATCCCATTAAAATTTATAAATATCCAAGCGCTGTAACTCTAAATCTTACAGCAGTCGAGAGACAGTTGACTGGGAAAAATAACCTGGCGCTATACCCGTATAGTTACAGGTTCGATCAAGTACGGATATAGACTCGTTTATGTCCGTATGTTCTCTCTGCTTGCGGTAGTGGAAGGTGGGTGATTTTGAATTAAGGAACTTATTATATATAAATAAAAATAAGAAAAATGCCTTCGTCGCTGGTTAATTCTGTTACAATATATATATATTTCAGCCAGAAGACTAGTTTTCATCAACAAATACAGTTAAATGATGTTATCCAGAAATTGAAAATTAAATGTTTAATTTTTAGCTAACATTGTTTACATGTATTTTTTGAAGAAAATCAATCCTCTGGTTGAAATATTAAAATAGCTGTGTAGATAAGTAATTGTATTTTTTTAAAATATATATTTTCTTTAGTTAGTTTATATATTTTTTGTTGTAGCCATATAATTCTATATATAACTCAATTCCTTAACAGCAACACAAAATCAGGATATACATTTAATTCTGGTAAAGTAAAATGGATACATTGAGATTGATGATGATAAGAGAATAATAAAAAAAGGTGTGGTTCATCATCTATAAGAAAGGTGTGACAAGCTAACGGAATACAATTTAGCATGCACTTGAATTTGAATTTAAATAATTCTGTTAATTTTTAAATAGATTTAGTAGTATTTACAAATACAAGACACAAGCATCAAAAATAAGCTGAATTGCATGTCTATTATACAAGCTTCTTAAATGAGCAATTATTATTTTTTTTTGTTTATCCACATGTGTGAATATAATTTCAGATTTATCTAAACGTGGAATTATTTGTTGTTAATATTATTTTACATTGGTGTTTTGACTGAATGACCATCCATCATCTAGGTTGTACCGGTTATTCACAGATATTTCAGAGCTACATATAAATTTTATTTTGAGGGTCTCTGTAACATCCCTGGAATATAAGTATGAGGTCAATATTAACAATAAACAGTTATACACATAAACGTTCATATGTATGTTTTCTCAGCTGTTAATCAATAATAACAGAAGTCTATACATCAGTGAAATTTACACAAAGGCAAAAACTCCATACAGTAGTGCCACTCAGTACAAACTAGAATAATCAATGGATGCAGAAAGATTTGTGCATAAAATTTCTATCTACTGCCTACTCATCCAATATCCCCAAACTAGTTTCTAGCTTATGGCTTTCATCAGTGAGGAGCTTTGGATCTGCACCTAGATCTTGGGATCTAATGTAACCCTCCAACAAAACCCTTTCTGCATCCATTGATTACTCTGGCTTGCACTGAGTGGAGCTACTGTATGGAGAGTTGCTTGGATGATTGGGAGAAGAAATTGATTAATGAAGCAAAGAAAAGAAAGGGACTGATAAAGAAATTAAGTGTTTTTATATAATAAATATGATGTAGTTAGAATTGTATGGAAGGGAATGGAAGTAGCAGGGTTAACATATGGTAACAATGCATTTTGGGTTAGTAAAGCAGTATTAGATTATTTAGAAAAATTAAAAAGAGAAGTAGGAAGACATGCATTAGATGCAGATGTGTGGATGGCAAAGGAGGTAATTCAAGGAAATGGGATGGTCAAGTTTTTATATGAGAAATACAAAAAGCAAGATGAAAATGTTTAGTAGATTGCAATTTATGACTAATAAGAGAATAGCCAAAATAGTATTTAATTGGGTTATGAGTAAAGGACCAGCAACAAGATGGGTGAGAAAGATAGTACAGTATGCAGAAGATTTGGATAAAGAATTTATGTCAGTATACTTAAAAAAAAGGTGGGATTGCTGTGTTAGAAGAATTGTTAAGTGTTATAGGGGAAGGAATGGATTAGAAGAATAGATGCATTAATAAAAAATAGGAAGTTGGAGAATTAGTATGGAGAATAAAAAAAGAGTTTACATATATAGAGAGATAAATGGAATATTGGGTGCAAGTTAATTTATGATAATAGCAAGGAAAGCAATTTATTGTTTAAGGCTTGAACAAGATCTTTAGCAACAAGGGAATAAAGACATAAATAGAAAAATGTGGGTGATTTAGTCTGGAAGTTGTGTAAAGACAACATAGAACATATAAGGCATCTGTTAATTGAATGTAAATACCCCAATGCAGAAAGGATACAGATAATGAAGTTGTGGAAGAATAAATATAAACAAAATGATTATACAAAAAGTGGGTTATTTGATTTTTATGCCGGATTTGGGAAAAATTAAGGTGGATTTAGATATAAAACCCATGAAGTTAACAAAGATTATGTTGTGGAAATGAGATGGAGTAGGATAGCAAAGAATATGGGAAAAGCTTAGAGCAGAGAATGGAAAGGGAAGGTAAAGTGACTAACAGGTTTCTTTGAACCTAGTGACTGAGAGATTCCTGATTCTATATAAGGAGAAGTCATAGTCATCGCATCACCTCTGTGTAAGCTTGTGTAAGTGTAAAGAATGATGATCATGTGATCAGTGAAATTTTTCAGTGATTGCTCATATACAAAGAAGACAATAATATGAAAAGATGATTATGCACATATAAATAATTGCTTGCCTTGTCATCTGGTGTTTTGGTTTGCTTAGTGCGCTCTTTATAACAAGCTCTGAGAAAAATGTATAATCAGTATATCTAGTGTAAAAGGAAAAATAAGATATATAATCATATGATGTTTGATAAATATAATACATTAGCCATGACAATGGTCTAATATATAGGTAAATAAAAAAGCGATTGTTCAGAGCTTATACAAATACAATAAGTCCCAAACAGTTAGTTTCTATAGAAGTGAATACTAATTTGTTAAAACAAAGATCATTTTCACCATTTTTAAAAATGTTTCCTGGAATTTTCAGCTGACAAAAACCTTCCAAGATTATTTAAACTGGTACTTTATTTAATGCTACGTGATAATTTATTATTATGCATGTTTTAAGGATAAAAAAATTTCTCTTCGTGCACAAGTTTGATATGTAAAAAAAAAAAAGAATGAAAAAAAATAGTACAAACTGGTTACAAAAAATCATTTTTATTTAGTAAAGATTAAAAAAAATTGTAATAATTTTATTAATGAATTTTAAATAAAAAGTGTTTTTAATATAGTTTTGCTGATTACAATTGACCATTTTAATTTTTACTTATAACTTACTTAAATTCTTTCTTTATACATATTTAAAACATCGGTACTTTCAACTTATGCCCCATGTGGCCGCAAGAGGCACTGTTTCCTGTGTCAACAACAGAAATATTCAGAGTAGGGGGCCAAAAGCAGTGATGCAAGTTACAGATGCTAGGTGGCGCTGTTCACCATCCATATGCACAGGAACCCTATGCCAAGTAGCTGCCAGCACTATTGCCCATTTGGTGGTCACATGGGGCATAAGTTGAAAGTACCAAAACATCTATTCCACTATACATTCTTGAAACATGAATAAAAGCTTCTGAATCAGACAAAACAATTGTTTTCCAAGATGCATTTCATGCAGAACGAGTACTCTTCAGTTGACCCAGATCACAATCTCTTACACGTCTTTCATCATTTCTTCAGTTGTTGTCCATAATAATATGTATTAATATTTAACATAGTTTAAAGTTTACATTTAAGCTAGGAATGACATGGTAATCTCTAGCCTCTTAAATGATTGCCATAATTGTTATTGTATTGATCTAAAATGTATAACAAATTTATGCATGCAGGAAGTTTGATTCTTGTAGTTCAAATTGCAATAATTCTTTTAATCTTATTTACTTTGCAAAACAGCTTTTACTTTCATTTGCTGTTAATTTCCTGCTTTATTTGATCTATATAAAAAATGGGATGGATCTAATTATTTCATTGATACAATAATAAAAATTGGAACAAAAGGGTTGTATGATTATTTTCGACTTCCATGATCTTTATACTCCTACAGATTGAAGCCTATCTTTCCATTTTCTGTATTTTTTTCATATTTATATTCAATTTCTATAATTCTGTGATCTAATAATGTAAATTATGTAAAATGTTTGATTTATTGCCTGATTTATGGTGTGTTTGTATTAAATGTTTATTATACAACCACTTTTACATCTTAATTATGTTAATTTTATAGTATAACTTCCTTGGTACATATTTCTGAATTTTTTAATGTATCCTTGCAACCTATGGAACGCTATACCTATATTCCCACTGTATTTCACATTTTGTTGCATCCTTTATATTGTATCTTTTTCTGTAAATAAAGTTTACTTTTGAAATGAAGAAGAAAGGCACAAAGAGATATGTAGAGCAGATGTGAAATATAAAAATAATGTATACAGATAATAAGCAGGCTATAAAGATGGCAGGGAAACATTTTACAGTAATAGTCAGAGAAATAGTCAATCCTTCAAAGTTTCAAAAGAGATAGTCAATTAAAAGAATATAATTATAAGTGGAGTAACTGGGGGACCTTGTTTTCATTAGCAAATTATCTTCTCTCTACTTTTTCATCATCTTGTATAAGTTTTAGGAATCAATAGATACTAGACCTTATTAAATCCATATCCAGTATTGTCCGAATCTAAATGTTCCCAGACTAGTTTCTATCTTATAGTTTTCAGTGAGGAGCATTTGGTACTCTTTGGATCTAATGCATTTTTCTCCAGAATAAACTGGGTGAGGCTTTATTAATCACTAGCATCTATTGATTACTGAACTGGTGGAAAAGTTAATAGAATAAGTAAATTTGCTAATAAATAGCAATATGTATAAGCTAAGGATGGATAGTTTTTTTCTGGTATTGTAACATATCTGTTTTGTAAACTATTCAAAGAAAATAATTGAAATCGCTACCATTTATTGCTACAATAAAAAATAGAATCTGAAAAGGTATGGGAAAGAAAATTTGGATTAAATTATTATAATTTGATTTACAAGTGTCAAAATTTCTGTACTTACAATTTTGATGCCATTCCTTTCGGACAAATACAATAATGGTTATTACTAATCATTTATTAAGCTAGAAATTATACCATTTTTAGTCCAGCTATTAATTTTAAACCCAGTTAAAAATCAATATTAAGATATTTCAAGACTGTGTAATGACGTGGAAGTTTTAAATATATTTAATAAGTATAAATTAAGGGTATACAAAAAAATGACTATCTTTGTTAACACTAGATAATGAAAAAAGTGGCTTTAAGACTAAAGTTGTTGAATGGACAGCTATAATATTATGAAAATGAAATAAAAAAGGAAATATTTGAAATTGTTTGGGAGCTGTAAAGATTCAAAATAACAAAAAGAGAAGTATGATGCTTGTCAGACATCTTTCAGAATAGACTCAGAGATTTGTGATTTCAACAAAGGAAACTCTATGTTCCATTGCATCACAATGTATTCCATGACACTGAAAGTGGTTCTGAAGAAGACTGCAAAACAGTCGAAATGAAGATTGTGTGCATATATGTACAACAAAAGGTTTTTGCTAAAAAGTGTTCAAAGTAAAATGTATAAATTGCATTTATATAAGATATTATAATCAGCAAAATAAAATATTGTTTTTTTTTAAATAAGATTATGCCCTTTTTAAAATTGTGTTCAGCAAATTTATTTTTGATTGATTTTTTTCATCAGATATCATATAAAACAAATTTTCTTGAAAAGGATCTGATATCCTTTTGAATTTTCTGTCTTTGGTTACTGAACTAAAACTGCTTTATATTATATAATTCTTGACTCATTTATATATGTGTGTATTAAGCCCTGCTGTAAAGTGGGTTTTATATCTTTAAAGAATCTTAAAAAAAACTATGATCAATTGCTATAGATGCGCATTCATTTATTTGTAGGTAATCATTTATGGTTGGGCTTATAATGCAACCTTAGGCCAATTTACCATAAAGTTATTTATGAAGCTCGTAGCATAATTATTTTACACTTTAAAATCTATTTAACCTTAAGTTTAGTATTTATAAGAAAAGAGCTTCCTTTATTACATTGAGATGATACCAAGGGATTTTGCAGCCAGCCTAAAACACAGTTGTCCTGAAACTTCTGATTAGCTTATTTTAGTGTGACGTCAGCGTTGCTAAGAGACTATTAAATTGAATTTATTGACTGGAGAAATTTAAACATTAAAAAAAAAATTTTTTTTGTAAATTATTATCAATTAGCATATTTAATTTAATATTTATAACTTGAAGATGATCTTAAATTTATTTTTTAAGTACAGCTGTATTTCATATAATACTTCTTAACATATTCATTTCAAGTAGAAGAGGAATTCGTTTGGTTACGTCAGGTAAGATGTGAATGATTTTAGTAAGAGTTTCTCTTGTATCAAACTACTAATGCAGCATTGATATAAATTAAAGTTACAATTCCAAGTTAATTCTGGATTATCCTTAGCTTTAAACCCACACATATATATCAAAAAATAAAATTTTATCAATCTCTTTGATAATGACAAAAAGATCTTGAATAAGAAGATGAATTCAGCCTAAGAAGATGAATTCAGCCTTTGACATACAATAAATTATCTGTGGTTGATTAAATAACTATTGTAAATATTGGATGCTATAATAATTTTCAGTAAGGATTAGATAACAAAGGTCAGGCAAACCACCACTGAAAACAGTCAAATTGTTTTTTGATTTTTGTTCAGAACGCATGATTTTTAGAATCAACAGACTTGCTTTTAAAATTGAACCTTTAAACTATTTGATCAGACCTCAGATATATATACAAGTATGCACCAAACATTTATACAAATGATATTTAGGACTTTTTAAGAACCTCCACCAGAATGGCTTTCATCTGTTTGACGAGAAATTTCCTAAAAAAAAATAAAAAAGTATGTAAACTGAAAAAAATGTCAAAAAACATTATTTCACTATTTATTAGCATATTTACTTACATTAATTTTGCATATATCTGTAATTAAACAAATCCATTTTATTTATCCCTGTATAATGCTTGCTTTATATACCTTAATCAGTCTGACAGTTTTGGCTGATCAGAAATCTTCATACTAAGTTAAATAAAGCAAGCCTTGTTACAATGATAAAAAAAAAGTGGATTTGTTTAATTGTTTGTAATTTGATCAATGTATATAGAAGGATATAAAATGAAAGGAAGAATGTAATATTTCATATAATTAAATGTAATATAAATAGGTAATATTATTAATCATAATCTTTACTTATATCCTAAAATTTCAAATAGCAATGTTTGATCAAAAATTATCCAATCTCTGTTAGACATATGTTTTTTTTTTTTGCTAATAGCTGATGTCATTAGTAACCTATAGAGTAGTTGAACCCCACCAAACATAGCCACATGAGTTTTGTTTAACCTGTTGCAATGTTCAATTTAATTTCAAAATTTGAATGTAAATTTAGTGGCCATTTAATTTAAACCTCATGTGTATCAGCAAGATTGTTGACTGAAATTAAGTAGAAATTTTGTTGCTGTGAAGTCTTTTCCAGGCTACTGATGACATAAGTTATTGACAGAAATATAACATTCAGCAGAGATGGTTGTTTTTCCATCAAACATGACAACCTGAAAGAATGTGAAAAGAGATGAAATTAGAATTAACCTTATTAAGATTATATGCACACACATATATACAGTACATGATTATATATGTCTTTAATATATACAGTACATGATTATATATGTCTTTAATATAATATTAACATTTAGAATATTAAAATAGAATAAATAATACAAAAACTCTGTCAGATAATGAAAATTATTCTTCATGTATAAAGTGTGATAAACAGAGTAGCTAAAATTCAAAAAACAATCGTAAAAAAATATTTGTCAAGTGCTTTCGGTACTGCGTACCAGAATCATGATGACATATTGGAACTGAATGGTTAATATTCCAGTGCATGTTCAGTGGAACACTAGTGTTATGCTGATTGATAACATTTTTAGACTTCGCAATAAACCAAGCTTCTTGCAATGCCCTCTTACTATCGTTTGATTCATTGCACACATCAAATCATGAAAGTAGTTGTGGACATGAGTTTTATCCTCAAAATATCACTACTGTGTGCAATGAATCAAACGTTAGAAAGAGGAAGTTGAAAGAGCTTGGTTTATTGCGAAGTCTAAAAATGTTATCAATCAGTGTAACATTAGTGTTCCACTGAGCATGCTCTGTAATATTAACTATTCACTTCCAATATGTCACTATGATTCTGGTACACGGTATCGAAAGTGCTTGGCAAATATTTTTTTTGATTAATGCTTTTTGAATTTTAGCTACTCTGTTTATCACACCTTATACATGAAGAATAATTTTTAGTATTAAAATAAATAATACTTTATTATAGTAGTTTCCAATCACTAACAAAATTTAGCATAAATGTTATATCTTACATTGCCTTCAAATAATGCACTAATCCAGATTTCTATCTTATCATGACCAGATTGAGCATTCATTGCCACTGACCAATGCATATATAAAGAGATAATGCATAGCCAATGGGATAGATCAATAGATAATGATGCTCATTGAATCAGAATGTTTCTATTAAGGTTAGTCATCTGGCAATAAACAGTCAGCCTTTTTGAAGGTAGTGTCAGAGAACAACTGTTAAATCTGAATAATAGTAGCCTGGTCCTTACTATATAATCGAAGGAAGCTCCTGATAACCTGTGCAGCAGTGATCATTCTCCAGACTATAGCTATTTAAGTTAACAGTGAGACAATTTCACATATAGGACTGCAAGCTGTCGGAAACCAAGCCAACCCAAGGCAAGCTGTAGTTACAGCCGGAAGAGTCACTGTACCTACTCACAAGGTAAGCTATCAAATACAGCTGCAAGTGGTAGGGAAATCTCTAAGAGCATGTTTATCCCTTCTTCAACAGTTCACCCTAGAACTAGGAACCATACCCCACCAACAGTAGCAAGGGGAGTATAGCTATCTATAAATAATAATTGTAAATCGAGTGTATGATTGTATCTATATATTACTAATAAATATATTATAAAACATTTGTATACTCAGTGTGTTTATATATATAATCTTGACTTAACACAACAACAACATTTTCTATTTATACAATTTAACTTTAATGATACATAAAACTATTTTCATAATATTTTTTCAGTCATTATTTATCCACTGCAATAAGGTCTTTGAAGTTCAATCCAGCTTCTCCAATCTCTTTATTCTCAACATCAAATCCTCTTATTTCATCCATCTATCTTATATGTGGTCTCTTTCTAGGTCTTTTACAATCTTTTGGAAATCAGTTTAAAAACTTCAACTGCCCATTTAGTAGCATCCCCTTTTACTGTATATCTATCTCAGCTCCATGTCAGTCATATAATTCTTTCAATGATATTAGTTTATTATCTTACCCATGCATTTCATGTTCATTTTATTTTGTTAATCCTGACATACATCTCAATATTTCATTGAGTGTTCTTAAGCCTTTGAATTGCTTTTTTTCCCTTAAGTGATCAAGTGTCAGATATATAAGTAAAAAATATATCTCTTAAAGGCATTCCTTTTCAAAGGCATATTTTCTTTTCCTATTAAATTGTTTCTAACAAAAACTTTTCATCCAAGTTTAAATTTATGATCAATTTTATCCATTATGTTTCCATCTGTGTTTGTAATTATTAGCTTCTAATTCAAGATTATCAATTATTAGTAAAAAAAAAATGGTTGCCAAGTTTCATAGGAAGTATAATTCGTAAGTACCTTAATTTCTTCTGAGAAAACCATTGAACATGATTTTATCATTTATCTTTAAGACTGCGATCTTACTTTCATCATATAACTTTTGCAACATTTTTAGAAGTTCTGAAACATTATTTGCAAATAGCACATTATCCGCAAGTTTCCTATTTTAATTCATAAAGTTATAAAAACTTATAAATTTTTTTTAGAGATATAAAGTAACCCTGTCATACACTTGTCTCAATGTTAATCTTTTCAGTATCATTGCTGCAGCATTTTGATGAACATTCTTCAGAATATGCAACATTCCAGGACCAAAGTTTTGACTATCATAGAAATACTTATAGAATAAAATTTCTTTACATAATGTACAAAACCCAAAACAATCATAATTCATATTCATTGGTTCTTTCAATAACTTCTCTTAGTACTTGGATATGATTTGTTGTACCAAAATCACTTTTAATGCAAACACTGTTTTTGGTTAGTTAAAATCCAAAGTTCATTGCAGATGAGTTGTAATATTTGTATGGAATGGATAGAAGGCTAATCGATTTGTAATTTCTATCTTCTTTATTATATTTTCTTAAGTATCATTATTAATACTGCATTCTTCCAATCATCTATTATATCTTTATCATTTAGACATTTGGTATATAATTTTTCACTTTTTCTATCCTCATCTGTTTCTTTTAGATTTCGGTTATAATTTCATCATTACCTGTAGCTTTTCTGATCATAGATTTGATAACATGACTCATTTCTTTATTTAAAATGCTGAACAATACTTTTTCCCCTCATTTTTATAAACATTAAATTTATTATATAAATCTTCCACACCGTTCATGATGTCATCTCTTTTTTTAGTCATACTTCCAATTTTTCTTCTTATTGCAGAAATATTTTTCCCCCAATATCAAGTTGTTTTATACTTTTGAGACTTTTATTTTTTCTATAACTTTCCTTGCTAATTCACAATTATATTTTCTTATATCATTCATTATTAACTCTTTTTTCCTATCATTTTATAAAACTCTAGATATTTAATCTTTCTTAAAATTATTTTGATATATTCTCATATTCCTTTTTTTCTTCATGAATTGTCTTGTCTCGATAAAACTTTTACTAGTAAATTGATCTTATTTTGGACCAGTTATCTTTGTTGCAGTTTTTAATAGAATATTAGTTTTTTTTTTTTGTACTATATGTGTGTGTGTGTGTGTGCTGTATGCACAGATAATGAAGCTAGTATATATAATCGAAAGCAAGTATAAAATACTATTTTAGATGAGTGCTTTTGAGAGACTTCTTGCTCTCATATTAATAGCTACTATTTTGTTAAAAACTGTGTTATTAGAAGAAAAATTTATGCAAAATAATGCAAATTAGTTATAAGTATCATTTTCAGGACAGGGCAAAGCATGCTTCTCTTCCATTAATGGACTTAGGATCACTTGCTTCGTGTAATGTTTTTCTGATCTTGCATTTAGAATTATGTCTTTCTGAGCAAACGATGATTTCAGTCAAGTCTGAACCATTTTCAAAGTATTTTAATATTTTAAAACGATTTTCAAGTTCTAATTTAAATTTCTTGGAGTCTTTTTGAAGTTAGACTATCAACTGGTACAACTGTTTTACTTAATAACTTTAGACTCTCTAGTTGACATCAGACATATCTCACATTTCCCTAATGAATGATCACTTCCTGTGTTGAACCTATTAAAAACATTGGATTACAATACATAATTTTTCATTATTCAAAATATAATCCAAACTTCTATACCTATCACCTGACAAGATGTTTGCTTAACTAATTAAGGTATTAGTTATTTTATAACTTATAGCCAATAAACATCACATGACCACCTCCTCTTATGCTTATGTTTAACTGTTGTTAAAACAGGCAAAACTCACTATATATATTGCCACACACAGCAAGCTAGAGTAATCAATGGATGCCAGAAACTAGTCTGGGGATATTGGATGAGTAGGCACTAGATGGGGATTTTATGCACAAGCCTTCTGGCATCCATTGATTACTCTAGCTTGCTGTGTGTGGCAATATATATAGTAAGTTTTGCCTGTTTTATAACTTATATTGAATGCATCTAATATTTATATAGTGACATGCTTATTTCACAATTATTAATAAATATTTAAAAAATTTTGGACATTGCATCTCTTCTCCTACTTCATAGTCTTAGTTTTAGCTCACTGTGTTGTGGAGATATCACTTGATGGTTGAGGATATAATATCCTATGGAAAGAATCGAGAATTCATACACATGCATTTAAAGTTAAGCAGTCAGCAAATATTAAACTACAAACATCTGTCACTGAAGAGAAAAATACTTGAACTAAAATCAAGTCTTTTTTTCATCAGTGACAGATGTTTGTAGTTTAATATTTTCTGACTGCTTAACCTTAGATGCTTGTGTATGATTCATGTGTGGTTGTCAGATGTTTATATGAAGGTATTTATCACTTTTCTGCAGGATTTTCCATAACTTTGTAATAGTGACAGGAACTTTTGGAAGTGGTTGTAATGACAGCATTAAATTCAACCATCTTCCATAATGACTGTTCAAATCTGACTACCAATGCTTAAATTGTTCTTTCATTCACACTTAAGCTAGGCTGTGTTGCTATTACAGATCTTAATGGCAGAAAAAAAATGTCCTCAGATATTAATCATCAAGGATTCCATTAGAGGCTTTTCCTTTTGACAACAAGGAAATATAGTGCTGGTGCACATCTTTGATATAATTTAAATGAATTTAAAAGGTGATAAAATATAAAAATGACATCACTCATATGTTGAAACTTTTTTTAATCCAGTAATATCTACAGAGACTTTGGATGGATATTTATTATCTGGCATGAATTTATTGTATTGAGTGGACTCTGTTACTGGAAAACAGAAGTTTTAATAGGCTTCACTTTTTAAACTCTTGCTTAATCAAGAACCTATTTTATTCACATTAATATTGCATTTCTTATATTCTCTCTTATTTTATGAAAGGAGAAAAATGTACACTGGATTATGTACCAAATGCAATCCATATTTTTATATACTTGGATTAATTTTAAAGATACCATCATAAAGGATTCCTCTTAAATTTTCATATCCATGTTATTTTAACTGCTGTTTGGAAACCTCTATTTAAAACTTTAACTTCTGATTCAACTTTTCCATCTTAGCTTGTAATTTTTCATTTTGCCTACGTTTTTCATGATGAAATATATTCTTCTAGCCTTTAAGTTGAATATTGAATGATTCTAATTTATTCCTGAGGCCTTCTAAGTATTTTGACAAAAAAAGAGTTCTTGCTTTTGATTTAATATTTTGAAGCATCATTTGGAATAAACGGGTTAGATTATGAATTTAGAATTATTTGATAACTGAATGGTGTTAACAATCCTCTTTAATTTTCTGAAAAGGGAAATGAGTTCGTTTTTGGTAAATAACCCACTGCAGGTAATGGCCTCTAACAGTCACAGCATTAATAAAAGAGAAAAAAATACAAGGGTTGCCAATTGCATAACAGTGACAGTTTAAGCAGTTTTCCATCGTTGTTTTTTATCTAAATTAGGACAAATATAGACCCATTTACTGACCAACATTGGATGTTTGTCTCTGTTGATTGTAGCTTTTTGAAAAAAGTTATTTGGCTCAACTTCAAAACTCCAGATCAAGTCCACAGATATATTTTTAAGCTGGCATCACATTCAAACATCATTATCCTTTAAGAATTTTATCTATTAACTAATCCAAACACAAAGCTACCTATATGCATCTCAATCCTGCTCTGAAGATAATTCTTCCTCTTAATAACAAACAAGTTAAAAAATCTGAATTGTAAAGTTTAACTTAGTAACTAATAAACAAAAAAGCAAGCAAATGGCTTTATTACTGGAGAGTTTAAGCACTGGAAATAGGATAATTATATATAATCTGTGTATCTTAAGTTCAAAGGTTTCCTGTTCTACCCCTATACCATCCCAGAGTTATCCTATTAAGATGTTTGGATTATTCCTTCATACTAATCTATGTTCTCATGACGTAGCTTGTGTAATTTCAATTTGCTTTACATTACAACTTCTAACTATAATATAATCCATAAGATACCATTATTTTGAAATTGACCATAGCCAGGCTTTCTTATAGCAATTTCTATGAACTAAATAGGGTTTTTGACTCTTTCCATGTTTTGCTCAAAAATCGACATTTACCATTTAAATTTATAAGAGTCCTCAGCATTATGTCCAATAACGTTTGATTATAATTTACTGTCTTTAATAACATTTAATTTATGTGGAAGCTACCAAAAACCCTAGCAGGCTATATGTAGAATAATACAACGCTGTTGATAACCAAAAAGTAAAGAAATGGACCCATCTGTACTTTAGCTTGAATCATATATAAGCATTAAATTTGTTGATATATTATAACATAGTGTGACTTATATACAGTAAGCTAATTTTGAACAATTATAAGTTATTCTGAAATCTACAAATCAGAGGTAATGGCCAAGTCTTTCACTTGACAACCACTGAATATTAAAAGAATCTTCAGTTAATGGGTGTAAACTTAAATTGCAATAGCTCAAACATGGATGAAATTTATGCCAAAGGTACCAAAAAACCTAGCCCTCTTCTAGAGCCATCTACTGTTAGATTAAATAATCAATAGATTCTAAGTAGTGTAGTGCTATTGTTATTGATATTAACCTTTCAAGGCAAATAATAGAAGGTGCATAAAGCATATAACTAATGCCTATAACGTATCTAACAACTGACCTAATGTAAAATTTATATAACTATATACATGGGTTGGTTTGGGTTCAAATCAGGATTTTTTAAAAAATTCAAGCTCTTAACATAATAAAGTTAAAATGACTATAGGATGTGTGAGTGCACTGAATTCTGCTTTAAATCCTAGTCCTCACTTATGAAGCCAAATGCCAAAAATACAGTCTAGCGATGTGGACCTTACAGCATTATTCTATCTGAACTTATCGATTACTCAGTCTTACAGTAAATAGCTTTAAATTATAAATGTAATGTAGTACTATACAACCTACTGATGTCTGATTACTCATATTTGCAGTAAATAGCTCTGAAGAAGTATTAGTAAATATATGACAAAGTTATATAATATTGCATTAAAGCATTGAGAATAATCAAAATTGTAAAAATGTTTTATATATAACAAACCTCTTTGCTTTCCTGATTAGAAAAAGTTTGGTTGTCATACTGAGGGTGATTTTGGTTTATGGTAGTGTAGTTTTCTGAATGATCAACCGTTAAAATTGGAGAAATTCCATCTCTCATTTCTAGCCTATCTATTCCCATCTGATATACTTCAGACTCTTGGCGACATCTAAAATTATACATAGATACAAATTAAATTAATAATAATTATATTTATATAAAAAAGAATAACTCGGCAAATAACCAGTTAAAAATTAGATCAATAAAGGAATATTATTACCCATAATAATATATGGAAAATCTCATTCAAATTTCAATATATATTTATACTAAATTAAACAGTTTTATGAATTTAGCATTAACAATGGAAATTAAAAAATTTCATCCATGTAAAGAGGATAACTTGTTTAGCCCCATGACTGCCGATTAGTAATCGATTTTCTGGTGACACCAAAAGTAAAGGTTTATTTTTGTTTTATCATTATAAACCCTTAATGTCCATTGTTAAGAATATATTATATTCATAAAAATATTTAAAATAGGTGTCTGGGTTTAAATTCTTATAATAACTTGGGTTAGAGGATCTCCTTTACTTTTAAAACTGACAAAAAAGTTATTAAAATAAATTAATATAGAAATGTTTGTTTGTCTCAGGATTATCAAATAGTCCCTAGTTATGCTAAACAGGCTTGCCCTAAGATCTGGATAATGATTGGTCATATGGAATTTGAAACCTTAGTACACTCAAGTAGCCAAATTTCAGTACTGTCAGAGAAAGAGTTTTTTCCCATATAACACATAAGCAGCCTGGCATTCGGACTCTCCTGATAAAATCAGTCTAGGTAAGGATGGCAAATAAGAGAAAAGTGAAAATTAAATCCAAGACTTGCAGATCAATGGAAAATTGTTCTCACATGTATTTTTGATTACGAAGATCTGATACACAAAAAATCTTATAGGGTCAGATTTTGTACATAAATATAAATGCACCATCAATTTCAGGAGTGAACACATTATATGTGAGAAGAAGGCAGTGAAGTTTATAACTCCACAGTTATACAGTTCAATAAGGGTACTACAAATTAGGCAAGAGAAAATGATGGGGATCAGAGAAGAAAAGATAAAGGAGGCTAAAATGGCAAAGGGAAACTGGGGATATGTGCTCAAGCAAATGCTTGAAAGGTATAATAATGTTTTTTCAGATGTACCTGGAGAGATCCATGGTTTTGAACAACACTTTTGAGTTAAACCAGGATAAACCATTTCAATCCTGTTCTTACCCTGTCCCTCATCACTACAAAGAGAAGGTTTGAAAGCAAATAAATCAAATGATGGAATGGGGTGATTTCAAAATGTTCATCCCTATACTGTATTCATTGGTTGTTGTAAAAAAGAAGATGGGAATGTCAGGTTGTCTTGATGCTAGGAAATTAAATCAAATAACAAATCTTGACTGTATCTATATTTGGTTGCTTCATGGTTGATCCTGCACAATGTGTATTAATATTATCATTTGTAACTTAAATGAGATTTATTTCATGAACAAAATCCATTATCTTTAATTTACTGAGATGGACTTATAGTAGCCATAGATCTGGAGGTAAGTTATTCTAAACTTCTCTCCCTTAAAACAGAAGTAAATAAATAAACATAATGACATATATATATACACTCGTTATCAATTTTTCAAAATTGCCATTAATCATATTCATAGACATCGAAATTATCCAATTCCAAGCACTAATCCTATGGCTTACATAGGACTTGTGCTGATGGATTAGTAAGGTTGATCATAGCATACTAAAAATAAATCCAATCACTGACAACTCAGGGCAGATAGATATGTTAATAGGAGTAGACCACACTAAACTATTTGGGAAAACACGTACATATTATCTTAACTAAGTTATAATTATAAAAGAAGAAAATAAATTATGGTGCTCATTTGTTTCAATACAGTGCAATTATACACATATATTTTAAATGGTTGAAAATAATTATTTAATAACTACATGTCAATTGTCTATAACTTGTATGATTATAAATTAAAGGAGAAACATACAGATACATTAGTTCCCAGGTAACTGAAATTGTTCATATGCATATGGAAAGTAAACTTATTCAGTGAGGTTATAATTATAATGATTATTCAAAAATGTCTTTACTTTGCATTTTAAATGAAGCATAGATAATAGAAGTTACATTATTTGGCGAGATAAGTGGGTTGGATGCAGATTTCAAGTTCAGTACATGACGCAATCATGTAGCAGACTTCTCCATGGGCATTGGGATAAGGTCAGGCACATTAGGACTTTACCCCCACATGATCATTATGTTAGAATATGTCTAATTTTCATCTAATAGTGTAATTAAAATAATCACATTAGGAAAATATTAAGTAGCAGTCAATAATAAGAAATCAATCAGAATAACCGATCTCTAGATTTTTTTTATTTACCCCCTTTTTTTAGAAATTTCTATTTTCAATCATCTGATGCAATCTTTCCCCTCAATCCTTAAAATGTTGATATTTTTATTCTTATCCTACATGATCTACTTAGTCCAACAGATCACTGTTTCGGGTCCGGCTTCTTTTATCGTCATTACTTTTTACAAAAGAAAACCTTTTAGAAAGATAGATTAGAAACATTTTTTTAAAAATATATATATAACTCTATACAATAACTAATGCAAATAGCATCTATTGCCCTTTAGCAATGGCGTATTTTCTTTTTAATTACAACAAAAATTGTACGTATTACACATTTTCACAAAAAGTTCTTTTTACATTTGATTATATATATATATACGCATATGCTTCATCAAAACAAATAAGTACATTTGATTATATATATATATACGCATATGCTTCATCAAAACAAATAAGTGCAAAAACCCCCTTAAGCCTATTTTGGTTAACTATTTATAATTTGCCTCAATCAAATACATATGTATCCAATTCCCACATTTACATATATATGAGGCTATCTAGAGTCCCTTTGACTTTTGACTTATAATAGGGTTCAAACCTGGTTCTTGTTACAATATACACATATAATTATTTCTTAATCAAGTTTAAACAATACCAGTCAATAATTTTTTATGTAATAAACCAATCAATTATGTGATCACACTGAAAAAAACAGCCAATCAGCTCCTTCCCGATAATAATACCATTTCTCAGCTGGCTGAATAAAAATCCAATGCAATGTATTGAAACAGTAAGATTTGCTTTGCAGATCTTTGTTTCACTTTTTCTCACCCTCTTTCCTACCCTCATACCTTAGTTTAAACCCCAGTGTATCATAGTGTGTCTGGAGTGTGCTTATATGCCAAAAATCCCACCCAATTTTAAACCACGAGTACAAAGCTCATGTTATATATATATGTTTTTAATTTCCAATATAAATAACTAGTATAAATTGTGTATGTACACGTAAAAAATTTGTTTAAAAAGTAGGTTATGTGGGTCGTAATTGCGCACACACTGTGATATATTTATTTTAAGAAAATTTAAGTTGAGATGATATGTTGATATGTAAAATTATTTCTGTTTAAATCTCTTTTAGTTTCAATTATATTCATCTTATAAATAGATTTAAACATTAAAAGTTAAAAGAAGTAAGTAGGTTATTATTTTAGATTTAAAATCACACCATCAATTGTATGTAAAAATAAATGAGGGTTGGTAAGAAAACAATAGTTTAATTAATATGTTCTAGTGGCTTATCAAGAAATAGGGAAGATGTCCACTTAAGGAAATTTTTTAATTAGTGAAAGTTTTTTTATAATGGAATCAAAATTTTAATCCGAATGTCTACAAGATAATTAACAATAGAAAATTAATTAAAATTTTGTTGAACTCCTTTGGACATTTGGATGGGTGTGATTGCAGCTTTGATAAGATAGAAAAATTTTGGTATGTTTGTTATGCTCCTGGGCAGTTTTATTGTACAGCTCGCATATATATATAGAGGTTTTTTCTTTTGTTTGTTAGTCTTAGTCTTCTGACAGTTTTGCTTTTAAGAGAACAAGTAGAGCGGAGTGGGCAAGAACCTGCTAACATTTCTTATTGAAGTAGAGATTTTGTCTTCCAGTAGACTTTAAAATATTCAAGTATATTGCATCTAAGGTGATTTCTGAAAAGTTTAAACTTGCTGAGAGTTTAAGAATCTTGGAGAACTGCACACCCCAGGCCTTTAATGGAAATTTTAAAATGACCGAGTAGAGCCAGCAAGAAGGCTATTTTCCTTTTGGAAATGGCCAGCCACTGCACATCTTGCCATCTGATACCTATACTTAGGAAGCCCTATAAAACTACCACCACTGCTAAAATGTGAACTGTGAACCAAAATTTGCTGCCAAATTCTTATGAGTGCTGCTATCATCAAACTGGAAAAGGCTCCACCTGAAATTGCATTCGAATGCCTACTTCTAATGATGTAACCCAAATTAACCCAAGGGTTCTTCCTCCTACTAAGATATAGCTAATTCCATTTGTTTCCATTTGTTTATGTCTTAAAATTCTTTTCTTGTTTCTTTAAATTCTGTAACTTAATTAGTGTGTTCTATCGCTATACTTGGGTTAATATTTTGTATTTACTAATTTTTTTTTTATTATGATGGTGTGCCAAGCATAGCCATCGATTGAGCAAATTACTCCTTTTCTTTTATTAAATCAATATGCCACCAATAACATATTTTAAATTATAAATTTGCCCCATTTTATTATCTCACTAAATCGCTCATTCGAGGGCTATCTTACTATTATATAACTATTTAATAATTTTGCATTTAAAACTCCACATGTTTATTTGTTTCAACATAATACAAGAATATGTGCAAGGTTAATGAGTGAATATTTAACAAATGCATGAGTGCATATTAACATATTTTCTTTAAAAACCCTGCAATTATGCATTCTCCCATTTTGAATAATTTTTTTTTGCTTAATTTCCAAAGCTTATAATTTTGAGGTCGAGAATATGCAGACTTTCTTAAAATAAATATTTTGGGGAATTGATTAGGTGCTTTCTCAAACTAAATGAATCCTTTTAAAATATTTTATGTACTTTGTTTGAGTGCTGCTAGTAAGTCTATAGGGTATTTGAGACTGCTTTGTTCTTCCAAAGAGCTTTAAATGGCCAAAACCATTTCCTCTTCATTTTCTGTGGTTTCCAGTTAGAGTGTGTACTCAAATTGTCACACCTTGGAATTCTACGCTATCATCATACAGTCACTAAGTGTTTGGATGAATCCAGCCTTGGGCTGCCACATGATTCAATATGGGTTTATGGCAAGACACCTTCCTGGGTATCAATTTATTTTATTTATTTTTGGTTATTTATTTTGCAAAGCTCTGGTTTCAACGTACCTCACCCTCCATCCTTTACAGAAATTCCTCACTAGCACCACTGACCTTCCAATATAATTAAATTATTTCTATTCATTCACATGCCTTGATCACATCTCCACCGTATAGCTTAACAAGCATCAGTCCATTCTATTCTCAAGTTCAAGGAGTGTTACATTGAAACTTGTGTTACATTGAAACTTGACTGTCTCCAAACCTTTTAATTTAATTATTTCTGATATTTACTCAAAGCATCTCGCATATCTTCGTAAACTCTTGTAGGCACATTATCATAATGTTATTGCATTAACCTGGAGTATAGAGAATTGATTAACAAGCCATTTTGTAAATTTTGATTGACATTTGTTTTCAAACACAATTTTAGTTATCCAACGTCGCTGTCCTATATATGCAGACAGTGCGCGTATATATATTTGATAGTTTAATAAATCTTTTTAAAATTTACTAAATTTTGATTCTTTATTTACTTTCTTGATCTATATCACTGTCTCAGTCTATATCTTTTATATATCTCTTTTATGCCATCCATAGACATTTAGTTAGCAAATCCCAGGCTTATATTGTAGTATAGAGTCTTTTGTTTTTCCCTGACCACCGGCACTGGTAAAAGATTATATTATTAGTAGCATGCATTGTCACATAGATGGTGCTGTGGAATTTAGACTCTATATTTGAGCCTAGGATATCTAGAAGGCAACCCCTCCTAGAGTGTTCAGTTTCATGTTTGGGGTTTGAATTTTGTAGCATGTTAGCGTGATAGACCAATTTGGCCATTACAGTATAAAGCCCTGCTAATGGTTTTTGCAACTTGATAAGAAATGATGTTATAATCTGTGAAACAATTGTGCCAATATATTATCAAACGTGGAAAGAATTTGTCACATGGCTTTACAGGTAGCATGGTTTAAAACTTTGTTCAAAAGTAATGATTTTGTACTATATTATCAGTTTAGCATTTGAATATTTAATCAAAGAAGCCAGAACTTTTTGAGTGTTTAAACCTCTTTAGCTTTATGAAGTAGGCCTATTTTTTTAATTACTAGTCATTTCTATATGAAGAGCAAAAGGAACTTAAAATACCATCATTGCATATACAAACACTAAGAGCCAATCTAAGATACTGAATATAAAATACACTATCCATTTTATTTCATATTGTACATGATAACAAAAATAAACAATATAGTTAAAAAAAAATTTAAATTTCAAAAGCTATCCAATTTGGAAAGACCTTTAAAATCTTCTTAAATTCCATGTCAAAACTACACGTATAAAAACCCACATGATTTATGTGACAAATGTCCTAAAATTAATAAAAAAAACACACAAAAATTCATAGAATAAGGTCATGGGGAAACAAATATAAATACTTGATAATTCATAGGCATGACAAATATTGATTACTTCTCAGATGAAGTGCAGAAAAAGATTAAAGGACATAAATATTTCTTCTACTAGCAGTTCTGCCACTTGAGTAAGTTTGAGCAATCAGTAGATATGGATATACTAGCATTTAACATCTCCCTATCCAATGTGGACTGATTCAGAACCCATGACTACCTTCTTGTGAGAAGTTTTGCATCTAGACTAGTCCTTATAGATGTTTAGTATTATTTACTCTATTTTTACTATCAAGCTACCAGCCTGAAATTCTAAAACATCTTAATGTTTTGAATCTAAGCCAACCTTAAGAGTTGTATAGATGTGACACCAGTTCACTGCATATTATGAGGTCTTCAGCTTTTAATAATTAGAGACATCTTAATGAAGATTGTTGTAATACTTCTCCCTCTATATTACTTTGAAGCAGCAAATTTATTTCTCAGATTCCTATTTTGCTCCCTTGTGTAAACTTGATTTAATTGATAGATCCAAGATGATGGTGTTATTCAATAGGTATTTATTAACTACTACACTTGGCATCTCTGTTATTTGTTCAAGTTTATACAAGATAATAATTATAATATAATAGGAGAATTAGGTTTGCTATTTAAAAATAATGTATAATCAAAGGTCATGTGATGTTTTGTTGATATTATACTTGAATACATACAGTAAAATTATAAATGCATTAATAGGTAAACTAAAAGAATTATATGATTTTTTTGCATTTAACCCTGAGAAGAGATCATCAGCCATGAAACTTATCAATTATAGGAATTGAGAAATTTACATGCTTGAGTTAGATTCTTGCATTATGTTTTCTTTATATATTTTGCAAAAGTTATCAGTATGAATTAAGTGTCCATAAAAGTAAAACAATCATTAAATAATAAAATGATTAAATATCACATGATCACCATTCTTTATGCTTAAACAAGCTGTTTACACAGACAAAACTCACTATATGTATTGCCACTCACAGCAAGCTAGAGTAATCAATGGATTCCAGAAGGCTTGTGCCTACTTATCCAATATCCCCAGATTAGTTTCTGGCTTGTGACCTTCATCAGTGAGGAGCCTTGGATCTGAGAGCACTGCACCTAGATATTGGATGAGTAGGCACAAGATGGGGATTTTATGCACAAGCCTTCTGGCATCCATTGATTACTCTAGCTTGATGTGAGTGGCAATAGGTATAGTGAGTTTTGCCTGTTTTAATAACAGTTATAAGCAAGCATAATATGATGTTTATTGGCTGTTTACACAGAGGTAAAACACTTTGTATAGTAGTGACACTCAGTGCAAGCCAGAGTAATCAATGGATGCAAGAAGGTTTGTGCATAAAATGCCTATCTAGTGCCTACTCGCCCAATATCCCCAAACTAGTTTTTAGCTTGCAGCTTTCATCAGTGAAAAATTTTTGATCTGAGAGCACTGCACCTAGATCTTAAGATCTAATGCAACCTTCCAGCAACCACCTTTTACTTTATTATCTAACTATAAAACTTTGAGTCCAATAGGATTATGGTGACCATGATTATTGAAGAACCAGAAACTCCAAAAACTATGGATGCTGAAATGACTTCAGATCTATATGATTATACAAGCTAATGAACTTGAATTGAAAACATTATTCTGTTTTCATTTTGGACCAAATCTTTATAGTTAGATAATAAGATAAAATGTGGACTGCTGGAAGGTTGGTTGCATTAGATCCTAAGATCTAGGTGCAATGCTCTCAGATCCAAGGCTCATAACTGATGAAAAACTATTCTGGGGATATTGTATGAGTAGGCACTAGATAGGGATTTTATGAACTAACCTTCCTGCATCCATTTATTACTCTGGTTTGCATTGAGTGGTGCAACCATAAGGACTGTTTGAGCAAACCATTCAATAGCATACTGAAGAGTTGAGATTCTCCCTAACAGACTTTTATAAACACTTTCCAAACTTATCTATTAATGATAGATAGAATAATTTTATTCTTGTTTTACTTTTTGGCTAAGAATAGATGAATATCCATTTATTGACCAATATTGGATGGTTATTTCAGTTGCTAAGAAATGACTGTCTGAAAAAACAATCCTATGCCTGAAAAAGTTTTTTAATGTCTTGATTCTAAGCAGATCAAATGCACAGTAAGCAGAGGTGCTATGGTTGAATTATAAGGCCATTAAAGTGGTTTTCTACACGTGCATTTATCCAATCAAATCTTTCAACACATTTTCTTTTGCTTATTTTTAAACCATGAACTATCATCCAGAAAGATTTTTTCAAACTAACCCATTTTTTTTCCACATATATCCATGAAAATAATATTATTCATCAGTTGAAATAAAGGCTTAAAACATTTAAATATCCACATAGAAGTAATAGCCACAATCAAGACAAAAAATAATGTAACTATCATTTCAGATTGGATATCCAATATTAGTCAATTTATTTCATATTTTATTTTTTACAATATAGTATTTTTATTTTATTGGTGTTATGCATATAAATTATCTCCCATCCTGTGTAAGCACTATATAATGTCACATTAATAGGTAAAAGATATATATAAACACAAGGAATTACTACATATATAAAAAAATGTCCTATACAATCGTTTAAATAGGAAATGCTGTTACAGTAAACATAACACATTCCCTCTTGGCATTCGAAAATATTTATAAGAAAAAAGCTGATCACATTTCCTTATTAAGTTGTCTTTGGTAATAAAGATTGTCTCCAATGAGTAAAGTAGGAGGTGTGAATATTAATCAATCTAATTATTTACTGCAAGATATTTATAAAACAATTGATTTTTATTTAATAAAGTAAAGCAATTCCTTCTTATTTTAAACATTTTGTAATGAACATTTAAGCAACAAATATATCAATCCAAGGAATCATAACTTGAATGTATATATTATAATGTAAAGTTGTAATTATAAATTTATTAAACGCACATTGATTACGTAAGTAATATTTACTGAGGCTATAACCTCGATAATATGCGTATAAAATGCGATAGTAGGGACCTCTACAGGTGTTTTGTAGAGGTCCCTACTATCGCATTTTATACGCATATTATCGAGGTTATAGCCTCAGTAAATATATTATAATGGTAAAGAAGGTATCTATATATTTTCATAATTAAAATTTTTGTTTTATCATCTCCTGAGATAATTAAACTGACATCTCATAAATAAATAATTGTAAAAGTATATTACTAAACAAAAAAATATATAAGTAATATTAGCTGTAATTATTGTATTAGCCAATTACTCAAGACTTTAATAGGTTTATAAACAATCTCAACCTGTAGTCAAGGCAACTTCTTTTCACAATAAAGATGTCATCTCCTTTATCTATGATCTATATAGACCCTAAAGATTGCAACTTGACCAAGGAGTGTGATAGGCTAAGGATTGATTGTTATCATCTACACTTATAGCTATTAAAGCTTTGAGTAAAATTGGTTTTATTATCTTAGTAAATATATACTTTATATGAACATTGGAAGTTATAAATGACTATTTATTAGTCTGCTTTCAGAATCGGAAGTTATAATTGACTATTTATCAGTCTTCTTTCAAAACAGGTTATATTTACCTGATTAATGATGTTTGTTTAAAGTTCTTTGCATTATTGAATTCATACTTTTTGGTCAAGTTGCAATCTTTAGTGTCTATATAAACATATTAGACCATAGATAAAGGTGATATGACTTTTATTGTTAAAGGGGGTTGCCTTGACTACAGGTTGAGATTGTTGATAGTTTAAGGATTGATTGTTTTCATTAATATATATATATAATAATAATAAAGTCAGATGTTGGGGCTTTGGCTAAATTAAATGGCTAAGCCTATTAATATACGGAGTATCTGAATTAAGTTCAGGCACATATAATTTTTTCAGTTGGAAAGCTGACTTTAAAGACATGCAGATGTTTAAAGGTTTAGATCTTCTTGAGAATTTCCTTTTAGATAAATGCTTAGCTTGAGTTGGTTTTTTGAATCTAATGTCCCAACTCCTCACTGAAGAGACCCATAGGTTGAAATCGGTCTGGGGATGGCCACAATCTAAGATAAAGATGATTTGAATGCCTTCTCTTGTAGTAGCATTTATCATAATAAAAAAAGCTTGTTTAGAGCTTTAGCATGCTCTTAAGTTTATATATATATATAAATATATAGTAATAATAACAAGTCAGATGTCACATGACTTATATATAGCTTGCACTTACAAATATGTAAAATTAAGAGCGTGCTAATAGCTCTAAACAAGCTTTTTTTTTTAATGATAAATGCTACTACAAGAGAAGACATTCAAATCATTTTTATCTTGGATTGTTCCCATCCTCAGACCGGTTTCGACCTATGGGTCTCTTCAGTGAGGAGTTGGGACATTAGATTTAAAAAACCAACTCAAGCAAAGCATTTATGTAAAAGTTAATTGTTAGAAGATATGAAACTTTTAGACATCTACATGTCTTTAAAGTCAGCTCTCCAACTGAAAAAATCATATGGGCCTGAACTTAATTCAGATACTGCATATATTAGTAGGCTTAGCCATTTAATTTAGCCAAAGCCACAACAGCAAAATAATAATAGTAATAATAACAAGTCAGATGTCACATGACTTATATATAGCTTGCACTTACAAATATGTAAAATTAAGAGCATGCTAATAGCTCTAAACAAGCTTTTTTTTAAAATGATAAATGCTACTACAAGAGAAGACATTCAAATCATTTTTATCTTGGATTGTTCCCATCCCCAGACCGGTTTCGATCTATGGGTCTCTTCAGTGAAAATTTGGGACATTAGATTTAAAAAACCAACTCAAGCAAAGCATTTATGTAAAAGTTAATTGTTAGAAGATATGAAACTTTTAGACATCTACATGTCTTTAAAGTCAGCTCTCCAACTGAAAAAATCATATGGGCCTGAACTTAATTCAGATACTCCATATATTAGTAGGTTTAGCCATTTAATTTAGCCAAAGCCACAACAGCAAAATAATAATAGTAATAATAACAAGTCAGATGTCACATGACTTATATATAACTTGCACTTACAAATATGTAAAATTAAGAGCGTGCTAATAGCTCTAAACAAGCTTTTTTTTAAATGATAAATGCTACTACCAAGAGAAGACATTCAAATCATTTTTATCTTGGATTGTCCCCATCCCCAGATCGGTTTCGACCTATGGGTCTCTTCAGTGAGGAGTTGGGACATTAGATTTAAAAAACCAACTCAAGCAAAGCATTTATCTAAAAGTTAATTGTTAGCAGATCTGAAACTTTTAGACATCTACATGTCTTTAAAGTCAGCTCTCCAACTGAAAAAATCCTATGGGCCTGAACTTAATTCAGATACTCCATATATTAGTAGGCTTAGCCATTTAATTTAGCCAAAGCCACATCAGCAAAATAATAATAGTAATAATAACAAGTCAGATGTCACATGACTTATATATATCTTGCACTTACAAATATGTAAAATTAAGAGCGTGCTAATAACTCTAAACAAGCTTTTTTTTTAATGATAAATGCTACTACAAGAGAAGACATTCAAATCATTTTTATCTTGGATTGTCCCCATCCCCAGACCGGTTTCGACCTATGGAGAGCTGCCTTTAAAGACATGTAGATGTCTAAAAGTTTCAGATCTTCTAACAATTAACTTTTAGATAAATGCTTTCCTTGAGTTGGTTTTTTAAATCTAATGTCCCAACTCCTCACTGAAGAGACCCATAGGTCGAAACCGGTCTGGGGATGGGGACAATCCAAGATAAAAATGATTTGAATGTCTTCTCTTGTAGTAGCATTTATCATTAAAAAAAAAGCTTGTTTAGAGCTATTAGCACGCTCTTAATTTTATATATATATATATATTACAGTTAATAAATGTAGGCTTTTAATTATGTCACTTGTAACTAAAGCTAGCAGCTGAAGTTATTCTTTATGTGTATTATATTTCAGAGAATAATCATTAAATGTCTTTTATTATAATTTTTAATAGACTTATGTTTCATTATTTTTATATGTTTGCCATTTTATCTTGTCCTTAAAAAAATGTTGGATTGAGTTCACTGGGGGGGGGGGGATATTTCTAATTTTCTTTAAATGGATGCTATATCATCTTTATTTACTATTTTAAAGTTAATTACTACATCATTTAAATCTTACTTAGTCACTGCATATAATATAAAAATGGAAATGCTGGCTCCTCCGATCACACAGAAAACTCCATAAAGAATTCCTGAAATGCAAAAATATTATATTATTGGAATATGATTAATAAAAAATATTAATTTAAATTTATATTATATATTCATTCATATGCATGTAGATATAAGAAATTTAAAAAATGTTTGATTATGAAGTGAGATGTATTCTCGAATTTTTCAAAGCTTGCCAAATTCTTTTTCAATATTATGCTTTTGGCTGGAGTGGTTTATTATCGGAACTCATGAAATGGCAAAGATACTTTGTCTTTTAATATTTATGTGTGTGTGTAATAAATAATAGTTTATGGGGATAAATATTTAGATGTCATATTTTAAGATTGCAACTGTTTTTAAAATGGAATTGAATCACCCGCCAGCTTCAACAAATGACAATACATTTTTAAAGTTAAAAAGACGCCTCTTTAACTTTGTCCTCCTTTATATATCAGAAGGATCAACTGCAATGTTTTTGCTCCAATAGCATAAATTTATTACATAATATTATATTACATGTAAGATCCAAAAATAAAAGAAAGTTCATTCTAGGCAGATAGATATGTCAATCTCTTATAAAAACAATTACAATAAATTTCTGATTGATTAAAAAAATCCATAACTTCTAGATGTATATGACTTTCCTGATATATGACAGAAGATGAAGAGAGATATCCACTTAATGAGTAACATTTTTGTAGTGTAATTTTTATGACACCACTCTTATGCAAAGTAGGGATTGGTTTCTATCCACTTTTAACAGTTTGTGGCAGGGTCTAATCATAAGCATATGATCATAAACATATACCATACGCATATACCTTGAGTGAGAGTGGTTAGTGAAATTTATACTACAAAAATATTCTTCTTTTTCCTTTTCCTATGTATTGATTTCTACTTTTACATATATCATTTACAACTTTCTTAAACACTTTATAAATACTATTTTTACATCAAAACTTTATTCTAATAGTTTCGACTGTCCTGCAGTCAGCATCAGAATTGTAAAGAGCTCTGATCCATAACTGCAGGACAGTAGAAATTGTTAGAATAAAGTTTTGATATAAAAAATAGTATTGATAAAGTATTTAAGAAAGTTGTAAATGGTATGATATGTAAAAATATTATTCGTTAATTGGATAATCTCTAGTCTAATAAATGGCTAATAAAAATTATTTGACAGGTATCTATTTAAATTTAAAAATGCATTATCATTTCCTAAAACTGGAGGGTGATTTAATTATATTTAAAAAATGATTGCAATGAATTAATCTTAAAACATTATATATATATATATGTGTGTGTGCATTTATAATTAAACTAAGGGTTAAAAGATAGCAGATACTAAACCAAAGTACTTTAGCTTAGGACAGTCAATAGGAATTGATAATTGCCTAACAACATCATTATTAAACATATTTCTAATTATTACATGGAAATACCCCCCTCCCACATTCTTTCTTTTGTTTATATATACTGAAATGAATAATTTTTTTTTTTTAAAAAAAAAATGATTTTTTTATTTTAAGCAATCAAAGCAATATGCAAATTTGTTATTTTTAAAAAAAGGAACTGAAAGGAGATTCAAGAAGAAACTAAGTTTTTTATAAATCAACAATTTTATTTCCTTAATCAGACTAGAATATGATTTTATTCAAATCACACTGGTGCACCACTATGCTTTGTGAACAAAAAAAGCATTATTGGATAATCCAATCTGGATATTGGAAGCTTGACACATTACTTCAAATAACTCAGGTGAAATTGCAGAACATAGTACAGATGGAACTTGATTATAATTCCATGTGAATTATTTAATAGTGATCAGAAAGAAGAAACAAATTACAGCCATTTTGTTTTGTAAGTTTTATATTTAGAAGATTGTTTGAATTTTATCCTAATTATTTTGAGTTTATATTTGATATTTGTATCTCGGATATTACAAAAATAAAATATTTTTGCAGTTTTATTATATATTTTATTAAAGTAAATAATATTGTAACAATGTTTTTTAAATATCTGTTAAATATATTGAAATGAACTTTGTACAAATTATTATTTAAAAAGGAAAGAAATAATGATAAAATATAAAATGCAATGTTCACACATCAATTGCCCAAGTTTTAAATAATCATGTTTAATAATGTAGTTATGTCTATTAGATTCATTCATTCATAATTAGTCCTATATTTAATTATTGAGAATTAGATTTTATGTAGGTGAATTTATATTATATATATGTAGTTATTTGTTCACAGTTAAATAGTTTATGTATATTCACATCCATATGGGAGAATACATTTCTATCTAGTTTTGATAAATTAGAGATTGCTCTGAGAATGAGCCATCCCTAAATAAGTTATAGTTGTAATGAATTAGGGTTAGGACCTAAAAGGCCACCCTCATAGTTATTGTTAGGTAAAGATGTTTTATTGAAATAGAGTACTATCAAAAGGCCACTCCTATAGTTATTGATATATAAAGAGAGCATTGATATCTATCCCATATAAAATATATGTATGTTGTTGATATTAGGAGATATATAAGTCAGAGAAATGTTTTATATTTATAAGTTTAGATACAGAGTTGTGTTTTAAGTTTATTGAAATCCAGTTCAACATATAACAAATGTACTCTATTATCTATATTAATAGTATAATGTAAATGATTAAAATTAAACTTAGCAATGAAACCTTGGACTTTTATGTGCAATGATTGTCTTTTTGCCTACAAACAGAATTAGTTAATAATGTATATAGATCAAAGGGACTTCGTTAAAAGAAAATAAATTGTATATCAATTAACAATTATATTTGTAATCAAACTATTGTTGTATAATTTGTTAATAATGTAAGATTGGGTGTTCTACTCTCATTTGTTGGGAGTAACTTGCATTCTTCTTGATCTAGCCTGGTATTGTAAATAAGGCTGTGTAATAATCATCATTATATTATTAAAATAAAATATTGCCTTAAATATATCTCCTGATGCTTAAAACGCAGGTAACACCCATGTAAATAAAATAAATATAAATCATGAAATATGATAAGTCCACCATTATAATATATATAATAGTAAAGTACTTTTACCATTTCATGAGCTCAATTTAACTACCCAATTATACTCAAAACCATAGAAAAAAGTAATTTCATAGTTTAAAATGATGTTAGCAGATATGGTGATCAGTGAAAAGTAAAAAGAAAAGAAATGCTGTATATACAAACAAAACCAGATTATAATTAAAATGAGATTAAAATCAAATATTACACATAAACACCTGAGTTTAAATCAAGTACATCACTGATTCTCAGTACAGAACATTAAATTATTTAATAAATAAACATATATGTATATGAATGCATTTTATGTGCACTAGCAAAAGGTAAAAATATTTACATTTAAATTCTGCATAAAATTTATTAGTACGAATTATAACAGAATATTTCTTTTATTGATCTATTTATCTAGATATAAATAATTTTATTGTAATAGAAATTTCCAATTGAGTAAAGCAATATGTAATGTTATACTTATAATATTAGTATCATCTATTTTCTTTATTACTTTCTACAATGCTTTTTTTACAACCCATTATTGACAATTTCGAATGTCACAGTGATATTCTTCAGAATTTCTACTTATATAAGATTTGGAAATACAAGTAGAAGTTCTGAAGAAGATTTCTGGGGCAATTGAAACCGTAAATAGTGGGTTATAAGAAAATAGATAATATTAATAGTATATGGATTTGGCAAAGAAAGATACAATTATAATGTTGTTGTTTTTTAAATTAGAATTTATTAGTCAAGTATAAATACAAGTTGGATACAGTATATTTCTATGGTCATTTGTGCTCAATACTCCAGCAATATCTGGTTAAGTTTGAAGATATAAGTGATTGTTCATACTTGAGAGTTCTTGGATTTTTGGAGATGGAATATTTAGTTACAGTTTTAATGCTATACTTATTATTTAAAGTCTCAATATTAGTGGCGAATGCAAGTTTTAAGATCGATTAGGAAACAAACAATAATCGTGATAATGATAATAATAGATTTCTTAGTTACTAATGGTTATCGTTAATAATAAATAGCAATTGAGAAATTATTGTAATGATTATATTATAATAATGCGGAAGTAATGAAACCTCCCAGCGAGCTAAATACAAACAGTCACATAATCATAAGTATAAGCAAGCCGACCTATACTTTAGCTTGGATTATATATAAGCATACTATTTATTGATGTATTAATATGCAGAATGTGATTTATATATACTGATGTAATTTTAGAACAACTATGAACTTCTGAAATCACTATAATAAATCAGAGGAAAGGGGCTAAGCCTCATATTTAGAAACCTCTATATATATTAAATTGATATTCAGTCAATAGATGTAAATATAACCTTTTAAGCATCACATGATCACTATTTCTTACACTAGCACATAATTGTTTATAAACAAAGCAAAACTCTCCATACAGTAGTGCCACCCCAAGATCTAGGTGCAGTGCTCTCAGATCCAAAGCTCCTCACTGACAATGGCCACAAGCCAGAAACTAGTCTGGGGATATTAAATGAGTAGGCATTAGATAGGGATTTTATGCACAAGCCTTCTGGCATTCATAGATTACTCTGGTTGGCACAGAATGGCACTACTGTATGGAGAGTTTTGCTTTGTTTATAAATATAACCTTTTAATAGCTCAAACACTATATTATTTAGGCTGATGGCATATTAATGATAAACAAAAGTATATTATAATAAAACTGCTAGATCTTTATTGTATATATAATTTTAATTATTGTTTGACTTAATATCTGTGGTGGTGGCATTTACTTATAGTTATTTGATCTTCTTTTACCTCTAGTTAAATTGTTAAATTTTTTTTTTTTAAATTATATATATGGCTATGAGTTCCCCAGTGCTGCCTTAATTAGCAATATTTTTGTAGAAGAGCTTAAAAACCACATCCTAAACTCTACTCCATCTTCACCAAAAGTCTATCTTCACTACACTGATGATACATGTGATCACATGTCAACAACATATCCCTTTCAATTAAATATGCAATAGAATTAGAACAAGAACATAGATTGTCATTTTTAAATGTTATTGCCTCAAGATCATCTCATAACAGAATCAAAACTATTATTTATAGAAACCCCTCTCCCCTCCCCACATACAAATACTTAGTATATACATCTAGTCATGATAGAAATAGAAAAAATCCAATTATATTATCACTATGGAAGAGATCAAAAGAAATTTATTCAGACATCAATGCCTTAAAGAAAATAAGGCCAATATAGAACAAAGTCTGAGAAGAATGGTTATCTGTCAGCTATCATTAAAAAATCTTAAATAGACAACAAAAAGAGACATAAAAAGAAATACAATAATAAATATTAAATGAATACCCTCTGACCAATACAAGATATAGAATTTATGCAGGAATAAAAAGAATCCCTCTTATTCCTACGACTCAAATATTTATATATGAGCAAATCTGAAGTACTGGCACAGAAAGTGTGACAATATAACAGTCACTTTAAAATACTATATACAATGTCTGAATGAATGATGCTGATGAAATTTTCTACAATTTACTAAGCGTCATTCCAACTGAAACTTAAGCACAATTGGCTTGAAAGGCTGATATGAATGTAATTATAAATTGTATACAGACGCTATAAAAATAAATGCTTATTTATAATAATAAATATTATAATTTATTTATATGTTCAAGATGTGGATATGTGTAAGAGATTCTGGGCCAACTGATGAGTGCTGGTTCAATAAAATGGCATCATGGGGATCATGTCTTTTCTATCTCTTTGGTCATGTGTTTATGATTATATCCCTCCACAATATGTTAAAAGCAGATAAAAACAGTCTATCTTGTATGAGAGTGGTTTAATGAAAATTACAGAAATATTATTTATTAAGTGAATAATCTCTAATCTAATGAATGACTAATAAAATTTATTAGAAGATATATAATTTTTTTTCTAAATTTAAACTAATCATTAGCCACCCTTATAAATATATGTGGTCATTATAAACCCTAAAAAAGCAAGAGATAAAAAGACATAATGAAAACCTACTAATTTTTGCATTGTTTATAGAGATAATCCGTGAAATACAAACATGGTCAAATGTATCATATAACTAATCTATGAGAGGGCAAAGCAGGCACTAAAATGGGACATCATTTTGAAATTATGCATATATAGGTTTGTAATTATATTCATATCAGCCTTTCAAGCCAATTGTGCAAACGCTTTGCGAGTGTTAAATAATAAATGAATACCCTCTGACCAATACAAGATATAGAATTTATGCAGGAATAAAAAGAATCCCTCTTATTCCTACGACTCAAATATTTATATATGAGCAAATCTGAAGTACTGGCACAGAAGGTGTGACAATATAACAGTCACTTTAAATTACTATATACAATGTCTGAATGAATGATGCCGATGAAATTTTCTAGAATTTACTAAGCGTCATTCCAACTGAAACTTAATCATATATATATAAATAAGCATTTATTTTTATAGCGTCTGTGAATGTAATTACAAATTGTTTACAGACGCTATAAAAATAAATGCTTATTTATGTATAGGTTTGATACATTTTTTTTTTTTAAATTTACATTCATTGCTTTGTTTTAGGGGTTATTTCAGGTGCCAAAATTAAATGGCCAGACTCTGGTGACATCCTGCCAATTAAAACAATCAATATGGTTCCTTTTTAGCATATTTTAAAAATAATATTTATAATGTAAATGATATCTGTCTCTTCCATAAAAATAATGCCCAAATTTATATTTTTTTATAAAAACTATAGCCATATCTTTATCCCCCACACCTAATCCAATGTGGCTTCACACTCAGCACTAGAAAATTCAATATTGTAAAAACATTTTAATTGGCTCAATGAATTTACCATATACTTTTAGAGTTTTTTTTATAAATTTCTTTCAGCATTGTTATGTTGATTCTATGTCTCATTTTCATACAATACATTGCACAAAATAACAGCCGTGTACACAACTAATTTATTTATGACAATTGATACATTATCATTGTTTTTTTAGTCTGAAAAAAAGTCATAAAGTTTTATTTGGATGTTATATTGTAGAGCAATTAAAGCCTGAAGAGAAAAATAGCAAGATATGCATTTAGGGGGTGGGATGAAACTACACAAGATGAAATAAGATGGTTGTCGAGAACAAATTTAAATTTTTTGGAAGATTATAGATTATAGTTTAAAATGGTGACAAACTCTCCATACAGTAATGCCACCCAGTGTAAGCCATAGTAATCAATGGATGCAAAGAGATTTGTGCATAAAATCTCTATCAAAATCTCCATATAGCAGTGTTATCTAGTGGAACCCATAGGAACCAATGGATGCAAGAAAGCTTGTGCATAAAATCCCTATCCAGTGCCTATCCATACAGTAATGCTACCTAGTGAAAACCATAGTAATAAACTCTCTACACAGTAGTGCCATCCAGTACAGCCATAGTAATCAATGGATAGAAGAATATGCATAAAATCCCTATCCAGTGCCTCTACATATAGTAATGCCTTACCCAGTGCAAGCCATAGTAGTCAATGAATGCAAGTTTTGTGCATGAAATCTCTATGCATTGGAGAGGTATTTTATGCACAAATCTTCTTGCATCCATTGATTACTTTGATTTGCACTGGGTGGCACTGCTGTATGGAGAGTTTGTCAGTGTTTTAATAGCTTGTGTAAACTTAGGAAATGGTGATCATGTGAAGATTATGGTTTATGAATGAAAAAAAAAATTATTAAATAACTTCTAATTGAATCAATTGAAAGTCATGAGAGATGACTTGGTTAGAGCAATTATTAAAATAATGTAAAGTTAAATGAAGAAAATATTTAAATATATCTATATAAAAATTGAATGAACAAACCAGTGTAATATTACATATATGATACACAATGTGTTCCAGTGATAATTTGGGAATTGTTCTCTATCAAAGCTGCTAGGAGTGCTATTTATGAATCAGCATATGTATTAGATAGGAACATAAGTTAGCTATTAGATGATAGCATGTTTGGATGATGAGTTATGTCACAAAATATGATTGTGATTTGTATCTCAACCCATTTTGTTTTAAATTGGGCAAAATGCTACTGAAACATTAGAAATGATTCAAATTGTGAAGTCATAAAATGCAAAACATTTTCAAATGGTTTCTAGATTTTGTGATTTCAGATGGAGCTTTGAAGACAATCCTTGAAGGTATAAAATACACAGTCACATTTTGTGTTATAACTCCTATGTAATGCATGTATTGATTCAAAGGTGGCACTGTAAGCAGCTGGAGAAAAAAACCCAGTCATCATTTCATTGGTACACTGTTAAGGAATAAGTTAAAACACTGAATAAATTAAAATGAGAAATATGAACATTAAAACAAATAGTAAAAAAATAATTAATATAACACAAGAATAAGATGAGGATCGAAGTTGGAGATAGTGACAAAAAATGCAGTGAGAATGGAGAAAATATTTATATTTGAAATGTAATTTATGTGCGGTAAAATATAAAATATAACGCATTTAATATTGTAACACAACAACTTTGAAAAACATAAAAAGCAATGATGAAATTGCCAGATATACAATAAGATGAAAGATTATGGCAAAAAAAAAGTTAATCATTTTTTGTAGGGTGGGTGAAAAATAACAGATATTTATAATTAAAATAATAAAAAATTATGAAGACATTTTTTGAAAAATGAAATTGAAAAATACATAAATAAGGTTTTTGGAAATAACATCATTCACCAATCAGAACTAAATACAGATATTCCAATGCATTTGTGATGAGTATACAAACCAATCTATGAACCACAAATACATCTATATATAGAACACTACTAATCCATTATTATGTTTATTTAATATTTTGAGATGATGTCTTTTAATTTCTTCCATAGCAAACTTTTCTTTCTAAAATACTTCAACATTATGTATAATTACAGCTCTCTTACATATTCTCCCATGACAACTATCCTCAAATTCACCATAAAGAACCCTTTAGGAATTCTGCATTATTAATTGTTCATTTGGTTCACATGTCCAATCTAATAAAGATTTGATTTTAAAATAGAGGACTCTATATTATCACATCCAGCAAGATGACATATTTTATAATCTTGACATTATTATTTTATAATGTTACAAAAGATCTGTAAATGAAACTTTTTTAATGCATTTATATTATATCATTATAGTCTCTGAGACTGACTTTCATAGAATAAATTTGGTAAAATAACACCTCTTTTTTCAAACTAATAGTTGATATTTGAGTCAAAGCAGTGAATAAAAAGTATCACATTTCAGAACTTACATGGAATTTTTTAACGAATATTTGGCTGTCATTCAGCAAATGTCGTTGATAATCAAAACCCAACAAATAACCAATATTTTTTATTGTACTAGTAAAATTTACGACCTTATTCACATCCTTAAGGGCATTATTGTTAAGAGTTCAATGCCTTACTGGCTGTTAATAAGATAGTTTATGGTGCATATAAAGATCACTGTCACCTAGGATATGATTAACCCCTTAAATTACATCTTAAAGTTCAGTACTTACAATAAATTACTATTGATTTATTACAGATTCAGCCTGAATTCTGCCCGTTCCTCTGTATATTTAAATGGATGTATTAAGGTGAAATATATGAGGAATCAGAATGACATAAGTTCAACGTGAATATGACAACAATATTGACATCAACAAGAGTTTGAGCATTCCATCACCAGATTTTCAATAGCATGGATGGCTGAAGAGTTGGAGTGTGGAGAAAATTGAAGTCTGTCCATTAAAGTTTGAAGATTTGCTATCTTAATATAAACTGAGTGCTGATTATATATGTGTGTGTGGAGATGATGATCTGAACCAACTGATGAGTGCTGGTTCGGCACAAAATGCATATATTGGTGATCATTTGTCTTTTTCACATGTATGTGGTCATGTCTATCAGTTGTATAGGATGGATTGGATAGCTATAGAGAGTTTGAAAGTCTGAATTCAAGTCCCTTATAATTACATTAAGTTTAGTATATGCAATAAACATATATTTAAATATTATATATATGTAAGCAAAGACTGTGTTCAAATGCCCTTTAATTATCATTATTAATTAAATTTGATACTTTAAGATAATTTAAGATTTCTTTAATCATTAAATATGTAGATAAGTAGATAGATAGGAAAAGATACGAATAAAAGGGTAATAATAATAGTGAAACAGTCTCTCATAAATGAACATGCCCATTCTACATTCAAGGATAAAAATTCAGAAAAAAAGAGAAAAAAACTGTTCTATAAATGAAGTTTGTGAAAAGTCTATAAATTAATTTGTGAACCATAAATATGTCCACATTTAGAACATCCTAGTCCACTTTCTGTTTACTTGATATTTCCATTGTAAACATTGTTTACTAATTGATTTTTTTTATATATTTTTTCACTAGAAAACTTTTCTTTCTAAAATACTTCAACACCATGTCTAATTGTAATTCTCCAATATATTTTACTTTCTGCCATATCTTCCCAATAGGAATGAATGACACTTCTTTAGAATGTCTTTGAGATAATTTTTATAATATGGACAGAGTATATCCATCCTATGAAAAGCATACTCAGGGTTACCATCAAATATCTTCTTAGGAAGTCTTGCATTGTTCCTACATATTACATGTTCAACCTAGTGAAGATGTAATTTTATTATAGTGGTCTCTAGAATATCATATCCAACAAGATGATATGAATTTAATAAATGATAAGTTTCACAACCTATCCGCCAGATGGCACTTTAAAGAAAACAACCAATGAAATTAATCCAAAAAGAATTACATATATGCATTCGTTTATTTTTTTTTAAAAAAAAAAAGCAAAATAATCCAAATAAACTTGAATAAGAGTTATGAGTAAGACAAATATAATTTGTTATACTATAACAACAAATTAAAAAAATATTTTTATTAGTAATTATAAAACAAAGAACAGATTGTTTTTCTTTAACGAATGATGTCGTTGATATAAAGAACAGGTGAGATTCTTTCAACTTTGCATATAATAAAGATATATATGAGAGATAGTGACCTGGGCCAACTGATGAGTGCTGGTTCAACACGAAATGCATCTTGGGGGTCATTTGTCTTTTATTATATCTTTATTTATATGAATTTAAAAAGAATGGGGAAGTATGGAGGTATTTATTGTATCTATGTGAGATTCTTTAAGTCGAATAGCAATAAAGTAGATCAAGGTTTTCGTTGAAGTCATTTTTTTGTGATTAAAAAAGGTAATGGAGAAATACATAAATCCTTTTAAGTTGTTGTGATTACTTTTTTTCAAATGCAAAATTTGAAAGAAAATGATAGGTATATGTTCACAACTTATCTATTCATATCTGGACCATTTATATTTGAAAATTTCAAAACAAAATATAAAACAAGGCTTAATCTTTACATTTTTTACTGATATTAGAAAAACTTTCGTACATAACACATAAATTATTAACTATTTAAAATATATAAAAAATATATAAATTATTAACTATTTGAAAATAGATTTCAAACACTCAGTTCTATCATTTAACTTGTAACAGATTACTTTGTTTTGCAAAATTTTTTTGGAAGACAAATATATAGATTTAAATTCTTATATACTATTTTTTATTGCTTTTATTTAACCTAACTTACTGATGTCATTTGTTATGGATTACTTTTGTATTACTTTGTTTGGTAAAGAGTGCTTAGTATATTCAATATATACATATATATTCTCCCTACTCTTTTGTATAAACTAAGGTCGTGGGATGTTTATTGGTTATATAATGCATTATTGATTTTATTAAATTCAATAATATATATACTTAATTTTTTATCCATTAATTACATCACTGATTCAGCTAGATCATTAAAGTTAAGATATTAAACCATCAAACATCACATGATGGCATTTTTACGTTTACACAAGCTGCTTTTCACAGCTTTTATGAAATAAAGTTAAGGTACATCATCTATTTTAACATATTAGATAAATGATTGGAAAAAAATGGACCAGTCAAATACAAACAGGCATATATATGTACAAATGCATTGAAAATCACTTTTTAAATGCAGTAATATTAAAAAAACAAACACATGTACAACTTTACCTAAACCATCCAGTTGACACCTTGCACCAAAGTATAAGCCTTTACACCTAAAACAATGTTAATACAGAATTGTATGATTGCTTCTTGAGTAAATTTTAAAGTACATAAATTTATAAATTTTTTTCACATTTCTTCCCAATACATAAAAAGCCTTCACACACACACTCACATATATATATACAAAAAAAATATATATATATAAACAAAATTACTTGTATGTAAAATTATATTTCAACCAGAAGATTGGTTTTCATCAGAAAGAAAGAATACAGTAAAATGGTGGTGCTTAAAAATTATATAAGCAACATATATGGCCAAAAAAAAAAAACATGATTGGTTAAAAGATTTAAAAAGGAAACTTAATCAATCAATGGCAAATTTATTTTAGTATCCATTTTAAAAAAAAACACCATTATTTTCTAATCAAACTTTACAAAGAACTTTAAACTTAATTTTAAAATGTACACAAAAACTGTATATGTATGACTGTATAAATAAATAGGTGTGTGTGTATATATATACAAAAGTTATTCTGCATTCAAATCGAAATTTGTATAAAAACTAAATTAAATATTATAGATAGTACAAACTAAAATAAATATATATTAATAATAATTAAATGTTAATTCTAAAGTGGCATGTGTATATTCATAGTCACGTACATATATATAAATGTACATATACAAAGATAATTAAAAAATGCACTAGGAAACTAGATAATTTAAAGATTTGATAGTGCCTTTGTTGAAGTTCATTCATATGTATTTAAAAAAAAGACCCTTGGAGTTATGCTGAATCAATATTCTTCAACCAGACTACACATATCTTCAGTAATAATTTTTATTAGTCGTCCAGTAGACTAGTGATTATCAACTTAATTGATAATATTTCTGTAGTGCAATTTTCACTAACCCCACACTTATTCAAGGTAGGGGCTGGTTTTTAACCACTTTTAATGTCTTGTGGAGGGTTGTAATTAGAAACATGTGGCCAAACACGTGAAAAAGATGTATAATCCCCAAAATGCACATTTCATGCTGATCCAGCACATATCAGTTGTTCCAGGCCACAATCTCTTACACATGTCTTTATCATTGTTTAGTATATATAGATAACCAATTACTACAGTTAAACTGATAAACATTAAACTTGCCACCTTCACAAAGTTGACACAAACTACTTAATGGAAGTTTGTTAATAATTTTTATTAGTCATTCATTAGATTAAACAGCATCCACTTAATGAATAATATTTCTGTAATGTAATTTTCACACCACTATTTTCACCTAAGATAAGGATTAGTTTCTATCTGCTTTTATCACCTTGTGAAGAGGTGTAATCTTCAACATGTGACCAAAGATATGGGAAAAAATATAGAATCACTAAGATGACCATTTCATGCTGAATCAACACTCATCAGTCCAGCCATATCGCAATCACTTATACATACCTTCAGTATGTAGAGAGAGCCAATTACATCTCCCACAGAGTATTAAAAGTGAATAGAAACCAGTTCCAATCTTGCTGAGGGTGGTATAGTGAAAATGATACTACAAACATTTTATACATATCTTGATTTATTTGTTTATGTCTAACTAAAAGAATATATATTAAAACAGTAAGATTTTCTGTACAAATCTTAGTTTCACCTTCTCTCACTTCTTTCCTATCCTTATATCCTAGTTCAAATCCCAGTTTATCATAGTGTGTCTGTACTACTGCATATATGCCGAAATCCCGCCTAAATTAGATCACGAATGTATTAATGCTCATGGTATATATAATTTTAAAACCCTATTATTAATAATTTATCAGTTGTGAATATGGGCATATTCACATATTCATTTTAAAAGAGTAGGTTATATAAGTAAATTTACACACAGACTGCGATAATACATTTCAAACTTAAATAAAATAATAGAGTTGTTATTTAAAGTTGTTTGTTGAATCTGTTTATTGTAGAGATATTACATTTGTAATATTTGTTTTCATTTAGTAAGGTAATATTTCACCGTAAATAGATTTAGTCATTTACAATTTAAAAGGAAAATAGTTTTATATTTTAGATTTATAAAAATCACGCCACAAATTTTATGTAAAAGTAAATGAGGGTTGGGAAGATAACAATAGGATTAATTAATCAAATTTTGTAATGTTTATTAATTAGTGGCTTAAATATTTTGCCATCAGATAAACAACAGATGTCCATTCAGGTATTTTTTTAATTAAAACATTGTTAAAATTAGAAGTTCTAATCCGAATACCTTAAAAGCAAAAACTAATTATAAAATCGCTGTTTTCAGAAGTTCGGATAAGTTGGAAGCTGTGATTTTGTATCTAATTTTGGGTCTATAGTGACATCCATGGGGTAATTCCATTGTATGCTGGTTTCGTATATATAGAGCCAATTTGATTAATTGTTATTCTATGCGTAATTCATCACATGTTTAAATCATTCTAGGCTTGATTCATTCTATGATTCTTTATTCGTTCTTTATTTTTAGTCTATGCTGAAATATTAGTCTATGCTGTCATATTAATCTATGTTATAATATTAGTGTGAATTTCTTTGCATCAAATATTTGACATATTTAATATTTTGCTTTTAACCTGTCAGTGAAGATATTTCAAATATTGAACATAAAACAGCTGAAATTAGTTAAGCCAGCCCTTTACATTTTCATGATATACCAACCTTTTCTGATTGAATGGAGAATGCCTGAATAGAAAACTGGTGGGAAGGCTCTCTTACTGCTTGGGAAAAATGTCCAACCTGCAGCATATACCACCTAATGCTTCAGGTTTGTTGTAAACTGCCACTACTGCTGAACATATATCATCTTTAATTATGAACCAAGAAACTGCCATATTGAGACATGCTACCAAACTTCCATTGGAGTTTTAAACCAGAGAATGTGCATGAACTGCCCCAAGTTAATATGAGGTAACTCCATTAACACAAAAGCTCTTGTGTTGTCTATTTCATTTCTAAAAAGCTAGCTAAAATTTAAGTGTATTTCTTTTGTTATAATACCGTATTTCTGTAAAATATATTTGTAACCTAACTTGTGTGCTTTTATTTCTATCCTTGGATTAATATTTTCTATTTTATATATTTGCCAATTTATTTCTTTTATTATAGTAGTGTACTTAAATAGCCATCAAATGAGTGAATTATTTCCTTCCCTCCTATTAGTTTGCTGCCATAATATTGCAGATTAATTTTATAATTGACCCCTAAATAAATGTTTTCTAAAATCGCTTGTTCAATGGCTACTCTATTTTATTAATTCCCTAAACGATTGATTTCAAGAAAGGTACATTTTGCATGTTTATATATATAACACGAGGATATGCGTGAATTTGATAAGTAGTATTTATAATTAGAGAAATGCATGATTGCATATCACCTCATTAATCTTCTTTTTAATCATGCATTCCCCTACATTTTATTATTTTCAAATAACATTGTATTTATAATGCCATTTACGAACTGCAAAATTGGGGTCGAGAATGTGCGGACCACCTTTAAAAAAATATATAGGAATTGGTTAAGTGCCTTTATTTGTTCAGTTACCCCTTTCATATATTTGTTCTATTTATAGTGTGTATAGGATGTTGAGACCTTGCTTTGTTTATATGGGGATTTATGGCTCAAACCTTTCCCTTTTATCCAAATTCCAGATATTGTATGAGCTGAAAGCCATACATGGAATACGATGCTTCAATCACCCAGACATGGAGTTTATGGTAATAGGTCATGCTCAGGCTGTTGGTAATTAAACTTCTATGGAGTTCCTGGCAAGATGCCATCCTGTCTATTTTTATTTTGTATTTTATTTCACAAAGCCATGGTTTTAATGTATCATTCTCCATTCTATATATTAAGCTACCACTAGTACCACCATTTCCTTGTAATGTGTAAATGGTATTTTATTCAGTTATCCGTGTCTTGACTACTTCCATCCCTCTAGATGAATGAGCTTTTGTCTGCACCATTTTTGAAGTCAATATATGTTCATGTCTCAGATTTTAGAATATTAATTGATTTAAGCAATACTTATCTTATTTGCCATAGGCTCACATATTGTGAATTAACCTTTCTTTTATAATTGTATATTTGTTTAAGCACATTATTATAATTTCATCATGCATTGACCTGGGTATAGAAAGACTGTATAAATTAAACAGCCATTAATGTAAATGGCATTCGATTATATCTATTTAAAATATGTTTATCTTTTGATGAGTTGATGGCTCAGTCTGGTTTATTCAGACAATAGCATTCTATAGTGCTAATTAATAAACCATATTTAAATTATAATTAGTTTGAATATATTTATTTATTTTCTGCAGTCCACACCATTACTCCAGTCTATTTCTCATTATATGTATATTTTGTATCATTCATAGTCTTTAGTTAGCTAATCTAATTATATATTTTAATATACAGTCTCTTGCTTCTCCCTGACCACAGGCACTGGCAAGAAACTATGTCATTAGTAGCATCAGGTTCATTATCATGTAGATGGCACTGTGGAACATAGACTTTAGATTCAAACTTAGGATTTCTGGAAGGCAACCCTCCTAGAGTGTTGAGTTTCAGGTCTGGGATTTGAATTCTGCAGTGTGTTAGGGAGATACACGTTCTAACCTTTACAATATATTGTACCGTTTATGAAAAAGCGCTCCACATGAAATTTTGTCTAAAAATTATTAAAATAAAATTCTCATAAATAATGTGAACGTTTCAGTTTGAGAGATTATTGTTTATAAAAGTCTAAAGGGGTTTTTTTTATTGTTAGTTTGTTAAAAATGCAATTTGCTGAAAGAAAGTAATCTATAAAAGTTTAAGAAGTGAGTGGAAGGGGGAGGAAATTAACTTCGAAAAATTAAAAAGTAAATAAAAGTTTAAGTTATGTCACTTCAAGAATAAATCTCTTTTTTCAAGTAATCAAAGGTACTCTCTCTCTTCATTTAAATATTAAAGAAAAAAAAAGAAAGAAAAGTTGAAACTAAAAGCTTAAAATATAAATCTTTTACATAAATCAAAAATATCTCTTGTCATTTAAATTAAAGAAAAAAAAAGTCTTTTCCCATAATTTAAAGAAATTCAACTATATATGTACATTAATAGCAATGTAAATATAAAGGAATAGTAAAATGTATGTGGATAAAATGAAATAAGAAAGTTAAAAATCCACAAAACAATAAATTAGCAATGGCTATCAACTGAAAACAGGATCAAAATCTTATCAAAGAAATGTAATCAAAAATAATGGAAGAATTCCAACAACAGATATAGCTGGTGGATATAAAAACCAATTAACAAAGTGACAACAGGTCATCACAAAAATAGTCCAATTTTTCATCAATCAATCAGTTCAGTTGAGTTCAATCTATCAGTTGAGATCACAATCAGATTAAATCAGTTCTTCAATCAGTTCAGTCAATCAGTCAATCAATCAGTGTTTATCAAGACAATGCAGTGGTAACAACCATTGGAATCATATGGCCTTGCTCCAGCCTGAGTCTGATGAAACAGTGGCCTGCCCAGTGAAGGTGATGCCTGCCTAACAACTTGAAAAACTGCCAAGGATATATAACTATCTTAAAGAATAGTGTCCCCAAATAGTAAGCATTAAACCTCCATAAAAACCTCAAATCCAACCGGTTGGAAAGATTTTCACATGAAGCAACAGCCAACAAGAAGATAAAATCCTATTGGAAATAAATTTCACAACAAACAGCAAGAAGTATCCACGTTCTGAAATCCTAGGTAATAAATAACATTTTTTTTATTTCCATTTATAGTTAATGTAGCCACTGCAATCTTTGAAGCCTCCCAAAGTCAGTTAATAAATGAACTCTATAGCATGTGTAAAGAACTATTGATGTGTGTGTTTATCTAAATGCCATGTATTATTCAATGCTTTTGTTATACTCTATTTTACTGTATGAATTCAGAGTGTGTGCATGGTCATTATATAAAAATACCATTGTTTATGTTATTTAAGATTTATAAAAGTAATTAAAATTAGAATAATAAATGTTTAGTTAAAATAAATTATCTTTAAACTTAATTTTGTCAGTCAATTCTTTTACCACTAACTGAAGCAACAATTTGTTATTGTATTACTTTGATTGAGCTGTTTGGGATATCTTGGGTGCTGAATTAGTTTGCCATCATTCAAAACCTGTTAGTTCTTGTAGCTATCTGGCACCTGGGGTTTACTCCGAAACAAAAAAGTGATTTGAATGATAGCTGTTGAATTTTGCAGCTGAGAAGGCCTGTGCCCTTCAAATGTGCTCCCAGTTATATAGACTTTATATATAGCTCTGGCTTGGACACAGGTGCCCTCTGGGCATTATTCTTCTCTGCCTAAAAGGGCATGGTGGAGCAATATTTAAATTGCATTGGTGTAGATCAAATATATAAGTTATAATTGTATCATATTTTGTATAAAAGTTTTACAAGTTATATTTCATAAAGTTATTTTATTAAAGAGTGTGCATATAGATTTTGTTTACTCCCTCAAGTGATCTATATATAATACATCCCACCCAGTTCAATATATATATATATATTCTTGCTATTAAAAGGTGTCAAGCTTGCCTTGACAGCAGTGAGAGATATTGATTACTGTTTTTACTGTGAATGTTTAGGTGGTTACTGGTTGGTATCTAATTACATCATTATCCTAGTTAGCTTTAAGCACTATTTCACTTATTATTTCTAAATAATACATGAGAAATTAAAAAGTATTGCAGTTTGTAATGTTATAATTGACTATTTATTAGTCTGCATTACAGTGACATGTTTATTTCATGTTTAAAGAGGTTTATTTAAACTTCATTGTATCAATATTTCATACTCTGTAGTCAAGTCGCATCTTTAAGTGTCCATATATATTCAGTGGACCATTAGTAATAATCATTTCCATTCTTGCTATTAAAAGATGTGAAGGTTGCCTTGACAGCAGTGAGAGATATTGATTACTGTTTTTACTGTGAATGTTTAGGTGGTTACTGGTTGGTATATATATATATATATATTTATACACACACATTGTACCAGGTTCGATCTGTTGTGAAAATGAACTTACCCTGCAAATTGGTTTAATTATGTTTGAGGTCTAATTATAATGCATTTATAATCTTATTTAATTATAAATATTACATGAATGAATCGGCACATTCGAGCAAAGTGGAAAATATTATTGATAGCTTTAACTGCCAACAATACCCACGATCAGATCGTGGCCCACCTTGGCTGCTAGATTCAAACCCCTACTATCCAAACACTTTATTTGTTTCAGAGTAAACCCCAGGCACCAGCTAGTCTAAGACTAACATGTTCGGACAGTAGGCCCATAATCCAGTGCTTGAAAAATCCCTTAACTAGCTCAGTCTACTTTTTAATTCAATAACAAAATATAGTTTCAATTAGTGGTGAAAAGAATTGACCGACAAATAAAGTTTTAAGTTTAAAGACAATTTATTTTAATTATCATTATTAACCTAATTTTAAATATTTTATAAATCTTATTTACTAATATAATATACGCACATATATAATTTGCACACTATAATATCTTATGAGAAAGCATTAAATAATGTTTGAAATTTAAAATACAATGAAATTAATATACTAGCACATGAATACACACAACATTTTAAACACACATATTAATAGTTCATCTATGGGTGCTATAGAGTTCTTAAACTAGACTCTTGAGGCTTTATGAATGCGATGGCTACTTTATAAATGAACATAAGAAAATGTTTTATCTAGGATTTGGAACGTGGATACTTCTTGCTGTTTGCTGCTTCTGATGAAATATTTCTAACCGGTTAGATTTGATGTTTCCCTGTGGAGATTTGATGCTGATTATTCTGAGGCATTTCTTTAAGACAATCAGATATTGAGCGGCTTCAGGTTGTTACACAAACATTACTTTTATCGGGTAGATTGGTTGTTTTCATTGGACTTCAGGATGGAGAAAGTCATATGTTTTCTGAGGTTTTAACACTGCATTCTTGATTTCAACTTTAATCTCAAATGATTTCCGAATTGAACTGTTTTCTCAAATGCAACTGGACTGAACTATAATGCAACTTTTTTCTGAACAATAAAAAAAACAGGACTATTTATACCCAAGGCCTGTTGTTATTTTGATATCCGCTGGCAATGTCTGTTGTTGAAATTCCTTGGACAATCCTTTAATTACATGTTTTTGGAGATCATTTAATTAGTAGCCATGCACACGTGTTGCTGTTTTATATTTTTAATTAGTAGCTAATCCTTTGGAGATAAGCTTTTTAATCCTGTTGTTTTATATTTTAATTAATAGCCATCACTGAACTTGTTGTTCTATACTTTTAATTTTTTAACTTTCATTTATTTTTAATATCTAATATGCATACTTTTATATTTACAGTCGTACACACATATATAATTTAAGTCCCACTCACTATTCAGTCTTAAGATGACTTTTTTTTCTTTCTTTAACTTGAATGAAAAGAGATTTATATTTTAGACTTCTAACTTATATTTTAACTAATAATAATAAGAAAAAAACTCCTTCTCTTATAAAACATTTAGTTTGTTTCTACAGAAACCCCCCCCCTCCCTTTTTAATTACTTAATTGTAACTTTTATTTCAAAAACTCTGACTTTTAATAATAATTTTCTTTTAACAAAAGATTTATTTTAATTTTATAATTTTTAGCTAAAAATTATTATCTGCCAACACGATGTTGGTACAATATATATATATATAGTGTTTATCAAATCTCATGTAAAAATTGTAAAGCTTCTTACATAGGTATGAGTAATTGTCGCATCAGTGTTAGGAGAGATGAGCATGCTAATGCAGTTAAACAATACTCATCATCATCAGCAGTCTCACTCCATACTATAGATTCACATCATAAAATTGATTTTTTTAATACCAGGATCACATCCAGATGTGAAAATCTCTACCAGTGCAAAATTAGAGAAGCCATTGACATACTTAAAAGGCCAGATTGTATCAATAAGCGAGATGATACATGCAAACTTCCTCCTATTTGGAAAGATTTTTTTAAAAAACATTCTTAAATTTAACATTTTTGCTATTGGTGGAACTTTAACGTTTATTCAAATCAGTGATTGTAGCATTTCTACAACCATCTTTCTACCTTTTATCACCCAGTGGATGACTTGTGTGACCAAGTCGAAATATTGGAATATTAATATTTAAAAATTTTTAACATGGATGAACCCGCAAAATATGTATTATATATATATAATATTCAAATATAGGTATATTGTCTATACTAAATTAAATTAATTACAAAGGACTTGAACTCAGACTTTCAAGATGTACTCCATTTTATACAAATGATACACATAACCACATAATGATCTCCAATATATGTATTTTGTGCTGAACCAGCATCACCAATTGGTTCTGATCACCATCTCCCACACATATATACAATCAGTGTTCAGTTTATATTAAGATAGCAAACCTTCAAACTTTAATGAACAGGATTCAGTATTCTCTATATTTCAATTAAATGGACATATTAAGATCCTATATGTGAGGGTCAAAGAGACTTAAAGTCAACATGGGCATGACAATAATATTGACATTAACAAAAGCTTTGAGTGTTCCATCATCAGATTTTCAATGATATGGATGGTTGAAGATTTGGAAGGTGGAGAAGATTGAAGCTTGTCCATTAAAAGTTTGAAGATTTGCTATCTTAATATAAACTGAGCACTGATTGTATATATGTGAGGGAAATGGTGATCTGGACAAACTGGTGAGTTCTGGTTCAGCATGAAATATGTATATTGGGGATCATTTATTTTTTTCACATGTAGGGGGTCATGTGCGTCAATTGTTTAAGATGGAGTGTATAGCTGTTGGGAAATTGAAAGTCTGACTTCATGTTCCTTATACTATATACACCCACATATATTAATTTTTAAGTGTATTTAAAATTTACATCTGATTTAGTCTACATAATAATATGGCCCTAATTTGTGCATTACAAACCTTGGAAAGCTAATTTGATATGGTTTTTGTCAATAAAAAATATAATTGGATCAAAAAATAAATCGAAATTGAGATAAATCTTTTCTATAACAACTTAAAATATCTGCCAAACAAAACTTTTTTAACAGAATAGAATACAAATTTTCCATTGAGATGTGAGATATAGTAAAAAAAATGTGCAGATAATTTTAAAAAATGTTAATTAGAGAAAATAATGCACACAGGAGGAATAAGAGGTGAAAAGAAAGGACATACTGAAAAGAAAGTTGAATAATCAAGTAAATATTATAATTGTAATAATGTTTTTACTTAAAAATAAAGTTTATATATTTGTTTAAAATGGATAATGTCAAAATTATGAGTGCAGCAGGTTTGACACTTTTAAATCAAAGTTTAATAATTTGATTCTCGTAAATACTGAACAATTAATGAAGCAATTGAGATTTGGACCAACTGAAGAGTACTGATTCAGTGTGAAATGCATCTTGGGAGTCATTTGCTTTTTTCTCAAATGTCTTTAATTCATATATTTTAAAAATGGGTGAGGGGGTGGAAATTTAAAATAAATTCATAAAGTATGATTTGTAAGCAAAGATAGATGAAGTTGAGTTATTGCATGTGATTATCTTTAATTTATAAGAAGATTTATTATCTCTAATTGAAGTTTAAAGCATATTTTTGGATTAAGATAATCTGTAGTTTAATAAATGATTTGTAATAATTATTAATATGTTAACTTAAAGTGTGTAGGATCAAAATTGTGAGAGCAAAAAATTTGACGCTTGTAAATCAAATTGTAATATTTTTATATCTATCAAAATACTAAACCAAAGTATGAAAATGACTAGATAAATAAAAATAAACTTTGAACTGGCATATACAATTTTTTTTTTTACAAAATGCTTAATAACACTTAATATTAAAGAATGATAAATTAACCTGTAATCCATAAAAATAGAGTGCGATGTTTAACTTTTAACAAAACTCATGTCATTTTTTGTTCTGTTCTCATTGTTTGTTTATAATTCTGAATCACTAATGTTTATTATTTCAAATAATATATATTTTTAATACAATTTTATTCAAATAGTAGGTTTTAATATATATTTATTTCGTCTTCAATTGTACTTCTAATCAATAAATTACTAATTTATTAACAAACATTTAGAGCTTCTAATTTTTACAGATAAGTAATGTAGTTGTCACATGACTACCACATGACTCCATCTTACTTTAGTAATTAGTAGATGATGGATAGTAGTATTTAATATATCCCTATTTAGTAATGTCATATCCAATATCTCCAAAATAGATGCTAACTTATGGCTTTTAGCAATGAGAAGCTTCAGATTTTTAGAATAATGTACATGGACCACTGGAATCTAATGCACCTTCCTTCTAGCAGTCAGATTTTACTTTTCTGTTTCATATTAGAAAGCATATACATGATAGAAGGAAAGAAATATGATTGTGCAATACATAAATATTATACAGGTAAAAGATTAAACAACCTTTAAATAGACTGCAGGCTATGACTTCACAAAGGTCACTCCCTAGAAGAAGAATAAGGTAGAGAACAATGACTCACCAAACTTGTTAAATGCCATGTGCTGATGGTTTGAGATTATTTTATTCTTAATTCACACTCTAAGACTCATTAGATACCCATTTGGTGACTACTGAGGGATAATTCAATGTGTTGTCTGTGTTCATGCTACATAAAAAAATTTAAGTTTTCTTGAACAAAATCAAATCCAGATAGTAGAAAACCTATCAAAAACAGTGGCCATTACATCAATATATATATATAATTAATCAAATTAATTTTCAGATCTCTTTAATTGCACTTCAAAATCTCATAAACTATCAAATCTGTCATAAGTTATCCAAACCAGTAAAGAAGATATTGAACTGACTTATCTTCTTATGAATATACCAAGATAGTTATGTGTCTCATGGCAATACAACTATAGTAGTTTTGTGTGCATATATATTGTGACCTATTGTGCCATCCCTAGTGGTCACCATAATCCCCTTGTGTGACCTACTCTCCCTCTCATCATCATTGGATAATCAATCTATAAGATACACCTAAAATAAAGGTTAAACCAAAGAGAGGATTTCTTTATTGGCTCTGCTCACATGAAACTATACACTTCCAGAAGATCACAAGGTGATTAATAACTTCTGGTCAAAATAGCTTTAAAATCCACAAACAAACAAAAGTTTACTATTCGGCAAACCAATAAATAAATAATAATTAAATCGATGGATTGAATATGAAATTAGAATTATAAATTAAGTAAGAAGTACATCAAGTGATAGATAAATAAATGGTTGATGAAATTAAATAGTAATTGAATCATAACTGGAAGTAGTCTGAGGATGAAGAGAAAAGAATGAAGATGTATCATAATAATGGATGATTGGGATGATAGTGGAATAAGGGTTAGTGAACGGTGAATTAATTAAGATATGAATGAGGATGAAAGAATAAAGAAAGATTGACATGACAGATGAGAAGAATGATGATAATGGAAGATGATGTCCAGACTCTAGTTAATATTGAATTAAATGATCATAAGATAACTAAATAAAATAGGGATTCTAAGCTTACAAAGACCAGAATATTCACCATAAAGTCAAAACCAACCACACACTTAAGTCAAATGAAGCAGTTTATACTTTAAAATTTGGTTAACCTTTTATAACATGGTAAATGTAACACAATTCCATTCTAACTACAATAATTAACTGGATATAAAATTTACCATAAATTCAAATCCTATCGCAAATTAATATAACTTATCCTCCCCTGGGTTCACATAGCTTAAAGGGTATTATACAAGATATACTTGGGTCAGTGAGAGGGATTTTACCACTACCTAAGCATAATACACAAAATAGCTCTTAATACTGAATTGAATTACCAAACAATATTTAGTAATTTCAAATAAATTCCCTAACTATGATAAACTTTAAGCTTCAATAAGCAGGAATGATTTTTCAATAGCTAAACGCAATAGCTTTTCAACTTTCTTTCTCCATTAATTAGAAAGAAGGTGATCAAGACTGGTGAATGATAGATCTGTGGATTCAAATGAACTGATCAAACCAATTTTAGGTTTAATCTTTTTAGTATATCTCTTAAAATAATATTCTTTAGGTTAGTAATGTTTAATTATTAAGTAACGATGCCCTAGATATACTCATATATTATAGGGCTTAACAAAATTATTCTGATATACCTACATATAGTGACATTTACAATATTGATTGATGACGATTTCCATATAATCATAGAATATGTCGATAGCAACAACAATAATAATGTGTGGGTGTGTTGATTAGCAATAAGACCACTAACAACTAAATAAATTTTTAACACAACAAGATTTATTTACATTATGTACAAGTCTCTTTCAGACACATTACATGAAACAGGATGACTTCATTGAATAAAATCAGGGATGGAAGTTTACAGTCATTTCTAAATCTAATAATTGAGTTATAATTTATTATATTGAACTGTATCAATTTGATTTTTTAGAATATGATAATGGCAATTATCATATACAGCTCAATTAATAATTTTATTATTTTTTTTTTGTTTTTATTTTTTTTACTATAAAACAAAATTCGTGGTATTGATGTGGGGCAGACATCATAAATTAAATGTACATATGACACCAAAACATTCACTATGTCCACAACCTAATCATTTACTAATTAACGGATCTTACCGATCCATCAGAAATAACTACTTGATGAAGACCAATCCACATTGTCCATGTACATACCTTACTCTTTTACACAGAAGTTATACAAACACTAATAAGTTTTTTTTGGTTGGTTTGTCTATAAACTGATGAAGATTACACAACATCATCAAGATGCTATTTCAATTAGACAAACACCATAGATAGGCTAGTGTCCCTTAATTTAACTCTATTTTATCCTTGCTATAGATTTTGAAATCTAAACTTCACCATACACGGTGGAAAACTCTATATAACTTCATGATTGATCTAACAATAAAGGGAGGCTCTACCAAAACAACATGACAGTTGTATAATAATATGGCCAATTCTAAAACCTTCATAGGTGTAAAGGTGCGGGCAGTGCCTCATCATGTGAAAATAAAATTCAGACCATGGGGATCATCCTCTTTAGGATTAACTATGCTAACTGAGCACTATCTATTAACCAGCCTTGACAATATCATCCTCTCATTTAATCAACAATGGGGGATTCTCCATCAGCCCATGCACAATATTAGTATTATTATATTTGATGCTATCGTATGTGGCATAAACTCATCAGCTAAAAGCTATTACAATTCCTGATCAATACCATAGCAAGGTAAAACAACTCATAATAAAAGTGGAAACATAACTGTTCCATTTCCCAATGCAGAAACTATTAATGTTTTATAGACAAACCACCAACATATAAGTAAAATGACCATTAATTATTCTAAAATAATTATTATACTTTGGTTATAGCAAGCCATGCACACATAAACAATGAGGACCAACCTACATTTTGTATTTACAGTGGACATTTCCATTCATAGGCAAAATTAAGCAATAAAAAAAATGCTTATTAAATTATTTCATATAATAGACAATGGTATTATTATGTGTATAATTTTGACAAGTTTGGGTTTTTTTGTTCCCCTTCAATATAATATTAACATTTATGTTAGCAGAGCGAGAGAGAAATATTTCTCTCTTTCCAGATAATGATATTCAATATGTTTCCCTTAATTGGAAAAATAAAAATATCTGTGTATTAGATGTATATATGTCTTTATACATCTCTATATCCTTACTAAGTACATTTTATATCATCATAAAATATATAAATATAAAAAAAACTAATGCCTGAATAACCCATGAAAGAAAACATATATATTGTACCGGATTGATCAGTTGAATGAATTTACTTACACATATATATGTTTGGCTGGTTTCAAACTTCTTTTCATAATACATTTATAATCTTATTTAATTATAAATGTTACGTGAACGAACCAGCACGTTCGAGCAAAATGGGAAATATTGATAGCTTTAACTATCAACAATGGCCCACCTCGGCTGCTAGATTCAAACCTCTACTATCCAAACACTTTATTTGTTTTGGAGTAAACCCTGGTGGCGCCAGCTAGTCAAAGACTAACATATCCAGACAGTAGGCTCAATCCAGTGCTGGAAACAATCCCTAAAACTAGCCCAGTCTAATTTTAATCAATAATAAAATATAGAACAAAGAATTGATAAAAAGAATTGACCGACAAATAAAGTTTAATTTTAAAGACAATTTGTTAACTAGCATTTACTAATTTTAAACATTTTATAAATCTAAATAACACACACATTTTAAGTTAACATACTATAATATATTTTATGGGGAAGCATAAATAATGTTTGACTTTTATAAATTATCTAACATTCACAAACATGCACATCAATAGTTCATTTTATGCATGCTTATAGAGTTCAAATTACTTGTCTCTGTGGGATTTATGAATTACAGTGGTGGCTACTATATATAAATGAGAATACGAAAATGTTTTACCTAGGATTTTTGGAACGTGGACGTAGAACTTCATTTTCTTTAATTACTGCTTTAGGTGAGAATATTTCCAGCTGGCTGGGATGTTTTCTTGAGGAGTTATATTATTCTTCATGATTATTATTTCTGGAGACAGTTGAATATTGATGGAGTATTTGTGAGCTGTTAAGTAGACATTATTTCATGGGCAGGTCTTGCTGATCTTGTTGGACTAAGGGCTGAAATAAGAGCGTATATTCCCAAAAGCTGCTCAGCACTGCATTTCTGTTTCTGGATACATAATATAAACTGCACTGTTATCTGAATTGAAACAAGACTGACACTGAAAACTCGGTTGAAACTGGATGTCCGATAAAAATCTAGCTATTTATGTATGCAATGTGTTCTTGTTTTAATATCCTCCGGCAATATGTGTTGTCAAAATTCCCTTAATAACTAATCCTTTGACAACGTGTTTTTGAAGATTGTTTAATTAGTAGTAGCCTTCATAAAAGTGTTTCTTTTACATCTTTAATTAGTAGCCCACTGCTGTGTTTTTAAATACATTTCATTTCAATATTTATTTTCATGTGTTTTTCAATATGATTTTAACATGCATTTATTATATATCTTATTAACAAGCTTACATTTATTTTTATTTACCATCGCACATATATACGCATTTATTCTAATAAAATGGAATGAAAAGAGATTTATATTTTAACTTTTAATTTATAATAATAACACTCTTTAACTTTTATGAACTCTTAGTTTTATCTTTTCTAACCAAAACTCCCCCTCCCCCTTTTAATCAATTATTTTTTAACTTTTATTTCAAACTCTTTTACGAAACTAAACTATAATAAAACTCTTAAACTTTTAAAAACGTTTTCTTTTACGAAAGATTATTTTAATAATTTTTTTAGATAAATTATCATATGCCAATTTCAATATTGGTACATTGCACCCCCCCTTCATTTGAGAGTAAAATGTGCCATTTTTTACCATTTTATCTCTGACAACTTTAATTTTTAATTCTAAATGTTATTATTTTTCTAAGTTTGCTTTTTAATATCTTTCACTTTTCATACTAAGGGCAATCTTCAATTATGCTTTACTTCTTTCTATGTGGACAAACTAATTTTGTGGCACAGGGATCTTTCGGAAATGAGGTGGATGCAAATTTGCTGACTTATACCAACTTACACTATGAAAAACAAAGCTGCAGTTGCCTATTCTCTTGATCGGACTTTGACTAAGAAAAGGTCACTGCAAATGGCAGGAATTATCAACTGTCCATTTTTGACTTACGCTTTGGAAAATGAGGTACAAGATATGGGGATTCTCCCCTGAAGAAGTGTTTTGCGGCTCATGCTGGATTTTCCCAGTGCACATTTTAAAAGAAGAATGATCCCTGCCAATCCATTATGGGTACTAAGATTTATCCAGTCAACAGCTTTAAACTTAATCCTTATCTAACTTATTTCAATACTACCCTCATTCCTTAATTTCAACCCTTATACACTCTTAATATAACTTAGATTGTTTATATTATTAACCTTACAATATTATTTTTAAATTTATTATCGAACATTACTTATAACCCTTACAAACATTATTTAAAATATTTATTTACACTAATCTTATCATATTATCTTTAAACCATTTATTTACTTTCTTTTATTAACTTGCTATATTCAAAACTATTTTATTTTAATGTGCATGTACTCAGAAAAACTATTTTACTTTATTATGATTCATTCATTATTATTTTACTAGAACCTAATCAGGTTTGGCCACTTGATGGTCTTCTGGCTCGCCAAAACACCTAACAAATGTCGTTTACAAGGCCTGACTTACAGCTATAGAAAACATCTAATGTTTGTCTTAGCCATTACGAAGGCTGTTGATGATGACATAATGCAGAAATAATACATCCTATTTCTGCTTCATTACAGTTACTGTGAATCCACACACTTATTTTTCATGTACAGTTTGATATATATGTGTGTGTAGTTTGATTAGTCAAATTTTTACAATATACGTTGCACAATCTTTGTATTTGTAATGAATTTAAGAAACCTGAGTTTATAGTAATTTTCCAAATGGCCACACCCTTATTTTGAGAAGGTGTAATGTGTAAAAGCTTGCTGAGGGTACTTCAACAGAATTTGGCCGAGTTCATGTGTGAAATCTCGTTTTCATGTGAAATACCACATAGTTCGTAAAATAGCTAGCGATCGCGTAACTTTTTCCGCAGTTGCTGAAAACAGAAGCTGAGTATTTCTGCTGTCCAATAAAAATATACACTATTTTTTGTAAATATATGTGTTTGTTGTTGTTTAAAAAAGTTTGAGTTTTCTTTCTTTTGTCCGACTACAGTTATGGTTTTATTTTAGCATTACAAAAAACAGAACATTAACCTTAAAATTAACCTTAAACTAACCCTAAAACTAACCCTAATCTAACCCTAAAACTAACTCTAAACCTAACCCTAAACTAACCCTAAAACTAACCCTAACCCTACACAGTTGTTTTGTTATGTAGAAAGCAATAATTAAGCGAAAGACATTGCTAAATAGACATTGCAGAGTAGCAGCTTTGTCCAAAAACAATGATTTTTAAATAAAAAAAAAAGGTTGTCGTTTACCAATAATTAAGCGAAAGACATCGCTAAATAGACACTGCAGAGTAGCAGCTTTGTCCAAAAACAGCGATTTAAAAAAAAGGTTGTCGTTTACTAAATACAAAATTAAAATTAAACAACTTTTTTAATAAAAAGGCATGAAAAAAAAAGTTATAGCAATCAATAAATTAATAACCAAAAAAAAAAAAAAACAGCGATTCGATTTAAAAATATAACGCGGCCCCAAACATTGTATTGTATTGTTTTTGACAACAATGCCATCAAGTGGCCATATTACATTATAATTACCTTTTTTTTTCTTGATTATTTTAAACAATTTATTTACATCCTTTTCTTAACCATGCATGTATTCAGAAAAAAAAACTTTTACTTTCTTACGATTCATTATTATGCAAATATCTATTTGACTAACTTGATTTTATTCTAGAAATTCCGTTATCTTTTTTATTTATTTAATTCTACAAACATTACTTTTAAATCATTGACTTGACCCATTTATTTACAAACATCTGTGCGTGGAGAGGGAAAAAAAATCTTTTATTCTACAAAGCCTCTGTTATTATTACTTAAACAAATCCTGATTTTAATTTTCTTTTTAATTTATCATTATTCATTTATTTTTAATTTATTATTTTAGTTTTAAATAGAAGTTTCAGATTCAAATTTATCAAATTACTGATGTTAGAATAATCATATTCATGTTCATTGTCCATTTCCGGTCCTTTTTGTTTATTTCCTTTACTATTCTGCCCGTTTACTAACTTTTAAACTATGTCAGGCGGTTCCTTCTTTCTTTCTACTAACTCACTAACATAAATTATACTAAACAAAGGCAAAACTCTCCATACAGTAGTCCCCCATATTCTCACTTCTATCCCTCGATTAAAAATTATTTTATCTCTTTCTCTTTCCGTTCTATTTTCTGCCTTGTAAATCAGAAAACCTTTAAGCTTCACAGACCTCCATATTTTTCCTAACCGTGAATTTTTTTTTCTATGCTTTCTTTTTATTTTAAATCTATGTTTAAAACAAGCACGAACTTTTACTTTAACCTTTTTAAATTTTTGTAAAAACTTTTCAATGCTATTTTCTACCTTGAACTTATGTCTCTTTTCTATTTCTTGATCTACATTTGTTTCTACTTCCTGTATTACAATGCTATCTGTTTCTAATTTAATTTCTATCTCTTTTATGACCTCAACTTCCTTATTTTCTTTGACAAAATCTACTTCTACGATCTCTTGATTTTTCTCTACCTTTCCTCTAATTTCACATCTTATTTCCCTTACTTCTGCTCTGTGATCTTTAATTTCTGTTTTAAGTTCTAGCTGACCTTGTTTAAATTTCTGACACAATTCTTTTTTAAACTCTTGCATCATGTTCATCATCATTTTCATCATTATTCACATCTCAGACACTTCTTCTTTCTCTTTTTCCTCCATTTTTTTAACAATATATATTTTTTTTGACTAAATTTAAATACGAGCTGTTTATTTATTTTTCTTACTAAAATGGAAATATATGCTGACTCCACCCCCTTCCTGTCCATTTTTTCTCTACCCGATCCTAACGCTTTAGCTCCCCCAAAATATCAACTGCCCCAATTTAACAGAATGATTTATTTTAACTAATGTAAATAGCATAAATCTCTCTTTGTTTAAAGAAAAAAAGATTTTGGTCAATTCTTTTTTGTTTATTTTTAAATTAATACCACTTTAAGTATGTAATTTAGATTTTCTTTAAGATTTTTATTTTTAAACAAGAAACAAAGTATTTAGTTACTGTTGTTTCTTAGGTCCAGCCCCAAATGTTGGGAGACATTTGTACGGGATCGATCCATTGAATGAATTTACTTACACATATATATATTTGGCTGGTTTCAAACTTCTTTTCATAATACATTTATAATCTTATTTAATTATAAATGTTACGTGAACGAACCAGCACGTTCGAGCAAAATGGGAAATATTGATAGCTTTAACTATCAACAATGGCCCCCCTCGGCTGCTAGATTCAAACCCCTACTATCCAAACACTTTATTTGTTTCGGAGTAAACCCCGGGGGCGCCAGCTAGTCAAAGACTAACATATCCAGACAGTAGACTCATAATCCAGTGCTCGAAACAATCCCTAAAACTAGCCCAGTCTAATTTTAATCAATAATAAAATATAGAAAAAAGAATTGACCGACAAATAAGGTTTAATTTTAAAGACAATTTATTAACTAACATTTACTAATTTTAAACATTTTATAAATCTAAATAACACACACATTTTAAGTTAACATACTATGATATATTTTATGAGGAAGCATAAATAATGTTTGACGTTTATAAATTATCTAACATTCACAAACACGCACATCAATAGTTCATTTTATGTATGCTTATAGAGTTCAAATTACTTGTCTCTGTGGAATTTACGAATTACAGCGGTGGCTACTATATATAAATGAGAATACGAAAATGTTTTACCTAGGATTTTTGGAACATGGATGGAGAACTTCATTTTCTTTAATTACTGCTTTAGGTGAGAATATTTCCAGCTGGCTGGGATGTTTTCTTGAGGAGTTTTATTTTTCTTCATGATTATTATTTCTGGAGACAATTGAATATTGATGGAGGATTTCTGAGCTGTTAAGTAGACATTATTTCACAGGCAGGTCTTGCTGATCTTGTTGGACTAAGGGCTGAAATAAGAGCATATATTCCCAAAAGCTGCTCAGCACTGCATTTCTGTTTCTGGATACATAATATGAATTGCACTGTTATCTCTGGTAAAACAAGACTGACACTAGACAAACTGAAAACTGGACGTCTGATAAAAATCTAGCTATTTATGTATGCAAAGTGTTTTTGTTTTAATATCCTCCGGCAATGTGTTGTCGAAATTCCCCTAATAACTAATCCTTTGACAATGTGTTTTTGAAGATTGTTTAATTAGTAGTAGCCATCATAAAAGTGTTGCTTTTATATCTTTAATTAGTAGCCCACCGCTGTGTTTTTAAATACATTTTATTTCAATATTTATTTTCATGTGTTTTTCAATATGATTTCAACACGCATTTATTATATATCTTATTAACAAGCTTACATTTATTTTTATTTACCATCGCACATATATATGCATTTATTCTAATAAACTGAAATGAAAAGAGATTTATATTTTAACTTTTAATTTATAATAATAACACTCTTTAACTTTTATGAACTCTTAGTTTTATCTTTTCTAACCAAAAGTTCCCCTCCCCCCTTTTAATCAATTATTTTCTAACTTTTATTTCAAACTCTTTCACGAATCTAAACTGTAATAAAACTCTTAAACTTTTAAATATGTTTTCTTTTACGAAAGATTATTTTAATAATTTTTTTAGATAAATTATCATGTGCCAATTTCAATATTGGTACAATATAGCAATAACAAAAATAAACAAACATTACATTTTCTCCCATTGGACTTTATCTTAGTAAATAAAGTTTGATCTGTTATTATGAGCAAAAGGATAAGAAAACGGATATTATAAGCAAATACTCCTTAGTAAATATATACATTGATTATCCAGTTCAATAGTGAGATGATCTTTAGACAAAATTAAAATACTTTCCAAAGGTAATAAGATCATTTATGGATTTATATACTAATATCAACATCGTGAGACAATATTTAAAATACTTTCCAAAGGTAATAAAAATCATTTATGGATATATGTACTAATATCAACATTGTGAGACAATATTTAAAATACTTTCCAAAGGTAATAAAAATCATTTATCGGTTTATGTCCTAATATCAACATCGTGAGACAATATTTAAAATACTTTCCAAAGGTAATACAAATCATTTATCAGCTTATGTCCTAATATCAACATCATGAGACAATATTTAAAATACTTTCCAAATGTAATACAAATCATTTATCGGTTTATGTACTAATATCAACATCGGGAGACAATATTTAAAATATTTATTGATTTGTTTATTTTGCTTTTACATCTGCACGAAAATATCAGTCATAATTTTAACTGATATAGGTGATTTTAAAACAGTTCAAAATATTACTAATTTATATGTTGCATAATCAAGATAATAAAAAAAATTAATATTTCTTTATTCACTACTGTCAGCAAATTAATTCATATTTAAGAATGGTAACAGAATTGATTTAATAGTAAGCAATTATTAATAAAATATACTTGGCATTGATCTGTCATTTTTCTATTTTCAATAACTAGGCCAATTTGCAGGAATATCAGTGCAGACGAGTTCTTTTTCCCAATGAAAATAAGAAATAATTCATGCATTTTTTTGTTATGAAATTGATTACTTTATATGATTTAAAATAACTTTTTAATTTATTTAATATCTCTCCTGAAACTTTCCTTCAAAATAATTTCAAATTATTTTTATTGAGATAACAATTTCTAAACAAACGTATTTTTCTGCTTAATGCTTAAGGGCAGTGTGAAAATCAAAATACTTTAATCTTTTTCTCTTCAGTCTAAATAATTTTTGTGTTATTATTAATTCTGACACACTATTAAGATAAAGAAAACAAAAATAATTGCTTACATTTGCTGGTATTGTTTTTCATTCCAAATAGTACATGTTGAGGCAAATGTTTATCCAAATAGCAGTCATTCTAGTTTCTCCAGTAAGTAAAATTAAGAATCATAGAATCGATGAAAAGCAGTGCCAAAATGTTACAGAGCTATTAAGTTTCTACTCCATTCTGTTTAAAAGCAGATAATCTTGAGATTTTGTCCAAATTAATTTTCCAGGTTATTATTTTTTAGCTTATTCCTTTTATTCTATCTTATACATGGATAGTTAAAGTCTTGTTCTGATTTTCTTCTTCTTAATAGTCCCCCCTATAAACTTGTTAGGGTATTTATTCCTTGTGTTATAATGCATGATTGGTTCTAAATGATCCAATCACTGTAAAATGTGAATAAATTAATATTTCTATCCGTCTATTGAAAAAAAATCTAGACTGTTACATTTCAATTTTAATTAAAATATAATGTATTTAAAGATTGTTTATAAAGAAAATTTAGAAAAATTATAAATTGATTTTGTTTATTTTTAATTACTGTTTAATAATAATAATAATAATAATAATAATAATAATAATAATAATAATAATAATAATAATAATAATAATAATAATAATAATAATAATAATAAAGTGTTAATTATTTTCATGCTTCCAAATTGGTTTAATACTATTAAAATATTATATTGAAATAGCTGCCACTGGGACTTGTGATAAAATGTTTATGAGATTTTTATCCACTCTATCAGATGTTCCAGTGTCTCACAGTCAAGATCATCATCACTTTCAAGATATTTCTTAGTGATCTTTTGCTTAGTTGAAAAATTATAATCCATAAGCATTTCACTCTATAACTGATTTCTGCACACTGATTTTTAATATATTAATAAATTATTACTATTTAAAATTTTACACACTGGATCACTGAATAAAATTTACTATCATTGAGCCAAAACATATGGTTACTATATATATATACATTTTATCACTTTTAAAAACTTAACCTTTTTTTTTTTTATCAATAGAGTTTTTTCCAAAAACACAATCAACTTTTTTACTAACCCTTTTTCCCCCACCCACACACAACCCACTCCCCCCATTTCACATCACATTCCCACCCCCCCCCCCCCCAAACAACCCCAACCACACCAGATACACACCCCCCCACCCGCCTTCAAACGACAAGACAACACCCCCCCGCCGCCCAAAACAAAAAAAAAAAAAAAAAAAAAAAACACAAACAAAACATTTTTGTAGATATTTTCTGTAGTACACTGGAATAACAATGATTAAATAATTTTGAATTTAAAATTTTTTTATTATAAATTACACATTTCAAAAAGGTCTAATTAATAGTTGTTAATTCTGATTTTGAAATTAAAACAAGCATGTTTTTGTGTTAAAATAGATATACTGGTAATTATAAAATTTCAGTATATATTTTGATTATTGAATTTTTTTAAATTAAAGCTTGTATAATACATTGTGATAAAAATTCCATGAAGTTGTTTTTCAAAGGATTAAAGGGAATTGAAATGAGTCATTAACTTTTTTTAATCAAGATAGGGGAAACTTATTTTTAACTATTGCATTTTTTCACTCTGATTATAAAAATATTGGGGTGGGAAAGATTAGGGAGAGCTTTTGGGAGTTTTTTAGAGTTTTACAAATTATGACAGTTATCATAAAGTTGCAACTGAAAGCAAGAGAAGCCAACTCCAACTGCTGCTACTAGTTCACAATGGTAGAGTTTGGATTCTCATGGAAGCAAGCCCAGCTTTTCTGTGGTTCATTAGTTCATATATATTGTGTTATTAGTCAGTTTGCCTGAAGTTTGTCAAATTTTAGACTAAATAGAGCTAACTGTATGTATGCCAACAATTACTGAATTATATTTTTTACAAAGATGACAAGCCAGTCTACTGTTTTAAAAGGAACCAGCTTATCCAAAGAGTCCATCAGTTTACTGAAGAATTAGTTTATATGTATATTGATTTATCTGTATGCAGAGAGGTGCAGATAAAGGTACTGTGTCATACTACATATAAAGTGCAGCTGGTGAATAGAAAGTGTTATGTATATTGAGAATGATGTTATTTTAAATAATTTATTAAAAATGGCAGTTGAAATTTCTAGTTTAAAAGTAATGTAAGTAAATAATTTTTGCTTGAATTAAAAATCTAAAATCAAAGAATTGATTCATAGATGAATTTATTTTGGAAAAAAAAAAGTAAACCCCAAAAATCTTTCTAGATTAGAAAAAAATTGTTAGAGTATTTTCAAAGATGTTTACAATTAATTAGGAGTAACCTGAAAAAAAAAGAAAAACTTTGATGGAGGACTGTCAAAAGAGTAAATATTTTTTAAAGAAAACTTTTATTTACCATAAAAAATAAGAGGCTAATTAATAGCTTTAATTCATGTCATCTACTTTTTATATAAACAGCACATTTGCATGTGCATTTATATATAAAGTGAATTAAATTTTTTATAAGACTATGACAATTCAAACATGTTAATTTTTAAATTATTATACAACACATAAAAATGTTTATAAATATGTCCATTTTATGTTTTTTTGATACTGAATTAATTGTGTATTAAGAAAATATAATATAGTTTATTAGGTTTATTTTTTTATAAATGCCAGTGTGTGCACACATTTTCATGCATATATGTTAAATCAGTCATTAATTATGCATTATAAAAATGAATTTCATTGATGACAATTCATGTATATTCATAAATTATAGTACCATACATCTGTGTGTTTATATATGTTTTATGTATTGACATATTTGTAAATCACAATGTAATAATTTATTTTTTGTATATTAATCAAAATCAGAATGTGAATTTATATTTACAGCATACTCAGCAGACCTTAATTTCATTTTAATTGTTATTAATAAATTGATATTTAATTGTAAAAAGAAATTATTAAACTCAGGTGCTTATTATACATGTATATAATTTTAATGTGCAAATACACGCACAACAACCGAGCTTCATCAGGATTAAATAACAATATATTATAAAGTCAAAATAATTATAATATCTAAAGAATAATGCCCGAGCGCTTTCAAGAGAACTTAGCTCTCATAATCATGGGCAACAAAGAATAAGCATAGCGTGTTGGTATATGCTAAAATATGCTGATATATGTAAATTAGTTGAAAATAAAATGCAAGAATAGTTTGCAGGGAGAGAAATGACATTGAGAGAAAAGTTAAAGAAGCATGTTTTATTGCTATTGATGATAAGGCTATGAATAGGAAAGATGCGTGTTACAAAATCTCTAACAAATGGATCATTTAGAGCTGACGCATTTATTTTCAACTAATTTACATATATCAGCATATTTTAGCATATACCAACATGCTCTGCTTATTCTTTGTTGCCCATGATTATGAGAGCTAAGTTCTCTTGAAAGTGCTTGGGCATTATTCTTTAGATATTATAATTATTTTGAGTTTATAATATATTGTTATTTAATCCTGATGAAGCTTGGTTGTTGTGCGTGTATTTGCGCATTAAAATTATATACATGATATTTAATTGGTAAAATTATTCCAGTGAACTTAATTAATTCTAGAATAGATTTAAAACATTATATGTTAGGATTAATTCATGCATAAGGATCTGTTATATAAAAATGTTTGATATTTAGTATCTATGGTCATCCAGATGATGATGATCATGTTGGTGCAAAGGGGATATCCTTTAAAGTCCATGCACTATATTTTATTTTAATTACCTAGAAATTAAATTTATAGTTTTCCCAAATACATTAATGGTACTAAGTGGCCAGATGGCATTGATAATGATCAACATGTTTTAGTAACCCAGCATTATTGTTTTTATTGTTATATATTCTGATGGATTAGCACTTCAGGTTGTGCTTCTAAATTAATGTTTAAATAATGCCCCAAGCTGGCAAGAGCTAAATAATTAGCCTGGTTTATAGTAGACCATTTCAAATTCAGTCATAAGATTGGCTGTTAATTTTTTGTAGTGTTTGATCATTCGTGATGATAAATGATTATTGCTTTGGTGTAATTCTGGTAAATTTATAGTTAGGTCTGTATTGATTTCTCATGCTCCTCATATTCTTACTCATAATATAATTTTATATTTAATTTTATATTTTATTAATTGGGATTTATGTGGATAATTTTTCATCACCCCAGGTTCATCACATTTCTCTGTACTTTTACAATACATATCTGATGGACTAACCTCTATTCTTTTAAACCCCCCACAAAAAATATTAACCAAATTGGGCTATATAAATCATGCTTTCAAACTAGCTGTTTTTAAAATTTGAATGCATTCATAATCAAATAGCTTACAACATGGTCAAGCACAATTTAGAAATGCTGAGAATTAATTTGATAAGTTACATATATATACTTAGATAATACACACATGTAATAACTAGATGAAAGCCGATAGAAATGACTTCCTTTTTATGAGTTGCTGATATCATCACATGTGTCTCTGTGTCAACATGACCAAAATATTCATAAAATGGTTATTTATCTTTGTTTCTTCAGAATTTAAAGAGTTATGGCTTTTTGACAAGTGATATTATTAATGGTCAAATTTAAATTTACATCAGATTTTAATACAACCAGTAAGCAATATATCTTTGATTCAGTTGCACTGTTTTTAACAACCTTATGAGTAATTAATGTTTCGATTGTCTTAAACATAACATGAAAGTGCTACAATTTTTAAAATACATATTTGACTTATTTGTTAATTAAAATTCCCATTGTCTTACATATAGTTTAAAAGGTTATATATAGGGTTTTTGTTAATTAATCATAATATTCTTAAAAAATTAAATATAATGTTAGCTTACATTGATTATTTATTGGTTGCATTAAAATGAAGTTTTGTTTGTGTCTGATGTGAATTTAAATTTGACTCTTAAAAATATTACTTGTCAGAAAACTTATCTTCTTACAATCTAGAATAGAAAATATAAATAATCATCTTATTTGCAGCCATTTTGCCAATAAGGGCAACTTAATGTTATTAGTAGTGCATAGAAAAATCATTTCAATTATATATATTGTAATAGAACAAATTAAATGAGTGAATATGAGAAGATAATAATTATCATCACCCTAAAAAATCATAGTCAATAAACAAATATAAAGAAAAGATGAGAATCAGCATTTAATAAAGTTAAGAAGTTATAATGGTAATAAGTTATATTACCAGGATTAAATAGAAATAATCAACAATCATCCATAGTGACTGGATCTAAAAGATATTCAATAGCAAAAGGTAGTCTACTTATCTAGTCAATGCCAAACTTAGGACATATTGTAAAAGCAATTATTTTCTTGCATATACTTAAGTGCTCATCTAGGAATCATAATAAAAAATGCTAAGATTCTGATACATGCTGAATATCATCAGTGCTTTCACCATATGGTACTATGGAGTGTTCAGGACAACTATAAGCAAACATGAAGTGGAGGGAATGAATTTTAAAGGTGATCTTGACTTTTGCACTATCCAGAGAACCATCTGGATGTCCAAACACAAGCTACATCAAGATCAAAAGAACTCTGAGGACTGATTGTGAACAAGAAAAAATGTAAATGTATATGTATAATCTACTTTAACTTGAATACTTTTATTGGGATAAGATGCAACTTCCTTAAAACACTCTACTATATTGAAATCAAATCACTCACAGTACAAATTGACAGAATAGATAGCTGGAGCAATATATACATTAACACTTATTTTCTAACTATTATAAATAAACCACTAGAATAACAAATAAGAAAAATTAAAAAAATGTATGAGAATATGACAATTCCAAATCTACTATGTTTCTACATAAAAAGATAATTTCATAAAAATAAGATTATTTCCTGTTAGTTTTTAATAATTAAATTATCTTTTATTTTAAACATAATTATTTCACCTTTCAATGATTAAAATTGAAAAACATTTTATAAAAAAGTTAAAAAATATTTAAGACTAGCTAAGACCTCCTTTCCCTTTTTTATGAAAATGGAAAGATCACATTTATGAGAGAGAAAAATATTCATTATAATCAGTTATTTTCAATATTGTATTGAAAAATGTTTCAAGAAAAAAAACTTAAATTAAAATTATTTATTATTATCAATTATTACTTATATTGAAAGTTATTTGTGAATTTTACATGTTCACACTATAATATCTTTTTACCATGGATTTTTTTTGCTCCTTCTTTTGAATTTATAATTTTAAATTTCTTTCCAATTTGCTTTCCCTTCTGATTTCTCCAAGTATTCCAATTAAATAATGAGTAGTTCTTCCATTAACTTTTATCCTTTTGTAGCTTCAAATTTCTATTATGATGATAACTTCCAAATTAATACAGATTTCCAAAAGATTAGCACAAATTAAATTTATCCACCATACAATATAATAATTTGCACACTAATACAGATTTTAAGGTCACATTAATACAGGCTGAATTTATCCATTTTTCAATATAATTTGTAGATCAAGTTAACACAAGCTAAGACAGTCATGCTTTTGGATGGAACACAAGGCTTGCTGCAGATTTCTCACATTCTTTTTCTTTTAGTGAACGAGCTATGTGGTTGTTTGGTAATAATTGACTTTTATCTAAAGCTTAGCAAATAGTTTTTTCCAACTTCATTTTAAAAACACTTCCTCAAGCTAGTAATGAGATTAGTCTTACTTCAGGCTAAAAAGTTAACTTCTCACTATTCTTTTCACAATTCAACTTCTATTATTTTTTCCACAGCAAATAAAAGAATAGAGGAGATGACTATGTCATCCCAGATATTGCAAATCCTTAAAGAAATGAAAGAAGATATGCTAAAAAATAGAAGAAAGCAGACAGTAAAGTCAAATGCTGCTAAATAGAATGGAAATCATTGAAAAGATAGAACAAAAAAAGAGGATAATAAAAAAGAGAAAACAAAGAAAATGGCATAATAAAAAAGAACAGAATGAAAAGAAGAGGATAATAAAAACAGAGCATAAAAATCAATTGCTGCTAAAGAAAATGAAAGAAAGCAGTCAGCAAAGTCAGATGCTGTTTAATAAAATAGAAGAAAGTAATCAACAAAGAGAAAAACATGCTGCTAAAAAAAATAGACAACAATAAAAATATGTTAATTAAAGCAGAGGAACTTCAGCAGAAAAAAATAGACAATCTAAAAATGAACATAACATTCAGGAACCTGTCCAGAATATCCAAACAATGGAAGAAGATAAGAAAGAGCAGGGCAAAAAACTAGATGTTATGGATCAGATATAGAGTATAATTTTAGAGGAAGATAAAAGGATAGATCAAATAATGCAGAGAATAGACCATTGGAATTCAAAAGTGGGGAAAAATAATGGAACAATTACAAATCCAGGTATCATAGATTGAACAAAAAACAAAGTGAAAATTAAAAAATAATCAGAAAGATTCAAAAGAATCTAATACAGAAATAAAAAAATTAAGAGATTCCCATCAGAAGTCATATAAAGAAATTATTGGTTATCTGAAAAAGATAGAAGTTGAAATTTATATAAATGTAGGAATATATGTTTGTGTTTGGACATCCAGATAGTTCTCTGGATGGCACAAAAGTCAAGATTATCTCTCAAGTCCATCACTGAATTTATTCATCCAGATTATAAATGAGTTACAAGTGGCCCGTACACTTATGGCCAGAGCAGTAGTGATAATCATCATATATCAAACTCTTAGCATTTTTTGTTATTATGGTAGATACTTTAACACTTAAATCTATGCATGTAGATGATTGTTTTATATTGTGCCCTAAATTTGGCAGTGGGTAGATAATTAGCCTACCTTTGTATATAAATTTTTTAGATCCAATTACAAGGCTGCTCACAATACCATCTCTGAAGCATGCATTACATAGAGTGTTATTTACACAGAAATTGAAAGGCACTAGCATATCTAGATCATAAGTTATGATATCAAAATTGATGGTGCATTTTATACCTTGTGGAATATCTTATCTTGTGAACCATTTCAAAATATTCTGTGAATCATGGCTTCACTGTCATACATAGTTTGAAGAACATTTTGAATATTTCAATAGCAGTTTTATCCAATATAAAATAAAATTTCATAATAGTGCATTGTTCCATTGTAAGTTAAGATATGAGTTAAATCCTAACCATCACATGATCAGCAAGCTATTATAGCAGTGACACACTTTCCATACAATAGTGTCACCTAGTATAAGCCATAGTAATTATTGGTTGCAAGAAGGTCTGCACATAAAATCTCTATCTAATACCTATTTATCCAAGACTAGTTTCTAGCTTATGGCTTTCTTCAGCTAGAAACTAGTCTGATTTAAGGCTCATCATTCATGAAAACCACAAGCTAAAAAAACAGTTTTGCTTGAGATGCTAGATAAGCATTTTATGTACAAATCTTCTTGCATCTATTTGTTATGGGTTGCACTAGGTGGTTCTTCTATGTGGAGTGTTTATGAATGAGTTCAAGTATGGAACACTCAATAAAAAAAAATATGTCACCAATTCATGATCCAGATAATTCTAGTACCTTAAATGTTTTGTGTAAATAATTAACTATTGTCACTAAACAACACAGGCATTGATTTAGAGACAGTAATGCCTACAGTTTAGAGAGAATGAATCGCTGACCACTTTTTTACTATGCCACACATGCTGTATGTATGTATATATATATATATCACCAATGTTTAAAATGAAAATGAATTTATATAAAACATTTACTAAGATTACGAGACATAACCATGCATTAAACAAGGATGCCAATAGGTAATAAGATTACACATTCACTTCTTCATAGATAATATATAATTTTCTGCCAAGATTTGTCAATATTTTATCAGAAAATAACAAGCAATTTAATAAATATCATAGAAAATAAGATACATAGAGTTTAACTAATTAAATAATAGACTAATGGTGTTTTACTTACAAACATTCCAATGCTCCTCCTTTGATGGTGCAGACACCATTGTTTTTACACATCATCTTATTAGTACTGTTGCATGTGACAACGTCTATAAAAAAGACAATATAAATAAAATTATTTTAAGACTTCAAGTCCATTCTAGTGCCTGACATATTTTGTTTACTTAGTAAACTACACCTGTCTGCTACAACTTTGTATCATTTATGGGTTTGAGATATTCAACCTATTAGTTGTAGAAATGTTTCAATAGATGGAATCTATAATAAAAAAAAGTGTGTTTTATAAGACTATCAGTTATCCTTTTATGATGCAGTCTTTAAACATAAAATATATAAATGCCTGCCCTTTTTTACCTGCCACAAATTGATTTTTGTCCATCATAGTTGGTAATGTATATAATACTTATTCTTCACTTATTTTTTTATAAAATATTTCAATAAAAGGAAAAAGCTTTTCATTTTCATTGCAAGTTTTTGAAGACTTATGTTTGACACTTTTTCTTTGCATTTGAAAATGTTTCCATTAATCACAACTAGTGAAGGACTAAATTATATTAATATGAGTATATTTTATAACATATTGCAATAAAGTAAAAAACTAAATAAGGAGCTTCTATTTCTTATTGCGTATTTTGAAAGACATCTTTTCCTCCACCTGCAAGTCTTAGCAACTGCCATTTTTTCATCTATCATAAACATCCTTTGATTTTTTTCTTAGCTATTCATGTTTATTAATTGTAATATTTTCCTATAACAATTACTTTTATTTTATTCTAGAACCATCTATTATATACTTTTGTAATCAATGGATATCTGATGTAAATCTCCACCTCCGATTAGTTCTGGTTTTTGCAATCATCATTGAAGATTAGGATTCAAAAATGGAATTAATAAACTTAAGCATTTAGCAGTAATCTTTAGCATTTTTTATAATACTTAAGTCAGTAATTTGAAAAAATTATGAAGATAAAATCCAGACACTGATCGCTGTATGAAGATTTTAGAGCCCAACTGGAGTAGCAACAAAATAACTGCATAGGTGTTATAGTACTATACATTCTAGTAAGCATTAATTACTCATTCTTTAAGTAGATGGATCTGAGATAAAGTGAATTACTTTTGAAAGCATATTAATAGTATAGCTCTATATTATCTTGAGATCATTGATTACTCAGTTTACAGTGAAAAGCTATAGATTTTGATAAAAGTAACTGCTCTTGGAAGCCTATAAATAAACATAAAAGAGGGGAATAAATATAAAATAGTATTAGACTGTAATATTTTGACACTATTGATTTGATTTCAGGCTTTACTTTTTATATTTTATATATAATATTTCATGTTTTAGTTTTATAATGAAATATTTCAGCATTTGAGGCTTTTATTCTCAGTGTATATTTTATGTATTTGTAATCATTAAAAGCCAGTCACATTATTGTTAAAAGAAAGTTGCTTTGGCAACAGTTTGAAATTGTTGATTGTTATTGGGATTGTCCAAGTGTTGACTGTCTTTTAATGATTATTTACAAGCCCATTTATCCCTGAGCATTATTATACTTATTATTTATGTATTTGGTATAGTGAAAGAATTAAACTTGTATGGAGAATTTTTTATAGAAATAACTTGGCCTTAAAAGAAAATATGCTTATGTGTTTGAAAAAAGTTTCTAATAGATATATTTTAGCAGTTTTTCTCATGTATCCTAGAAGAGCACTGCATAGATTCCAAACCATTCAATGAAATATGAAGATATGTATGTTGGTAGTGTGACAGTTAGGAGGCCCATTCAAAATATGATTATGTATGTATAGTATTTTAAAAAAATTTGGGTGTCAACTTATTTCTCTCTAAAATTGCCAAATGATAACTCTACTTTATCTGGCAAGACACTACACCTTACACAAGATTTTACTTAATATCTTAACTGCATTTTATTACTTATTTTGTTTAATATACATTTTTCTACAGTACAGGCTTAATTATACCTGCACTACTATATGTAATATATAGGAGGTTTTAACTCAGACTTTCACACGACCCTCAACCATCCATGTTATATCATACTGCTGATACTCTTGATCACAGACATGTTGAAAAGATAAATAATCACCAATATATGTATTTCGTGCTAAACCAGCACTTGTCAGTTGGTCCAGATTATCATCTCCACACATATATACAATCAAAGTTCAGCTTTGTATTAAGATAGCCAATCTTCGTACGTTAATGGACAGGCTTCAACCCACTCAAGTAATTCAAAATCAAAATCAATGAAACATTATCAGACTGTAGTTAGTACAAATATTTAATACGCTAAACTTCAATAACAATTTTAGCTTGCAATCACAGTGTATTTGAAATCACTAATAAAAAAAGAAGAAAATGAAAACATTTTAATTTTAAGAAAAATATTTTACTAAAATAACATTATTTACTCGCACATTAATAAATGATTAATATCCATTACAATTCACATGTAATAATATATATATATGTGTGTGTGTATGGGTGCGGGTATATTTAATATATAAACATTATTACATCAATTGATTTAAAGCTAGAGTTCCCATAGTTTCAATAAAAAAAATTTGGGGGCCAATGACAAAAAAATATATACCCCTTCTACTGCTATTTGTTTGTTACTTCAAAATATCTATGATTCCAATTGGTATCTAATTAAGAAGTAAAATAATTATAAAAAAACACTTTTTTGATAGAAACACATTACATACCAAACTTGCAAACAAAAAGGTAAAATGTGTCATTAAAAGGGTCACATGTAGAATGCATAAAAATACATGTAGCACAAAAATATCTGTGCATTGTCTTATCGAGCTTATCAAAGCAAGTGTGGACATAAAAAAAAAAACGTTGCATGTCCGCACTTGTTCATGGTGGGATGAGACGTTATTCAATATTAGCAGAATCTATGAGTCATGTATGGTCATGCTGTAATAAAACACTATATATTCGTTCATTTGATGTGACATGTACATATTTGTGATTTGAATTTTGAATATAATTATTTATTGAGGAGCAGTACTATGAAAAAGAAAATTCGAGGACACCATTTATTTATTCAAGTTTGAACAAAAGTCTTCTGTTTCACGTAAATACATGCTTTATTGTTTTTTTTATCACAGGGGTTGTAGAAATTGTTTGCTAATAAACGTTTTTATTTCTTACAATAATAATATGACTGAACCAAAAAAGAAATGCAGACAGTACAGCTTAGACTATTTAAGCTAGTATTTGTCTCATCATTATCAAACAGGCATTTACCAATGTGCCTCATATGCGAAAAAGTCTTTAGCAACAATGCTATAAATCCATTAAAAATAAAAGATCACTTGAGCAGAATTCACTCTCAGAAAATAAATAAAGATTTGTCATACTTTCAATCATTTAAAGGTAAAATTCTGAAGACAACTACAATAGATACATTTGTTTCATCATCAAAGCAAAATGCGATGGAGTAAGGGCATTGTACAATATCCATACTCATTGTGGTATAGTGAGCTACCCAACACAAGGGAGGAACTGATTCTACTGGATGTTGTAGAGGTATTGAACACTGCACTCCACAAACCTGCACAAGATGTTATAAAAAGGATTCCTTTGAGAAATAATGCAATTCAAAGATGTATTGACAAAATGAGTCATAATGTGAAAAACTGTTTGTGTAATCATTTGCAAAAACATGTTTTTCCCCTCCAATTGGATGAATCAACATTGCTCAGTAATAAAGCTTTGTTGCTGGCATGCATTTACTTTACTCAAGATCATGAAGGGTTGCTTTTTGTTAAAACTTTTCAGGGAAAAAGTGATTCTATTGACAAATATAACAACTGTTGAGACAAATGGAGCACCAGCTATGGGTTGGTCATTATTATAGTTTCATAAGTTACCTGAAAAATTATGCAACAGAAGTCTTGCAATTCATTGTATAATCTGTAGGCAACATTTTGTAGCCAAGAACCTTAGTGACAAATTGCATCAACTGCTTCAGCTTGTTATAACAGCTATGACAAAATTCAAAGTAACACTTTGGATAGTAAACTGTTTGCTTGATTATGTGAGGAAAGTGATGAAGATTTCTATCAATTGCTTCTCTGTACTGAAGTCCACTGGCTTTTAAAAGGTTTATGTTTGATGAGATTTTTTGCACTTTTTCAACTGTTTTAGAGTTTTTGGAAAATGAGGTTTCCAATTAGAAAAAAAGTTTACTTAAGAGTAAAACAAGTATTGTTTATTTAAGTGACTTATTTGGCAAATTTAATGATGTTAATTTACAACTGCAAGAAAACAATTCGAATCTCATCAAAACAAAATCAGTCGTATCAACTTTTGTTGCCAGATTAATGTTTTTTAAGCAAAATATTGCAAGATCTGGCCTTTCCCAGTTCCTCAACTTATTTAAAATAGGCACAATCCAAAAAGAAAATATCTTTCTGTATATCAATCACTTGGAGGCTCTTCATTTACATTTTACAACTAGGTTTGAAGATATTCTATCATAGGAAATATCAGACTGGATAATATATTCATACACTACTAGCAGAACCAAATATAATTTTGCAAGATGAGCTAATAACCATCAGCATGAATGAGGATCTCAAGGTACAATCCAAACAGAGTTATCAAAAGTTTGGCTACAACAAGATATTCCACTTCTGAACCCTATACTATAGACTGCTATACAAAAGTATTTGCTGGCATTTCCATTATTGTATCTGGTAGAGAGAGGCTTGTGTAGTTTTAAACCTGCTTCAGAACAGACATCGATTGCATATCAATACAACTCATTAATTTAAAACTGGACATAGATAATTTGTTGATAGATCACGAAGTTCACCGATCCCATTAAATTCAGTTTTCCAATTATTTAGTATTCTTATTTTTATAATTATGATTAAAAGCTTTCATTGTTGTAATTTTGTTGGTGTTTAATTCTGTCTCAATATGTTGATCTTTTTCACTTCATTTTTATGTTTAATAAAGTGATTTCAATATCTGTACTTATTTGGAATTTGCATATTTATTTCATAAATGTCAAAAACTTTTAAAAAAATTTTGCTATATTTTTTTGCTTTAATTTTCATTAGTGCAGGTTTCGATATTAAATGTTGCACAAAATAATGCCATATTCCGTAGTCTTTTTATCTATTTCAATCATTAATTACAAGTGATTAAAATGAAAAGTTTGATATCTAATGAAATATTTAATATCGAGTACTGTACAAATTTATTAATTTGAATAATATATAAGGGATTCAAACTCAGACTTTTACACGACCCTCAACTCTCCATGCCATCTCATATTTCTGACCCACCTGATCACACACATGTTCAAAAGATAAATAATTACCAATGTACGTATTTCATGCTAAAACAGCAATCATCAGTTGGTCCAGATTACTATCTCCACACATATATACAATCAGTGCCCAGCTTTATATTAAGATACCAATCTTCATACTTTAATGGACAAGCTTCAAACTGCTCCAACCCACAACTCTTCAGCCATCGATTTCATTGAAAATCTGAGCCTATCCATAGAAGTATGAAGATTGGCTATCTTAATATAAATCTGAGCACTGATTGTGTGTGTGTGTATATATATATAATTGAAATAATATTTTTAACGGTTTATAAACAATTACAAACCATCTTAAAATCCGCATAAGTACTTTCGGTTACTTTCTAACCTGACTCAACTGCCATTAAATTCAAAAACCAAAAGTGGAAGCAAACGTCATCAATTATTCCGCTTTTGGTTTTTGAATTTAATGGCAGTTGAGGCAGGTTAGAAAGTAACCAAAAGTACTTCTGCGGATTTTAAGATTGTTTGTAATTGTTTATAAACCGTTAAAAATATTATTTCAATTATAATTACAATATTGTTTTTAATTAATGGATATTTTATTTATTTTACATATATATATATATATGTGTGTGTGTGTGGAGATAGTAATCTGGACCAACTGATGATTGCTGGTTTAGTATGAAATAGATGTGCGTGATCAAGTGGATCAGCAATGAGATGGCATGGAGAATTGGGGGTCATGTGAAAGTCTGAGTTCGAATACCTTATATATTACATTATATATGTGCAGGTGTGTGTAAGCCTGTACAGTTTATTAAATTAATTTAAGTAAGTAAAGTAAATGACTAGAGGGGGGGGGTGATATTTTTAAAAGTTTTTGGTAAAGGGATCTGCTGCCAAAAAAAGTTTGGGAATTCCTGGTCTAAAGCAACAAACGAATGAAATCCATGAGAGAAAAGTGATATAAGCAACAAGAAAGGGAATTATAAAAGGATATTCTTTTTTGTGAAAGTAACAGATCAATAAGTTAAATTAAAAAGGAACCCTTTATTAACTTTACTGGATACTTTTATTTTTTTGAATCTACACACATACGCGGCGATAACCTGCCTAAAAAAAACTACTGTATATTTTAATTAGTGTATTCTATTACTAAAATATTCATATTCGTAAAACCAGTTAAAAAAAAGAACAATAAAAATGGATTGCTAGATTCAACACATTGCAGTCTGTTGCCTAAAAACCATGGTTTCAAATCAAGATCATCTAGTGCAATAGTCTTCAACCCTTGGTCCGTAGACTGGTGCAGGGCTGCAGAAGTTTTCTGCCTGTCCATAGTAGATTGGCAGGAAAGTTTGTAAAAACAAAATAATAAGAGTTTAAACTTTTAATTAATATAAACAATTTTTATTTATTTTTTCATCTCATTTTTACCCAATTAAAAAAAAAAGAACAGAACGAAAACAAAATGTAATCAATCATACATAAATTAATTTGTTTTTCTAGTTATCACAGATTTTATGGAGGGGGGAGAGAGAGTAGAATTAAATTTTTTTATTATTTTTCTAAAAAAATTCAAAATTAAAAAAAAAGTTTTTTATTATACAAACTCCATATATATATAAAACTTCCTCTTGTATATTTAACATTAAATACGGATATTACATTTATCATAATCATTGTCATGTACTTACACAAGCTGTGATATTTACCAACATTCAGGTGAATAACATTTTATTTTTGCATATTTAACAATGAGATAACAAATATAGCAATGCAGGCACATTAATGACAATATACAGTTTTCTGTAGCAGTATGACTGCACAACTCAAGAAAGAGTGTTCAGCATGTGAAGGTAAGCAGCACCATTACTATACACAGTAATTAGTGTGTTGTTTTGGTCAGTTATGACATTTATGCTCATCTAAGACTAAGCAGTTTACATCTTAAAGAAAATTTATCTATAGACCTCTGCCAGTCCGTGAAACCTTATCCTTATTTTTGCTGGTCTGTGAAACCTTATCCTTATTTTTGCCAGTCTGTAGGTGTGAAAAAGTTGAAGACCACTGATCTAGTAAATAAAACTATGGATTCCAGCACATTATAAATTCATTCTTGCTTTTAGTAGAATATTCATTCAAATTACCATTCAAATTGGGAACATACACATATAAAAAAAATTATTCACTCACTTATTAGGAGTAAAATGTTAGTCATTATAAATAAAATAAAATGCCAATTTCATAGAAGACACTAAATTAGTTTTAAACAATTACCCTAAGAATCATTTACTAGAGGAAGAGAACAAAATATAAAATATCAAATATATCTAGCTTTTAATCATGAGACCATAACACCACCTATCAGACATAGTACTTTATTACATTCCATAGGAAACATGCTTATTATGCACATGTTGGAATTGTAAAACCTATATCATGATGTTTGGGCATAACATAGTAGATAGATGAATACTTATAGCTGACATTAAAAGGAATTATGATATTACAAGCTTATTAGATAACATGGAATTAGTGTTTATTAAGATTTACCTTTGAATACATCTATATATACATAATGAAAGTGAATTAAACAATTACCAGTTACCTAACAAATATATAGGAAAGTCAAAACACAAACTACTATTGGATAAATTATATTGGATTATTCTAAGAACTGTAATCAAATTCTTAGTACTATTGTTGTCTCATTTTGGATATCTACAAATTCTTATATCAATTTCTCTACATTTACCTAGTGAATGTTTGAATGCTAAATGTTTCAGTGATGTCTTCAAGTTTTGTCTAATTTTATTTAACTTATGTTATATACAAGTGTTAAGGAATGATTTTATATACAGTGTTATATACTAAACAGCACATGATTACAATTTCTTATGCTTACACGAGCTATTTATATAGAGGCATCCATTGATTAATTTTGGCTTGCACTGGTGGCACTACTGTATGGAGAGTTTAGCCTCTATGTTATATAAAATACACAATCACATTTACATATTCAATTAAAATAAGCTACCTTGAACTACAAAGGTGTAAATAATTATAGAATGATACTTGCCAAGATAACTTATTTAGGTTTAATTTTTAATATAGACAGTAATAAGTTAATGATTTTGGCACTAAATTATTATCAACAAAATTAAGCTGGTCATGTACTTTCCTTTAATTCTGGCTAAGTACTTTGTTTAACATCGCCCATAATGTCAACACACATATATTAGTTATTATAAGTTAATGTTATTTTAATATGTAAATTTCCTGACCTACATTCTGGTCAACAATGTAAATAAAATATTTATTTATTAAATTAAAATCCTAGTTTTGATTATTCATATCACCAGAAATAAGAGCTAGCAATATTTGATAACCAAATAAATTCAGATCGTGTGAGGGAATTAGGCTTTTGTACATATGGATATGACTACTTTATTGTTATCAAGCCTAACTCTGTAGCCTCAAGTTACAAATCCTATAAATTCTGATAGCATCTCTATCTCATGGGCCATATAATAGATACCTTATATAAGTCTCTCATTTTGGAGTATGTGAGGTAGATGTTTTTAAATTGATTCTATAACCATCTCATACCAACTTCCCCAAATCAACCATTACAGTAGTAACGTTAGACCTAAAGCAAAATATTTGGATGAAAAAGAACTATAAAAAAAATTGAGAGGTTGAAATAAAGTTGGCCTGTACATATGTCTAAAATTCTAAAAGTAATGTTAATATGTGGACAATTGATGTCCTAAACTGATTTTAAAAAAAGATTGTAAAAAACTTATAAAGAGACCATATAAAAATGGATGGATAATATAAAGTTTGTGGCATAATGTGAAAAAAAGGATTATGGATGAAATAAACTGGATTAAATTTGGAAAGACTTTCATCTTACATAAGATAAATAATGATTGAAACAAATATGGTAGCAGTCTTAGTCTTCAAAGTTATTGTTAGAGTGAACTGGTATTCAGATAAATAGAACATATAGTCCATTCCTTTTTTTCAGCTATGATATATTAAGGAGGAAGATATGTCCAGAGTGAAGATGAATATGATAAAGATAACAATAAAGTGAAAGAAGTCAAATTCCAATTCAAATTATTACGAATATTTCTTCACTATCACTGAAGTTTTCTTTTACTGTTATATCAGAAGTAACTGAATCTTAGCACCAAATAGCATCCCAATGCAATTTTTTAAAATAGATGGAAAATTCTTAGGAAATTTAACCTTTATGCTGGTCTCTATATATATCAAAAACCATCAGCAAAATATTATCCAGATGGGAAAAGGACATTTATCTCAGTAACATATTAATTTTGGTAGTAATACTGCTGCAAGGCATTTTCAAACTGCCATGTCAAAAATGGTCATGGTCAAAAAGAAATTTTCTATGTCCTATACTTTCATTTATAACATGTGTTAAGTTTACTTTGCTAATGACATTTTTTGATATTTCTTTTAATAAAAAGGACATATGGTTTTATTGCTCAGGAAATCATAAGAAGTTTGATAACCAGACCTGTGACCATCAGAATCAATTATAGGACCCCCTGACCCCAAATTGAATGCTACACATATTGCTCCAAACCATGCAAGGCTGTTTAATAAGTAAATCTTTAATCCTAGTAATCTCTCAAATTTATAGAGATGATGATATAGGGCTTTGCATATCCTAGAACAGAATATTATCATGGATGAGAGTTTGTTGTTCTACAATATAAAATGCTAAAAAGAGAGTCCATATTGAATTGGAATTTTTTTGTGCCTTGTAAATCTGAATACATCTGTAATTTTATTCTATCCACTGGAAAAATAACCATGTGCAATGAATAATATGATAGTTTACCTGTTAGCTGTAGAAGTATCTTCCCTTGATGTATAATTATTTAGATAAAGATGTGCTACTGTATATCTCACACCTTGAAGATCTATCTATTCATAAGAAATAATGATGATGGATATTTATGGTACTGTCAGTATGACAATAGAGAGTGTGCCAGCTGAAGTTTTAAAAAGTAAGTTTAAAAATGCACAGTTTAAGCCAAGAGTTCCCAATGTGAGGAACCCATACCCCAAGGAGTAAAGGAAGTTTGTCCATATCATATAGTGAATAACATGTAAGTAAAAATATTAGACTATAAATATATTACCTAAAATAGATATGTTACCAATTATTTGGAACTATTCCATGTTTGTACTGTCTGTTAGCTGCAACAACAACATTTTGGGTCTTTTTTGGAGACAGACACTGTGAGGCTGCTTAAAATGTTTTCTTACCGCAGGGTCTGATAACTCAAAATGCCCAGGTAAGGTTCAAAATAGCAAATGTACTTGCCAAATCAGCATACCTTCAAGGCTTGCTTCCATGGCATCAGTACTTCTTGTGCATGCACATGATGTACTGCATGATATACTCTACAACTGCTTATTTTTAATTATAATGAATAGGGATGCTGAATATTTTACTAAAAGCCAAAGGAATATGGGGACCAAAAAGATTGAACTCCCTGATCTAAGAGTCTTTTTTTATGGAAAGATTTAATGGCTTTCAAATAGCAAGACAAAAAGAGTGCCAATCTTTTAAATAGCTTCTATGGTGTGGTCTCACAAGTAGTAATAACAAAGATAGAAATAGTTGTTAATCTCACTACAATGTGTGCTTCTAATAACATTATGGATGATAAATGATCATTGGTCTGATAAAAAAAAAATACAATTTTTTTAGGCACTTCACTGGACAAACATTTTGGAATCCTTGTGTACCTTATAATAAACATAATGAAAGTCATGCTATTCTAATTATAATACAGGTCATTAATGAATGGTATATTGGCAAAAATTTACAAAGAAGATCTAACTTCAGTCCTCAAACTGTTCCGCATCATGCACACTATTTTGTAAATTATTTGGCAGATGAAAACATTAAGAGAAATTATTAGACAATAAATTTAAAACAAATTAATATTTCTCGAAATATATAAACAGTTGTTTATATTTAATGTATTATTATTAAACAATTACAACATCATATAGCCACCATTACATTTCCTTGCACAATCTATTAAAATAATAACCACTCTTTCTATACAATAGTGCAAGTATCTATGATTACTATAGTTGCACTAGGTGGCATTATTATATAGAGAGAGTTGCTATATATTATTTTTGCTGATGTTTTGTCTTATATGTTTTGGTCTTGGAAACAGATATCTATTATACCCCTTTTTATTTCTATATCTTTTATAAAATAACTAATTTATAAATTTAAATTTCATTTCTTCTAGGCTGAAGAAGTAATATCTATCAGAATATTCCACATATGAAACATAGCACAGGAAAAAAGAATTAATGGGATAAGCAAGAAGGCAACATATTGGTTCAATGATTGTAACATTGAATTACATATGGTTCCTTGTTTTATTAACTTTATACACAGAAGAACTACTGAAGCATTATTTGCTTTATGAATTTTATAGAAGAGAAACCATTTTACTGTTTCTAAATATTTGATTCATCAATTTTAAGCGTAGGCAGATAAAAGCACTCTAGAAACATCAAGTAACAAGAAACTTCCAGTTTGTACATTTTACAAATAAATATTATAATTATTCTATTATAACTATTAAAATAATGTAGAAGAACTAAAAATCCCCAGTGAGCTGTAAGTAAACTAACTGCCAGTAAACATAAAATGTAAAATGAATCCACCTACACTTTAGCTTTAATCATATATAAGCATACCATTTATTGACTTACTTATTTCTTCTAATTCTGGCTATTAAAAAGTTATATTTTCTTTTATTAACTGAGCATTAATTTAATACTAAGAGATGATTAAATATAAAGCTCAGCCTTTCCTCTAATTAGTTAATAGTGATTTTAGAAGAACTTATAGTTGTCTTGAAATTATATTAGTATACATAAATCATCCTCTTCATGTAAGTATGTCAATAAATGATGAAGTGTAGGTGGGCTTATTTTACATTTACTAACAGTTAGTTATATATATTGTTGGGTTTTTTTTCCAGTACTTCCACATTATTTCTATTAAAATGTTATATTGGCATAACTATTAAAACATTTTAGATTTAAGGCATCATACATAAATTATTCTAGAAAAACAACGAGTCATATATTTTAGAGATAGTTTATTATATATATTGTAACCTTTTGATTGGTTATCTATGGTCAGAATGACATATAAAATGTAAATTATAATTACAAAATTTTAAATTTATAATCAAGATAATATTAAATCTATAAAATTGGGATAATATAGCAATAAATGATTTAATACATATAATTTTAAAAAGATAATTCTATAGAGATTAATACTTGTTATTATTTATAATCAGATATATTAATATAAAGTTAATATTTAATATAAATTTTAATATTCTAGCTGTATAATTTAAAAGAGTGGTAAATCTAAATAAAACATCTTTGTGTACAAGTTTGATTTTAAATTATTTATCGCGATGTTTCTTCGAAAATTAAAAATAGAATTGTATTCAATGAAAGAAAGAACAATTATTTACTACCAAGATGATAATTAATTTTAAAAATTATCTTAATAATAAAATAGATACATTTATTATAAAGTTTATAGATTAAATTAGTTAATTATATCACAGACTCAAAATACAATCTGAAATACAACTTCATTTGTAAGTTTTGATTAAAAAATAAATTTCATTTATTAAATATTTTTATATTTCGATATTATTTTAAACATAATTACTAGAAATATTTGTTTAAAAAACTTGGACAAAATGATGGGAAAGTCAACCAATCAGATTTCAATAAATGATCCTTTTTTCCCGGTTTTCTTTTAACTATCAGACGATTAAAAATATATATATAAAAATCCGATAGTGGGGTAAGTTTTTTTTTTTTTCATGTTATAAAAGTTAAAATATTGAAGTCTTAATTAAAATAAACCAAAAGAAAAAAATTATATTTACAAAGCTATCTAAAATGAAGAAATATATTTAAAAGATTCTTAAAATTATGGAGTGGATAAACCAATTTCTTCATAGCGGTCTAATTTCCAGCCTTGATAATCTACTTATAATCAAAATGCTAGCTAAGATCAGTTTAAGAAAGAAAACAAAAATTGCTATTCTTGCCAGAATAACCAAGAGAAAGGAAAAACAACGCTATAGTTTTAAAAAAAAAAAAAAAGACTAACTGCATTAACATGGGGAAACATTGGTTTTTTCTTTGCAAAGGTATGTGCTTTATTCATTATAAAAATTAAAAAAAGGAGAAAGCCATTTAAAATTTTTCAAGAGAAAATTTATTTCTTAAAACCTATGAAGCTACTTAATCAAATGCTAAAAATAATTCAGGAGTTAATAATGATAAATTAAGGAAGCACATATTCGTTTGAGTGATATTTAAGTTATATTTTCCAAGGTATAGCTAAGATTGAGCTGTGAAAAAAAAAATTGAATTAAGATTTCTCATAGTCAAAGAAAAGTTAAACTTTTTTTATAAACTTGAAAGAATAAGAAAAGTCTGTATAACAGTAAAAATTGATGGTCAGAAAATGAATAGATTTGGAGAAAAAAATAAAATAAAATTTGCCTAAATCTTAGTGAAACTTGTTAAAGTATGCATTGAAAAGTAAAGATATAATAATAATCATTGTAATGTGAAGATTTACTAATAGCTTCATTATCTGCGCGAAAAGCACATATATATATATTTATTGATTTCAAACGCTAATGAAGTAAAGCCGTAACTATTTCAATAAGGAGAAGTAGAAAACGTTTGCTCATGGCATTTTCGGGGATTGTCAGATTTTGCGCATAGAACAAGAAAGACAGCGCGCTAGGAACTAAAATCTACTTATAGGGTAACCATAGTAATGTTAAATAAAATTTAAAAGAATGTTTTGAAATGGAAAAAAAAAAGGGGGAAAGGGATTTTAATTTTACATTTATTAGTGATAAAGATTTTTTTTATAAGAAATATTAATGCTAATACTTGCATAGGAGTGAAAATAAATACATACATAAAAAAAAAGGTTTTTATATTTACAATCTGTTATATAATGTATACTCATGAATTATAATGTGAAAAAATATGTGTGCGGGAAATAATATTTAAGTCATATATATTCTGATCGGATTATATAAAAAAGAACAAGAAAAACAAACAAACATATTATAGAATATATTAATAATCACAAGAAAGAGTGAATGTGATTAAGACCATATTAGAATCTTATTTATTAATAAAAAATAAATATTATTTAGAACATCTGAATGATAATAATAAAATAGATTTTTTTTTTTTTGGGGGGGGGGACATGATGGTAGATATATGTAGGGGAATATTGCATAAGAAGGGTGACTATAGGAGGAGTCTAGAAATAGATAGAATATTAAATACTGCTTAGACTGAAGTAGAATATGAGTCACATTTCCGGATAGATTATATAGAATATCATCCTGAAGAATTGATGAAGGGTTAGCTGGGTTAAATCTTTGTAATGCTCAGGTAATTTATAAGAAGTAGGAGGATTTTCAATAAAGAAATGATAGAATTGGGGTAATCCCTTAATAAAATGGTTTCCTAACAAAATAACACATCATAATAAATGAAACCCCTATCACTCTATTAGAATAATAGCAATTAAGTCAGTGGCTCATCTTTCTAAAATAGGGTAAATAGTAATATATTGTGCATTAAATATAAAGATGAAATTTTGAAGGATTGTATGGATTCTCTAAGTCTGGACAGAGTAGTCCACAAGTAATTGAATCATGTATGAAACAAATATCATAGATAGTGGAATATTTACTAGAATAAATAACTCTCTGAATAAAATACCGAGATCTAATATTATAAAAAAAAATGTGCATAAGAGATAGAATGAAGAGATGAAATGATTGTCATAACATAACAAAAAATCCTAACTATATGATTTTTTTTTGACATTATAAATATTGTACTTATTTATATATTTTTTATCACATCATTAAAAGCTTTGTAATATGATTAGAATGTAAAATTTTCAAACTCAATTTAAATGTAAATGAATATGAAGGGATTGAATAATTCATGAATGATGTACCTAGAAGACTAATATAAAATCATAGACAATAATAAAGCAATAACTAATAATTTTAAAAAAGAAATATAAACTAGGGCAAGGATAATTGAATACCTGTAACACTAAGATTATCTGTATAAAATGTAAATAAGTTATCTATGCTTAAATAATTTAATCTTTGTTAAATTTTTTTTTGTTATTGTTAATGAAATATTTAACCCAGTACATATATTTTATTATTGTTTATCATTCTTATTGTAAATAAAAGATAATATTAATTTAACTGTGTAATATTAGTCTCATTGTGTCCAAGAGTAATTCCTATCACAAGGTCACATCAAGAAAACACATTATCAACATAAATGATACCTGTTATATTTTAATTGCAGGCCTTATATGAGAACTTTTGTTCAATACTGCAAAATGGAGAGTATATGATAGGATCAATAGTGCAATGGAGAGTCACATTCTAATTTTATAACTTAAATTGAAATATCTATAAGATCATAAATTTATATTAGTAAAACATTTAAATAGGGTCAATTACTAACTAATGCATCTGAAAATCTGTAACTCTGGAGGATTTAGGGACAGTAGGTTAATGCTAAGTAATTGAAGAGAATATTTAAGTAAATTAGACTTGGTAGATAATAATAGTATAATGAAGCTTGGTTTATACTAAAACAAGTGTTCTATAGTAATTATTGTTTCTTTTAATAGTTGGGTCCCAGTAAAATCCCTCTTGCGATACAGTCATTTAAGCATCAATCCAATAGATAGATTGGATTTTAATGCAGAATACATATAATTCCTGAAATTATAATAGGATAGCATTAATTGTCTGAAATTAATGTAATTTCATTAATGTATATTAATTTTAAGATTTTAAAAATGTATAAAGGTAATTTAAGAAAGGAAATATTATAGTAGTCATTGTTTGTTGTGGGGATTTTTCCAATTATCATTATAAGATGGTAGTGGGAGAGTCTTCACAATAGCAATACCATTGTGGAAGTGTATTTGATATACTCCTCAATGTTAAAACCACTCTCTTATAATCATCCCTAGAGTCTATCCTATAAAGTTATGTGTGGAATGTTTTAAGCCTCATAAAGAATTGTATACCCTCTTGCAATGATATTGTATGTTTAATATTGGGCTAGTATGGTATAGAGTAAATGAGCAGATTATCTTAAGTATAAGCATAATTCACTAACTATAAGTAAACCTCCATAAATTAAGGTTATTAATGTTCCCTCAAAATATAATGTATGATTAATTAATACCTCGCCATTTTGCTTTTTCTTTTACGAATCAACATTTTATGTTGGTTTATTATAAAAATTTTGTTCAACTTCAAATAGAATGAACCAATTCTGTACAGGGTAAATCCATCACCCAAGCTAATTAATACCCTGAAATAATTTAAAATGTTATTTATTCAATTCTGAAAGGGTGACCTATTATTTGTTTTCTATAACCACTAGTCTTCACTTTATTTTTCATACTCTTAAAATACCAAATGCTTTAAATATTCTAATTATAAAATCCACGAAGGTGGGATAGAATCATTTTTAAGTAGCAGAAAAAAAGGGAGTAACTTTTAATGTATCTTTTACTAAATAATATATATAATAATCCCAGTGCATAAAGCTATACTGAAATAAATATTTGTTTATATATATATTATAGTGGCATAGCGTATTATTCATATAAATTATGGCATTCAAATAAGGGTCATTTATTTTAAAGCAGTAAATTCTATGCAGTGTCATTAGTGACATTTATCTGTACTATGTTACTGACATTCAGCTTATTTTCATGACTATATATATCTATTACATGTTTCTAATCTGGGGATTGCAACAAGATCAAACCCATGGATTCCTCTTCATGTTCTGTCCTGTGGATAGTTGAGCTTCCCAGGATCTCCTTCATATAAAAAGACCACTACACATCAGTGACTCCAGTAAGTCTAGACCACACCATGCCTAATCACACTTCTCTAAACACTGCTCTAAAATGGGGGTCTTAGACTTCATTTTTTGTCCAGAAGCATGACCTTACTTTGATTTCTTCACCACTTTCTTAGAATATTATTTTTTTTGTTTTATGACCTGGTTTTAATGTTATAATATTAAAATTGTGCTCTGCTCAAAAATATATATGTAAATGCCGAATATTACTAATTTTATTAATTAATAATGTTATTTTAATCTTATTATACAATCCCACCGTCGTAATTTGTTGTTTTCGTATTTAAGAATATATGCCTTGGGGAAAATCAAGCGTTCTGTCATTTAAATGTTAATTAAAAGAATTTTCAAGAATAGTTTTTCAAATATAATTGTCAAAGGTATTTTTGATTTTCACAACTGCAATGGTGTGAAAATAGTTTTTCTTATATATGTAATGAATCCCGGAATGCTCCCTGAAATTATATGTTAGTCACCGCATTTCAGAACCATAAACCAAAGCATTAACAGCAATCTTATGTAATCTGTTTAATAATCGATTGGCATCTTAATACTGTACCCACCAAAGATGTGTGTTAATGTATATATACTATTTAGTTAATAATAAAAGTAAATGAGAATCGTCAGCGTGAATCCCAATATATAATAATCTATTGTTTGGTAGACTGCTCATTCACGCAAACATTAATATATATATATATATATAATCAGTTCATTATATTAAACTATTTTTTATTGTCTAACTTGTTTGAGTAGTTTGAATTCCTTTTTCTCCACTTCCACACATACAACCATGCTTGTGCCTATTTTAGTTTAGTTATAATGTAGTCTCATTGTCTTTTCCACTCAGCTAGTGGGCCGGATTTTAGAATAAATTCTCATGTGCCATCATTATACGTTATTCATTAAGTATTTGATATGGGACTTGGGGAATGAGTTCAAATCCAGGTTGGTCCCTGACCTAAATCTTGGGCTTGACTGGGTTTGAAGTACATTTTGTGAGTTCCAGCTCATATTAGATGGATCAACATGTTTTGACCAATACAATATATATTCTAAATATGCATTTGTATATTTGTTTAAGTAATAAGTATTTAATCATATTTTATGAGTATGTGTTATCATAATCAAACAGTAAACACAATACTCAGGAAAGCTGTAACATTCTGCTTAACTTGCAATTAAATAATATTTCTATATGGTTTCTAAATAAATAAATACAGTTATTTTTTTTTAAATTTCAACACAGTTTGAGTTTTCAATCAGCAGGGAAAAGTTTTCTTGCTAAAACCTAAAACATTCACATATCCAAAAAGGCCCCAAAACCAGGAATTTCAGATTAATGGCTGCTCATCTGTATATTCATGGTTAAAAAAAATTGTATAATTACAACATTTCACTTATTCTTTACAGTTTCAACTGTAAATAAATATATTTTGCTTTAAAGTGTAAGAATCGTGAAATGTTATTATATGTCATATAAAAAAAGCAAAAATAAAAAAGGAAAGAGGAAGAGAAAGTATTGAAGATTATATTAAAAAATTGTACTGTTTAATAACAATATTAGAAATTCATCTTAAGCTTGTCTACAAATAACAGACTTCTCCAGGCTGCAATCTTATCAAGATAGGATTGAATATCAAATATAAATGACCAATGAAATACAATGAAAGTAAATTAACAGCCAATGGTGTAAACAGGCCAATTAGAAAGCTAGATCAGTGAATCCAATTGATTCCATTAAGAATGGGAATCGGGTTAAATGTCAAAGGTCTATTTGAAAGGGTAGTTAGAGAATTTGAGACAGTTATCAGACATTGGATGATAGTGAGATTCCTTGTTAACTAATTGGTAGAATATGGCGAGGTAGGAAGTTTGAAGCTATTAACATCACCAAACCTGCTTATGAGGCAAGACACAAGTGGGGTGGATATCAGGATACAAAAGGTGTGAGTTGTGCCATTAACAACTTCACAATTTGCCAATCATAATGGAGGCAAACATCTCTATTTAAAATGTGTATATATATATATATATATTGTAATGTATCTATAACAAAAACCTTAATATTTATTTATTGAGTTATGAATAATTATTAAATGACCAGTGTATTATCCCAGTAGTAATACAAATATAAATGTAACAAACAATTTTTTTGTACTAAAATAAAATTCGAAATCTTAATGACGATTTATTTTTATAATTAAAAATGGCCAGATTCTGTGACACAGATCCATAGTTGTGTCAGATAAGATTTAAATGCAGTATTGATCATAGATATGTTATTGTAAAAATGTCAAACATAAAGAATGGCATCAAGAAATAAATAAAAAATACATTATGAATACGATTTTTTTTAAATTTTTATTTAGAGACAGTATAAAAATTAAAATAGTGGACAAAACATAAAAATACATGACATTACAATAGATAATATATTAATAAAAAGTTCTATTACAGTTCAGTACTATATATAGATAGCAACTAAAACAAAGAGATTGAATATTAATTAAAGAAATAATAAAGAAAAAGCTTAAAGAGAAGTGGAATAAAGAAATATTAAGAATGCCCAAAATTGATATCATAGGCAGTATAAGGGCAATAAAAAATAGAGAATGAAATTTCTATATTGGAGCACTTTTGAAATATATTCTAGACTAAAAAAATTGAATCAATAATTTTCTAATATTTTTCCATTCTTCAATGATTTTTATAATGTATATTTTCTATGGGTTTTTATAATATGCAACTCTTGACCATTAATGTTACATATCCATTGCAATTACAGTCGATACATTTTCAATTTCGTACACAATGTCTAGATACTGATATCATTGAAACAATTTGTAATCTTTTTTTCTCAGTGATGAAAGTTTTTATTTATCAAAAAGACAAAATACACAACAGTTAAAAAAGGTTTACAAAGGCATAATTACATGGCAAAATGAAATTCAAGTGCAAAATAGTGATGGGGAAGGGAATGCATATGAAATGGGAAAGGGATATGGAAAGATATGTAGTCCAGGCAAAAAAGAGTCTTTGGTAAGAAGTAATTTTGATAGGCTTGGTTGTACTGATTGATTGATAGGAGTCTTTAGAGGTTTCAGGGATGGATGAAATTTCTGAGTTATGCTTAGATGCACCAAGCTAATTTTTGTTTTTTTTAGCTGAGTAGTTTTGTTTTTTCCCATTGTACTTGAAATGGCATTATGATTGGCCATGTTGTTCTTTTTGACTTGCTTTTTACCTTTGATAGAGCAAACCACAGCTGGAAAGGGAGGAAGATCCAGAGGGCAAGGGGATGGAAACTTTGAAATAAGTTCTTTGGTGATAATGTTTTTAATTAAGACTTGTTTGAAACTCAGTTTGGATAAAATTTGGGTAATTTTGAAGGTTTTAGTTTATGTAGTTTAGGTCTCTGCATATTTTTCCCACTAGGTGCAGTGGCCATCTTTAAACCGTTTGAAAGAATGAAAAGTAATATAAAGAAAAACAATTTTAAAATGGAGAAATTAAGTATATTGATGTAAAAGCAAAAAAAACAAACACTGGAAATCTTGTTAATAATTTTAGTTGAGTAATAAGAAAATTGAGTAGAGTTCTAGGCAGTTAGTTATTCCAGAGAAAGGGGTGTCTGAGAAATAGGATCGTTTAAAAAGCAATTTGTAATCTTACCTTTGCTTCACCACATTTCAACAAGTCATGCAGAAATATTAAAACAGTGTACAGATTACAACTATCATGAAAACATTTACTTAAAAAATATTAATTTTTTTAATAGTATATTTGTTTGAAATTCTCAAATTTTATTCTCAAGCTAAATCTATCCTGATAGTAATAAAATTCTGAATTATTTATTTTGTTCAAAATGTTTTTCTCCCCTGAGACAAGGCTTTAAAGTTATTGGAATATCTGCATATATAATTTAATATAAATAAAGTATATTTTTAGATAGATGCACACGAATTATTTTCACACATAATTACTCCCCTCAAATCACTCTAGAAAACTAAGAGTGCTGCAAGTAAAATATATTATAAAAAATTAGAAGGTTGGCATTCCATTGTCAGATTTTTAATGAAATGGATGGCTGAAGACTTTGTGGTGTGGAGTGGTTTGAAGCCTGTCCATTAAAGTATGAAGATTGGCTATCTTAACATAAGCTGAGCTTTGATTGTATATATGTGTGGAGATGATAATCTGGACCAATTGACGAGTGCTGGTTTAGTATTAAATATGTTTATTGGTGATTATTTATCTTTTCAACATGTGTGTGATCAAGGGTATCAGTAGTATGAGATAGCATGAGTGGTTGAGAGTTGTGTGAAAGTCTGAGTTCAAACTCCCTATATATTACATATAGATGTACAGTTATGAAAAAGCCTGTACTGTAGAGAAAAAAAATCATATTTCAAAAAATGTGTATATAAATTAGAGCATTGGAAAAAAATCTGATATAAAGAATCAAGAGAGCTACTCAACACAGAAATGAGACTGAATGTGTTGGAACCATTTAATGGTGCTAAGGCAGAAGAAGCAGTACTCTAAATTCAAACAAAATAGTTCTGAACAAAGCGTAAAACTTTAGAGCTTTTTAAACTGTCTGAAGGAATTAATAGAGGTTATTTTATGCTGTTACTATTTGTTATGTTGTGAAGTAAAATTAAATGTCTAAATGTTTTCTAGTTTAACATCTGTCTTAAATAAATGTTAATAAACACTATTATGTGCCCATTCTTTGTAAATTATGTAAATTTTTATTGCTGTCTGACTGGTCTTTAGAGACTTTCATAACATAGCAGTTATAGTAAAGCTATTACACTTTTTTATTCATATATTTAATATTCTTTACTTCTTTGTGTATTGAATATTTGAAAGGTTATTTTTCCAACATGTTATTTCTAATGATAACATGTTGAGATATATATTTTATCCTATAATTTTTCAGAATAGGTTGTTAAAAAACAATTTCTGGCTGTATCAAAACTTGAGTATCTAATGAAGTAACATAATTTGGATCTTAACACCCTTCAAAAGATAGACTAAGGATAAATTATAACTAAGGTCACTAAAATAAATTGTGTCTGAACATGCAGTGCTTTATTACTTGTGAATTTATAAAAAACTTGAGCACAGGAAGTGACAGCTGAAGTCATGCTCCATGAACTTTGAAATACAAAGTCCACCATCTTACCATTGCAGTAAACAACATAGGATTAAAGTAATGGAATGATTCATTAGATGGGAGTTTGTAAAAAGTTAGAACAGTGAAAATGATACTGTTGGACCATGATCAATGAACCTTGAGCCCCAAAAGCTACTATTCTACCAAGGTACTAAATGACACAGGACATTTTAAAATTTATATAATTACACAAATAACATTGGCTTGTGTTAAAGGCTTTAATATCTTAAAATGTTCAATAAACATTGCTGGGATATCATAGTTTGTGTAAAGATTTTGCTGAATAAATTCTATGCAATAATTTCTATTGATTAAATAATAGCATCAGGCTAACAAATGATGATGTGATGTGATGTATTGTGGCTTCTCCTTAAACGAAGTCAAGAATATCTCAGAAATTATGCCCAGATAAACCTGTTAGCCACTTTATTTTCCATTCCCCGCTCTAAATTTGTCACACTGTCATCTAGTGTTCACAATTAAAACTATTGTGAAATTTCTGTGAATGAATAAAAAGCATATAGCCAAAAAAAATTATATGTGTCTTGCTACTCAGGAGTCATAATTAAAACAAAGTTACAAAACTACTGTGAATGAAAATATAAGCTATTTACTATTATTGCTTTTGTCATAAACTTCAGTGATATAAAATTGTTTCAATAAATTACTATTAATATATTCAATTTTTTTATTTTTTAAAAATGAAGCATTTAAAGGTTTCCCTTTTTCTTTTATTAATACTATTTGCAAATATACAAGTAATTTTATTTTAAACCACTAAACACCACATGATTATCATTTCTTATGCTTGCTCATAACTGTTATTAAAACAGGTAAAACTCTCCAGACAGTAATGCCACTCAGTACAAGCCAGATCATGGATGCCAGAAGGCTTGTGCATAAAATCTCTATCTAGTGCTTACTCATCCAATATCTCCAGACTAGTTTCTAGCATGTGGCTTTTGCCAGTGAGAAGCCTTGAATCTAAGATCTAGGCACAGTGCTCTCAGATCCAAGGCTCCTCACTGATAAAAGCTACATGCTAGAAACTAGTCTGGGAATATTGGATAAGTAGGCACTATATAAAGATTTTATGCACAAGCCTTCTGCAATTCATTGATCTGGCTTGCACTGAGTGGCAATACTGTATGGAAAGTTTTGCCTGTTTAATTTTTATTTTAAAAAATTATTTCAATGTGGCTCAACATTATTATTTATACTTTGGTCTATTTCATCTTTCATTGTAACCAACTTTGTTTCTAATTACTACAACTTTCCTGTGCAACTTTTACAGTCATTAATACATTATTGGAGCTCTGAAAATATTTCTCTCAATTTTTTGCAAACAACTACCAAATAATTATAAGCAGTATTAGGCATAATTTTGTGGGATGTCTTCTCTAGGTTAAAGCAGCGTTTTGTGTGTGCATTAAACATGCATGCCTCTATGTCAGAAACTGAGGAGCAATTTTTTTTCACATTTGAGAAGTTTGGAGGATATGTTTTTGCTTAATTTTAACTGTAGAATAATCCTGTATTTTTAATTTTGTAAAATTGAGGAAAAAGTAATCAAAGAAAAAAATATCTGTTTTATAATACTATTTTCTATCATTTATTAATTTTCATATTATAATATAATTTGTATTATTTATACAATCTTAAGTAAGTAATACAAAATATCATTATAAAACAGCTAACAATATATTATAGAATGCTTACATATAAAAGCTTTTTTCACAAATATTTTTTTTTCCTTCCTCAATGTAAATGTGATCTATTTTAACCTTTAATTTACATTACATACACAGCAATATCTATTGTTTATGTGTGGGAGTTGTGGTCAGGCTTTCAAACTACCCACAACTATCTATCTAATCTATCTCATACAACTGATACACATGACAACATACATGTGGAAAAGACAAATGATGTACAATATATGTATTTCATGCTAAACTAGCACAGGTCAGTTGGTCCAGATCACTATTTCCAACACATATTAAGACAGCAAATCTTCAAACTTTAATAGACAAGCTTCAATGTTCTCCACTCTCCAACTCTTCAGCCATCCACATTATTGAAAATCTGAGTATGAAATACTCAAATCCCTTGTTGATGCCAATATTATTGTATACTCATGTTGACCTTAAGTCAATATGACTCTCACACATAGGAATTTAATATGTCCATTTAATTATACAGAAGAGGAATGGGCAGAATACAGACTGAACATGTAATATTTAAATACATGTATATTGTCTATACTAAACTTAATGTAATTATATGGATTTGAACTCAGACCTTAAACTTCCTACAGCTATCCAATCCATCCTATACAACTGATACACATGACTACATACATGCGAAAAAGATCAATGATAACCAATATATGTATTTCATGTAGAAATTTAAAATGAAGTCTGAACTTTGTTCAAGACCTTTGAAAAAAGTCTTTAGAATTGTGAATCTTTCTGATCTTTTTTTTTATGTGTCAAAGTGTCGGCCAAGAAGTGAACCCCAGGACAACTGATTGTAAGGCAGCTCTGCTAACCACTCAGCCACCAATGCTTGACATCTTTCCAATCTTAACATTATGTATTACCTGATTCTGAGGGATGTTTCTAAAGAAGAGTGATGATAATTGCTCTTTGAAGCATGGAAAAGGATCATGTGATGTTGTTTTTGGCATTAACCACCATAACCAAAGGTACAAGAGGGCCTACAGTTGTTATATGACTGAGGTCTCTAAAACATATCAACACTGACCTGGTGTCAAATCTATATAATTGTGCAAGTAAGTTAGTCTGGGTTTACAACTTCAGCATTTTTTTAGATTTCAGATTATTACTTTGAATAGCATAAAAAATAAAAATAGGCTGCTAGATATATAAGTGCATTATTATCTAGCTTTGAGTCTACTCTTCATTAAAGAAGACAAATGCTAGAAACTAATCTAGAGATAGGGATTTTAAAGTAATATATCAATGATTACTCATGATTACAAAAATCTGCTTCCTAAACTGAACCAACTGCTAAAAACTACTAATTATACTTAATTTGATTTATTTATGCATAAAATGATGTTAGAATGCATCAATGATTTAATGGCTAATTTTATGATTTTAATATTATTGTATTTTATGTAGTTCAATGATTTGAAAAGTCAAATAACATAAAAACATCATTATTATTATTAGTAGTAGTAGCAGTATTATTGTTGTTGGTATTATTATTACTACTACTGATATTACTACTACTATTGTTATTATTATTGTTATCATTATCACAATAATTATTATTGTTATTATTATTGTGCCATCATCCTTTTTGAATGATTCTATTAGTGATCATCTATTGGGTTTTATAGGCTTTAATTAAACTTTAAACATAAACCCCCTCTTCCCTGTTATTTATTATATTTTCAAAAGTCTTAGGTAACATTACAATTTAAAAGATTCAGTATTTTTGTTTATTTTTTTATCCATGTCTAGCTTTCACATCCATAGATAAGAATATGCAATTCATTTATAAACCTATTTCATATTACTAAGATAATATACAAGCAAGGTCTCCAACGAATCATTTAAATAAACCTGTAATTTAAATAATGCCTGTATTTTGTTATATCAATGCTCATCTATTTTGATAGATAATCTTTTATCTGATAAAGTAGATTGATATTAATATAACAAAAGGAGGGCATTACTTACAGGTTTATTTAACTCATTCTTTGAGATCTTGCTTGTAAACTGTTTAGTAATACATTCAAACTTGTTTGTTTCATAAAATAAGTTTATATTTTTAGCATTATATATTTATATAAGGGATTTGAACACATATTTTCAAGCTCTCTTCAGCTATCTGCTTTATCTCTTATAAGTGATAGATATGACCATATTATCAGATTTTCAATGGTATGAATGGCTGATTAGTTGTAGGTGGAGTAGATCAAATCCTGTCCATTAAAGTTTGAAGATTTGCTGTCTTAATATAAACCAAGCATTGATCATATATATATATGGGAGATAATGATCTGGACCAACTGATGAGTGCTGGTTCAGCACAAAATATGTATGTTGAAGATCATTTATCTTTCTTACGTGTGTGTGTGTGTGTGTATCAGACATATAAGATAGAGCAGCTAGCTGAAGGGAGCTTGAATGTCTGTGTTCGAATCCCTTATATAATTATATCTAAAAACTCAGAGTATATAAATTATACTTGTATTTAATCAAACATTATATAATTAATATATTTATGCACTCATTAAAAATCATTAGCAATTAACTTATTTTAATTTTATAACTTATGACTCATTATTTTTTTAACTTTTTAAAACTTGTTATATTACTGAACAAAAATAAAGTAAAAATCAAAAAAAGAATCTAATATGAACCGAAATTATGTTACATATTTTTATCTCTTCAGACACTGACATGTTTTTTGATTATTTATTATAATTTTTTTAGGTCATCAAATATTTCAAATTATTTGTCTAGAGAAATAAGAGCAGAAAATATAAATATATGAAAGATCAAAAATATCCACATTAACATAAACTTTTAAATAATATATTATTATACTTTTAATGGTGAATAATTTTCTCTTAATATAAATACTGAAATACTTTGTGGGGGCATTGTTACAATCCCTCATGCAAAAAATGAGGTACTTGTATTCTCAACATGTACTGATCTTTTTATTTATGTGAATATATGTAATCTTTTTACTCTTTACTTATAATTTTATTCTATAGATGGAGCCTTTTATATTTAAAAAAATGCCTCATTTGCACAGTAGAAAATATTGTTATATGAGAAAAGAAACTTCAAAATAGAAATAAATGCTGGATGATAGTTTCAAAGTGAATTAAATTACTATAAAATATTTGTATTTTTTATAAATACATATTTTATAAAAATAGTATATATATATACACACACAAAGTAATCAAGTCATATATCACATGTTTAATTTAACAATTTTATATTACAACTATTATATAATGAACTTGCAAATAGCTCTTAACAAACTTTTCAAAATATCCCCAACCTCAGATCAGTTTCTGCTACTGGCAGTCCCATATGGCTATTTAAGTTAGATAGCTGGATTGGAAGACATAGTGAATGTCTAAAATTTTCAGATTTTCTACTTAATAGGTATCCATTAAATAAAGTGCTGGACTTGACCTGGTATTTTAAATCTAATGCTTGAATATCCTAGCACCTCACTGAGGAAGCCGGTGGCAGAAAATGGTCGGAGGTTGGGGATATTCTGAAAAGCTTGTTAAGAGCTATTTGTAAACTTATGATATAACATTTGTAATACAAGCTTGTTAAATTAGGTCATGTGAAGTATGACTTGATTTCTTTGTAATTTTGTTTTTTGCTATTAAGGCTTTGGCAATTTTATATTTAAAGCTATTAATATATGGTATATCTGAACTTGGTTCACTCCCATATGGCTATTTAAGTTAGATAGCTGGATTGAAAGACATATGAATGTCTGAAAATTTCAGATTTTTTATTTAATAGTTATCCATTAGATAAAGTGCTGGACTTGGTCTGGTATTCTAAATCTAATGCTTGAATATCCTAGCACCTCACTGAGGAAGCCAGAAGCAGAAACCGATCTGAAGATATTCTGAAAAGCGTGTTAAGACCTATTTGCAAGCTCATTATATAATATATGTATATATATTGAGCATTTCTCCACACAATTTTTTCATACAACAAAAAACACTAATTGATTACAAATCTATTTATTATATCTACTTATTATCATTATTTAACAAAAATACACTTGGAAATTTTTAATACAATTTTTTTTTATTAAAAATATAATTTTTCAATGTTTTTTATGTTTTATTTAATGATATTGTAATTAATGTAACTATGATCAATAGAAACAGAAGAAGTAAAATATATAAGCAAATAATATGAGATTAGTAGTTGATTAACTAAGACTCATTCTATATATAAATACTCATTTGCCTCTAGTACTGTACATTCTGGATGGCATATCCTGGAGAGCATGTTACAGCTATGGGAGGGCGGTTTCTTTCTAAAGGTCGTGTGTGTGGAATTAATTATATGTATTCATTAACATGTGTGTTGTAAAATAAAAGTATTATAGCTATACGATAATTAAGTGAAGTAATTTATTTATTTTATGAAGTATCAAGTATTTTATTCTATGCTTGCTTTAATATAAGCATAAAATAACAATAAACGACTTAGTAATAATGAAATAGTTTATTAATAATAAATAAATAATGAAATAAATTGACAGTATCTTCTTTAGAAATTTCTTTCAAGAAAGAGATTATAATAGAAGTTCAAGGCTTTTCCCCTAGGACTTTGTATAAAAACTTCTCAACTAGGTATATGCAAAACGAAATTTTTATTTATTTATTTCTATACTGTTTTTTTGGAAATAACTTAATTCATATTATTATTTAAGAATAACCATATAAATCATTCGGGAACCATTTAAATTTTAAAAATTTTATTCTATTGCATTCATGAATAAACAATGATGTCATTTTCTATAGTTTCAAACTTCAGTTTTTCACTCTTTAGTTTTTTGAAAGTTCAATATTTCTTCTTTTATTTATTTGAATATTCAAAAGATAACTGTATTTATTAAAATTAAACACATAAGTAGATTAACAGGAATCCGTCTTAAAATGCAATTAAACGAAACGAACTAAATAATCAGATAATGAAAATAATTTAATCTGCAAAATACCAATTTAATTACTAAGTTATAATTGCACTGATTAATTAAATTTCACCCTAATCTTACAATTTAGATTTACTCCAGAAAACAAAAGAAACCAAACAGATAAAAGGGAGGATATTTGAAATGAGGGCAGCAGTGGTGAATCTTTGAAAGCGAGTGTTATAAAAAAAACAGCTTAATTGTGAATCACTCAAGGTCTCAGCTCTTAAAGGATAAGCAAGCTAATTAGTTTGTACAGATCATCCTGATCTTTATATTGGTTGAAACACTTCAAGGGTCACTGAGGGTTTTAAAGTCGCTTAGATTGCAAATGTAATCATTCATACCCTCTATAGATTAATGAGGGATTTAGGATGGAGAAGCTATATGCTAAGGATTAGTTATTGTATTTATCGTGCATTTAACCTGGAACAATTGAGAACTTTATATGTATGCTAACGCAATAAATCATGCTCTTAAATTAACCTATGTTACTGATTGTCGTCTTTTACTATAAACTAGTTTGTGAATGGATATCCACGCTGTAGTTGATGAGTCAATACACAGCAAACTGGTGCAGTCAAATTAGTCGAACCTAAAACTATATTGAAAATTTAGTGATTAATTTTAAAATGTCAGTCTTTGAACAAAACTCCATTGGAGAGTTCGACGTGGGCAATGTTGCCTATTGGCTAATATTTGTAAAGGTCAAGTTTTGTACATTTGCGTAACAGAATCTAAAATCCAGGCAAAGAGATCAAAGCTGACCAGACTAGGATTGTGACATTCCAAATCCGACCACACTTCAACTCATCTGCCAGTATTCCAAGACTCAAGACCCTATGAACGACCACACTTGAAGTTACACATATTATTTTTATCGTTCACGGCTGGCATAGATCAGAGAGAAAGACTCAGTGGTTTAAATACATATATTAGATAATTTAAATGCTACCAGCACGGATATTAAACCTAACGGTTATAAAATTGTAATTAATGCATAGACGCTTCCTATCACACATATATAATTAACTAAGATTGAATTGGATTGAAATAGAAACGAGAAATCACAGAACCAGAATAAATTTAACATATATATTTATTAAATAATAAAATAATTAAATATAATGAAACAACTGATGTGGAAAAGCACACAGGCTTTATAAAATGAGGACTCAACAAGTCTCTTCATTAATTTCTAATTATGAGGGTTTGCATATATATATATAATCACTAAGCTGTGCCTAAATCAATCAGATTATTCCAATTCCTATTGAAATGAGGCTGCTATGCTAAATACTACACTAGTCTTTATCACATTATTCTTCATTACATTCCAATTACATATATATTTTAATAAATATTTGGGAAGGTAAAAACTTGCTCCATGATACATATTGAACCTCAGAACAAGATATATTTCAAGTTAATAATACTAAACAATTTTATTAAGGGGACAGAATGAAGTCGCCCAGTGGATAGATGCAATGCTCTCAGATCCAAGGCTCCTCACTGATGAAGGACAGAAGCTAGAAACTAGTCTGGGGATAGATAGGGATTTTATGCACAAACCTCCCTGCATCCATTGATTATTCTGACATGCAATGAATGGTGCTATTGTATGGAGAGTTTTGCCTCTTTGTTAATAGCTTGGGTAAGCATAAAGTGTGGTGAACATGTGATGTTTAGTGTTTTAAAATCAAAACAATAAGAACTCAAGTTCATTAATTCTTTTTATAACTTCTCTGATATACGAATGTGATACACTGTGCTGAAACCACTTTTAAATTGAGATTGTTTTTTAAGTTTAGTTTGATTCCAAAGTCCACCGTGGTTAGGTTAAAATTATCTTGATAAAGATTTTGTATAGAGTTAATAGAAGATTAATGAGTTTGTAATTTCTAATGTTTTCTTTATCACTTTTTTTAAAAATCAAAATCATTGTTGCATTATATATTATTTAGATATCTGGTATCTTGTTTTGGTAACAATTTTACTATTTCTTTACCTACTATTTTTAAACTATCACTAATAGATCTATTATTTCCTGGAGCTTTTTCTTTATAGATTTGATTACATGCCCACTTCAGATGATGCTATAATTGTAGGTGTTAGTTTTCTTGATCTTTATCGTTATATGATTCTTTGTAGAACTCTTCTCCTCATTTCATGATACCATTCGTAACTTTAGTAATCATTTTATTTTTTTCTTCTTATCACTAAAACAATTTTTCTTCTAATAATTCATATATGGGGAAATACTATAAGAATTATCACATACAAGTAAGAAAGTAGGATTAAAGGTAAATGTTAAAAAGACTAAAGTAATGTCCAATGGGTTTTCTCAAAATAAAGATTGATTATAATGAGTTACAAGAAGGTTATCAACAACAAATGCTTTCAGATTATTACTACAGATGGAAACATAAAGAATGAAATTAATCATAGAATTAAAAATGGTTGGAATGGTTTTGGTAGAGATAACTCAATATTAAAAAGAAGTATGTCTATGTGTTTGAAAAGAAAGGTTTTTAATAAATGTGTTTTACCAGTTCTTACTTATGGATATGAGATGTGGACACTTTACAGAAGAGCAATATAGAGACTTCAGATCACTCAAAGAAGTATGGAGAGATGCCTGTTAGAAGTAAGAAGAAGATATCAAAAATGAAATACATGTGTGAAAGAACAAACAGGTGTTACTGACACCATTAAAAGAATTAAGAGATTGAAGTGGAATTGAGTGGACATATTTCTAAAAGAGATAATAATAGATGGATAGTTAAAATTGTAAACTAGATTCCAAGAGATTGTAAAAGACCTAGAAAGTGACCTTATGTTAAATAGGTGGATGAAATAAGAAAATTGAGCTGGGATGCTGTGAAGAAGGGAGACTAGAGATTGGAGAAGATGGATTAAACTTGAAGAAATATGTATTCTGCAATGGACTGATAATGATTGAAAATGATGATGAGCCAGACATTGAGATTTTTATTTATATATACACACACATGCATGTATATTAATGTAAACAAATTTCTTGATATATTTCAATATTTGCATACACACACATATATATATATATTCATTAAAAACCAGTCATCACTTAGACAATCACTATATCAATACAATCAACAATTTTAAATGATTGTCAAGGAAACCTTTGTACACACATTTTTCAAAATATGAGATGAATTATAATACTAGAGTTGCAGTTAAAGTTTTTGTATCTGGTGAATAGATTGACATTAATACAAAAAAGTGGGTATTATTTGCAAGTTCATTTAAATGCTTCTTTGGGAAGCATAAGACTTTTATTTCTGAAAAATGAAGAAAATTTATTTTTTACTTTTTAGTGCATTTATGTAAATAAAAGTAATTTTTTACAAATTTTTTTTACTTTTTGTCACTTTTTAGTTTTATATATGTAACACTAAATTATCAAACTCAGTTTTCAATAAATCATTCAGTTCTGAATTACAAGAAACACTGCTAGATATTGCTAATACTAATGTTATAAATAAAATTAAAAATTTGAACTTTTTATTAATTTTTGGATAAAATTGTTTGCAAACTCTTAAAACAAATATTGTCATCATGAATATAAATGACTGCAAAATGTCGATAAGATTGGAAATTGGGAAATCAGTGAAAATTGAGTTACAAGATTTGTTCCAAACAAACAAAATGGATAAAATAATGCCCTGTACGATTGTGATTTATAATAATAGATATTTTAATCTTTACCAAAGTTTAAAGTCTATATCTGGACTGATATTAGCATATCAATCTCTAGTCTATTAAATAGTTATTACGAATATTGATACTGGTGGAAAATTATCATCAAGATTGAAAATAAAGTTGTGATTTTATAGATTCAGTGGAATCAAATATCTACTATCTTATTTCATAATAAGATTTTCTATAATGGAAATATAAACATACATATGTCAATAAATATAGGAACAATGATAAGAATAAATCACACAATAAGTGAGTTATCTAATTGATGTATATGACAATTTGATTTTTTAGTACATTAAAAGTCCTTATGCTTAGAAAAAAATGTAAAAATAGACACATGAAATATTAATAATCTAGAAACAGAGAATTTTTAATAAAAATTGGTAAAAATATGACATTGTACTCACAAAATAACAATAGAAATTAATGAGCAAATAATATAAATAAATAAAAATATTTTATAAAAAAAAAATATTTATTCAATTTGAGGAATAATGTAATAAAAATTAAGAAAATATTTTTTTGTACCAAAATTTTAGTTTTTTTAAACTTGAAATGAAAGTAGGGAGGAGGGGGACTCATAAATTAATAATTCAATCATTAATTTAAAAAACAGTAATTTAATAAATTAATTACCACCATTTTATTTTAAATTAAATATAACAAATCAAATTGTGATTCTGGTTTTACTTTTCAAATTAAATAAAAGTGTTTTTTATAAAATATTATATCATTAAAAACCAATCAACACCTAGACAATCCCAATATCAATAACAATCAACAATTTCAAACTGTTGTCAAGGCAACCTCCTTTTGACAATAAAATTTTATTTTTTATTTATGGGATATTTTGCAACAGACTTTTTGTAAACTTTCATATTTAAATTTAAATACTAAAAATGTAAATAATGTTACCATCTTTCTAGTTTCAGAAATGAAATTCACACATCTTAAAAGTCATTTACAAGATTTTTGTTGTTTATAAAGACAATGGTTTTAAAAAAGCAGATTTTATTTAAAACAATCAAGAAAAATTAAGATTTCATCTTTCTTTTTTTTTTTCCTATTTTAACTAACTAAATGTTTTTAGTGAATATTCAATTGTAGCATATTTTTAAAAATATACAGCCACCTAGTGTGCATCAATGAAGCTTTCCATACTGATACCACACATTTTGAAATTCAACCTGCCAACACTCTTAGAATGGATAACTGATTGAACACTCCTAAAATATTTTAGGATCATATTTTCTTACCATTGATCCTAACATGTATAAAATTTAAAGAAAGCCTGTTTGATAAAAATAGATTAAAATTTGGTTACAAGATTTGATACAGGTAAAAAAAAAAAAACAGAATTTTTGATTTGACTCAGACAAACAAACAAATAGAATTTCTAAGTTCATTTCAATAAAAATTTTATTAACAATAAATAGTGATTACATACTAATAAAGGATAAATAAATGAATAAATTGTACAATAATATGATTATATAATGTTCTATATGTCATCTGGCTAGATTATGTTATGAGAGCACAATGTTATACTCTTATGTGGTTAGGTATAGTGAAGAGATTCTAAGAACTTGTTTAATGGTATTAGCATTTTTAATATAGACATGAATATTTTCTTTTATAAATGACTATTCTATAATGCTGGGTAGGTGGGAATTGATAATCAGGAAAAGGAAAGAGCAATTAAAGACCAGGTGTCAGCAAAGACTTTACTGGAGGCAAGGAGCTGGTCACGTTTCTTGATTTTTTTGAGCGTTTGATAAAACAATGGTATGATTTGTGGGGGGGGGGGTAATTCCATGAGACTTTTGCATCTCACTATCCATATGGAATAAAGGACAAAGGTAGAAAGCCTTATTATTGAAAAAAAACCATTATGAATGGCATTTTCAAGTGAGAAAATCATATCAGGTCTTATGTTGGAATTGATTATAATTATATCTTTCAGAGTTTTAAGTCTTGGGCACCGGTGTATAATATGGTCTATGGTTTCATCTTCATGAGCACACAGACCACATATAGGGTCAATGCTGGTAAAACCTCTTCGGTGATAAAGAAACCAATTCGTGGGTAGCGCATTAAGATTTATTTTAATGATGAAGTCAAGGAATTTGGGTTCCAGACTCCATCTTTTGAAGTGTGTAATGAGTCTTTGATTGGTTACTTTTAGGCTGGTTTTAATGGGTTGTTGATTATAGTTGATTATATTGTATGCTTCCCATAAGGTGATTTTTTGGTTAAGGTTAAAGGGTATTATCGGGTTATAAAGTTGTAGTTGTTGTATTAGGGATGCTATCCATGAACTGGAAGATGGTGGAGGATGATCTGTTGGTGTAATTTTTTTAATAATGTTAGAGTATCCGCAGGAGAGGATCAGATTATGTAGAGTGTTGTGGGTTTTCTGTAAAATGATTGCTTGTATTGAGTGGAATGACAGTCCATTGAACCTGCATGGTCGTTGGATACCTCGCAAGCTAATAGCAACTGTCCTTCCTCTCCAGAGAAGTTTGGTGCATAATCGGTTAATTTTATTTTGAAACTGTTTAGACATTTTAACGAATGGAAGATAATATGAGATTTTTGGCATTATGATCATGTTGAGGAGGCCAACCTTTCCATATAATGAAAGGTATACTCTAGAGAGTGAAGTGGTGATGGCTTCAGTTGAATGGAGGATTGCATCTTGAATCTCTCTTGCCATTGCAGTTGGAGTTTTGTAGATTGGAAAACCTAGGTATCTTTGGGGTTTTGCAGAAAAGGGAGAGTTAATTTGTTTACCAGACATTATCTTCCAGATGGAAGATTTGTTAAAATTTATTTGTAGGCCAAGTTTCGCTGTATTTCTGTTTAATATGTTCATGAGATGAGGAAGGTATTTAATGGTGGGAAGCACAACCATGATGTCATCTATATATGCAAATACATTGAAGTTTTTATTGAGAGAGGGAAGGAAAATTCCAGGGAGGTTTTTTTCTATATCCATCAGAAGAGGGTTGATGTATGCTGTGAAGAAAAGGGCACTGAGCGGGGATCCTTGAGGGATCGACTTGTATGGCTTGAAGCCTGGTGTGATCTTGCCATCAAGAGAGAGAAAAATCTCTCTGTTGTTGAGCAGATTGCTGACCATCTGTACAATCCCAGCTGGAATGTTGCATTCCAACAGAATATCCAGAAGGATGTTTATCTGGACTGAATCAAATGCTGCCGCAACATCCAGCTGGACAGCAATAGGTTTTGATTTACGATGTCCTCTGATGTAATTGAACAGTGCAGTTACATTGGACATAGCATGCGAGGTTGATGATCCCTTTTTCCGTATTGGTTTGATGAGATATGGCTAAGAATTTGAGTTTGTATTTGATCTTTAATGACTGACTCAATTATCTTGATAAGCAATGGGGTCATGGAAATTGGCCGGATACTGTTAATGTCGTTTAGTGGTTTTGCTTTTTTAATAAAAGGCACGAGTGCCACTGGGTAAAGATCTGTTATGTTTCTGTTGCCGGAGGCTAGGTGATCAATCATTTTTTTAATAATTGGCACAGTGAATTGACTGAGGTGTTTGAGAAGGAAATTTGGGATGCCATGAAGGCCAGGATGAACGCCGTCAGGGAGAGATGTTATCTTCTTTTTGATTTGGATTTCCATGATGCCATGTTCACCGGGGTCACCAGCATCCAACCAGCTGTTTATAGGAGGAACTCCATCTTTTTGCATTAATTGGCAGAATTGTTTGCTGATGTGCTGCATCATTGGAAAGCCAATAAGATTGGTTCCATTAGTATTAATGGATAAGGGAGTGATTTGTTTTTTATTGTATCCCAGTGCCCATCTGAGATAGTCTCTCGTCCAGCAGTGTTGTTGTGCTAAGAAACATTTGGCTCTTCTGATGGATATATATTCTGCAAGGGACTTTTGCTTGATTTTGTAGAGATTTTTAAGGAAGATAATTTTTTCTGTATTTGTGAAATTTTGCTGTGATGCTTGAAGTTGTATATTAATGTCTGTTAGGTCATTTAGAAGGCCATTAGGTCCTTTGATTTTCCTGGTGTGGTGATTTAATATGGACTGAAGTATTCCAATGAAGGAAAACCAGCCCTCCTCAGCAGGCAGGAAAGGATGTTTATTTTCTGGAAAAGGATGTATGCCTCAGACACTATCGCTTCGGTCATATTTGATTGGGTGATCATGCATATGGTTTTACCAGGTCCATCAATAGGTGTAGGGATTGCAATAGAATTTCTAAGTTAAATAGAAGTGTTTTCAAGAAGTTCTTTTTTTAGAAAAATAAAAACAATATAAAATAATATTTCTACTCTCTGTCAATAAAAACATAAATTGAGATACATTTCATTTGATGAATTATTTAAAACTTTAACATTTGCTGAGATTTACAGAAAAACTTTTGCTATGCATCTTATATCTTCTTCTTCTTTTATAATACAGATATCCTATCTCCACAATGTTTCAAACATTCATGAAGTTATTAGAAATGGACAGTCACTTAAATACATACTGATAGACCATTGAGATAATTTGAATAATGTGTTCATTTTAAGGTCAGAACTCAATTTAAGTTCACAAATGAATGTTTATGTAAATACCTGAGGTAGAAACTGAGAATATTTCTGTATCACACATTAATTTTAAAAATTGATTTAGTTATTAAAAGACATGTGTTACATGAATTTTATAGTCCAGATTTTTACCAAGAAAAACTATACTTTATGCATGATTAGTTTTACACAAGACATCTTAAAACTATTAAGAATAGCAAATTTTCCATACAGTAGTGCCACCCAGTGCAAGCTTTAGTAATCAATGGATGCAAAAAGGTTTGTGCATAAAATCTCTATCTAGTGCCTACTCATTTAATATGGTCATACTAGTTTGTAGCTTGTGGCCTTCATCAGTGAGGAATCTTGGATCTGAGAGTATTGCATTTATATCTTAGGATCTATTGCAACCCTGCAGCAGTCATCTTAGTTAACTGTAAAGCTAGAAGTCCAAAATGAAAACACAATAAGGTTTTCAATCCAAGCTCATTCACCTGTATAGTCATATAGATCTGAACCCAGTTTAGTAGCTACACATTTTGGGGTCATTCATTTTTTTAAAAACCACTGGCATCATAATCCTATGGGCAAGATTGGTATAAAACCACTAAAGCATCATATGATAACCATTTATTATGCTTATATAAGCGATATATATAAAATGCGCTAACACGCCCAAGCACATAAAGCTAAAAATAAATAAAGAAAAGTATATATTATTTTTATTTTAATATATATATTTAATCAAATGGTAGCTCTTTCAAGGGTCAAAGCCCTCATATTCATAGCTGTTTTGTAAAAATATAAGAAATTGATTAGGAGCAATGTAAATTTATGCAAATGAAAATGATTACGCATTCCATTTCTTAGATATTTTGTAGCAAGAGTCTTTTCTATTTATGGTGTCACCATCTCTAGAGATAAAGTAAGCCTCTTTTATCTCCAATTCACCAACTAACCACAAATTCTGTGGCTTAACCTTGTTTTTGTATAGAAATATGCAGCTATGTAAATTTGAGGCAGATAAAAAAGCTAACCTAGGATCATACAGGGATGACCTAATAAAAGTTGGTTTTGATTTGAATTTAAGCGACAGGAAATTAAAAGTTTTTTTTCTTCTAAAATAAATAATCAGGCCCCTAACATAGACAAGCAAAGACTTCTACTTCCTTATCTACCTAATGTGCATAAATGTTTTTACTATATATTCAATAATAAATACCATTTAGGTTTTCACACACCTCCTAACTCCAACAAACTAATCAATAACACCAATGACAAACTACCACCCTCGCTGACACCTCAGGTGGTCTATAATATTGCCCGCCCTGAAAAATATTGTAAATCATCATATTATGTTGAGACTAGGGCCTCTCTGTCCACTAGGCTATCCCAACACACTTACTCCTGCAATAAATCACTGGTGGACACTGCTTATAGTTCAGTTTTTGCACAACACTGCACTTCAGCTGGTCATGATTGCCAACCTGGAAATCCAGTAGTGGTTTGCAGAGAGTGACACGATCTTAAAAGGAAGATAAAAGAAGCTTACTTTATCTCTAGAGATGGCAACGCCATAAATAGAAAAGATTCTTGCTACAAAATATCCAAGAAATGGAATGTGTAATCATTTGTTTCGCATAAATTTACATTGCTCCTAATCAGTTTCTTATACTTTTACAAAATGGCTATGAATATGAGGGCTTTGACCCTCGAAAGCGCTTAGCCATTTGATTAAATATATATATTAAAATAAAAATAATATATACTTTTCTTTATTTATTTTTAGCTTTGTGTGCTTGTGCATGTTAGCGCATTTTATATATTTTGATTTAGAACAATTAGCCACAAAGTGTAAACTGTTTGCTTATATAAGTGATATAAATAGTGTTATCAGATTCAAGACTTCACACTGATGAAAGTTACAAACTAAAACTAGTCTGGGGATATTGAATGTATAGACATTAGATGGGAAATTTATGCACAAACCTTTTTGTATCCATTGATTACTAAGGCTTACACTGGGTGGCACTATTGTATGGAGAGTTTGCTACTATTTAAAAAGCTTGTGTCAGTATAGGAAATGGTGATCATGTGTAATTTTAGTGGTTTTAAAACTATTATTGCAAAATTGTCAAAAATTGAAATGAAAAATATCTCAATGAAAAAAATTTAATAATGAAGAAACTGTTGCAGACAATCAAATATTGTGATTATTTTTTGTATTAAATTTCATATTGTTAAATTTTTATAATTTTAAATTAAATTAAAAATTACATTTAAACATTTTTTTTTGGTAAATATTAAATAATTTTTAAACTCAGAGTAAAGAAACTTAACTGTTTGTAAGCCTATGACAATTCAAAGTATTGCAAATGGATCCTTAGTTTACGTATAACTTATTATAGAAAATATTCCTTAAAAATTAATTTAATAAAAAAATAAATTTAAATATATTGCTAATAGATAACAAAGAAATGTTGCATTTCTACGCAAAAAATAATTTACTACAATAATAAAAATGAAGCTTTATAAAAGCGATGTGAAAGAATTCCAGTAAGTATAATATGTTTGTTTATTTTTACTAACATAAACAAATATTGCTTTAAGTTATCTGCATTCATTACCATTAAGAATCGTGGTTTGTTTTCTTCAGAAATTGCATGAGAGTTCTGTTAAGTTATATTTCTGTTTTATTTTTGTTGTAACTGATATTAATGCAGAGTTTTTATAGTGCTAAACCTACCATTTTGCTTTTATTGATATATTAATTCAAAAAAAAAGCCTGAAGAAGTTAATCTGTTATGGATATGTGTCAAAGATAAATCATCTTTATACTATATTGTTTAGGATGGAAACTAACTTCTTTTTAAAAAAAATTCAAATATTGTAATAATTATAAAGCAACTATCAGATTTTAAAACAGAATTTGGTAGATTTATCATAAATCCATATTTGTTTGCAATTTCTAAAAAATTAAAATTAAGGAAATTTATTTGTTTTGTTAAGAGTGCTTATTTTTTTTACGTATATGATATATTATATTCTTTGTTCTTATTTACATATCATTTCTTCAATATTTCCAAAGTTTATGTGTAATTTTTTTAGAATGTTTTTCTTTTAAAAAATTAAAAAGAAATCAAGTCCAATTTATTGAGTTTTAGTACAAAATAAAGATTTTATACTGAAATGAAAGGTTAAGTATTTTCAAAAACATTCACCAGGTAAAACAACAGAAAATGTGAGAATTTAAAAAGATTAAAATGCATAATTTAATAAAAAAAATTATTCATTATCTACTTACATTTACTTGAATATAAAAAATTTACATTTCTAAGTGAAAAAAATTTGTTAGAGTAATAAAAGTTTTTTGAAGCAAGGATTATCAGAAAGAGTTAAAAAACAATTGTATAGTAAGTTGTTTAATTTATTATTATAGTGAATATTTAAAATTTGAAATACCAGGCATTCTTAAACCTGGAGCCTAATTGTAAATATAGAGGATTTGAACTCAGACTTTTAAGCCATTTCACTATCCACATTATCTTATACTACTGATACATGTGACCACACACATGTGGAAAGTATAAATAATCACCAATATAGGTATTTATTGCTAAACCAGCATTCATCAGTTGGTCCAGATGACCATCTCTCTCATATATATATATATATATATATATGGTTGAAGAGTTGGAGGAGGTTGAAGCCTGTCCATTAAAGTCTAAAGATTTGCTATCTTAATATAAGCTGAGCACTGATTATATATATGTATGGGAGATGGTAATCTGGACCAACTGATGAGTGTTGGTTTAGCATGAAATATGTACATTGGTGATTATTTATCTTTTCTACATGTGTGTGGTCATGTGTATCAGTATTATGAGATAGTGTTGATAGTGAGGTGGCTTGAAAGTCCGAGTTCAAATCCCCTATATATAGTGGATATTATAATTTAATGAGAAAAAAATAAATTAATTTAGCTACATTACAAAAAATTTTCACATTTATGTGAGGCAGAAAATTCATAATAAAAGTGCAGTCTTATTTATAAATTATTTTAGAAATTATAAACCAATTTAAAAATGATTCTGGCATTTTCCAATACACTGGTAAATTTCACATAGATTAAAGTTGTGTTTAACTTTTTTATTAAAATATATGAATATTAAATTTTGACAATATACTTCTCCTTTTACATTAGCTATTGTGACAGTAATAGGAAGTTGTTGATAAATTTTTTTATTTCTATTTATACATAACATAAACTTTTAGTAAAGTCATCATCATCATTTTCAACCATTATTGATCCACTGTAGGACAAAAGTCTCTTCAAATTCAATTATCTTCTCCAATCTCTAACTTCTTTTCTCTGACTCCCATCTGTCTCACATGTGATCTCTTTCTAGGTCTTTTACAATCTCTTAGAATTCCATTTACGATTTCAACTGTCCATCTATTATCATTGCTTCTGAAATATGTCCAGCCAACTCCACTTCAAGTCAATAACATATTTTCATTTTCTCACCCAAATATTTTATTTTCCATCTCCTCTTGCTACTCCTAACATCCATCTCTCCATATTTCTTTGAATGGTCTGAAATTTCTGCATTGCTCTTCTATTAAGTGTCCAAGTCTCACATCCATCAGTAAGAACTGGTAAAATATATTTATTAAAAACCTTTTTTAAACATATAGACATATTTACTTTGAGTATCAAGTTATTTCTATCAAAAGCATTCCAATCAAGTTTAATTCTATGATTAACTTTTCCATTATGTTTCTATATGTAGTAATAATCTGACCAAAATATTCATAGTTGTTAATTTCTAATTCATCCTTATCATTATTTATGTTCAATTTTGACAAAATACACCAAACATTACTTTAGTCTTTTTAACATTTATCTTTACTCCTACTTTCTTACTTTTATCTGATAAGTCTTGAAATACAGTATGTTTTTGCTTCTGTATATCAGATGCAGTTGTGGATTTAAAATTATGAATATGTCTAATAAAATGCTAGACTTCAAAACTCTGATTACATGTTTTTCTTTAGGTATTGACATTAATGGCTGTTGTCATATTTTTACTGTTTATGCTAAATAAAAAATTTTATTGTAGAAATGTAAATTTTTCAATTTTATGTGTCATGTAGAGTTGGGAATAAATATGTTTCAGGCATTTCGCACAGCATACAAATAAATACATTTAGATCTGATTTTCTACTAGTTACTTTTTCTATTTATATATATGCTATGGTGGCAAATTCTCCATACAGAAGTGCTACCAAGTGCAAGTCTTAGTAATCAATGGATATAAAAATATTTATGCATAAAATCCTCATGTAATGCCTACTCATCCAATATCCATAGACTAATTTCTAAACTTGTAATTTTCATCTGTGAAGAGCTTTAGATTTGAGAACACTGTACCTAGATCTTAGAATCTAATGCAATCCTGCAGCAGCCACTTTTTACGTTTTTTGTTAACTCCTAAGCCAAAAGTCCAAAATGAAAGTACGATAATGTTTTCAATCCAATCCCATCATCCAATGGACAGCATGTGGAAGCCTAGAAAAAGGGTAATCATGTGATATTTAGTAATTGTTTTATCAGCTTGAGTAAGCATCTAAAATGATGATCATGTTATATTTAGTGATTTAACATACTATAGTTATGATGACTTTCATGTATATGTGTTGTAAGGCCATGTTGATAATGTAACAGTTCTCAAAATCTGAATTCATGCAGTGCAGAATAATGGTAGTCTATTTAGATTTTCAAAATTAAAAAATTTTCCACGTAGTTTTATGCTTAAAAATAAAGGATATCGTTTCCGTGTGTGGTTTGGTAACATGATAATGTGGCAGACTCTGAAGTTTAAGGTCCATAGATCATACATAGTTCTGTCACTTCCAGCATTCTAATTTCTTGTGAACTTCTGAGCAATAATGCCATTTAATTACTTTACTTTATTAAGGATATTGTTAATTAACGTTTTCTGGGATAGGATTATGTTCTTTCACTTATCACCATTAAAAAATCATCCCATAACTGAAACAGAAGAATGCTCCTCGAAATCATGATTTTTATTTTAATGAAATAATATAATGATCTATCTGTGTAATATTTGCATTTTGGGATAAGGAAGTCTTTATAATAATAGGCAGGCAAAGCATCAGCTAAATATGAGGTAGTTATTTTTGAGATTCTGTGTTGGTGTATAGTTTTGGTATAGGAGATTTAGATGAGGATTGTGCCAATTAAAAAAAACCAAGAAAATTTATCTACAGTATAGTGATTATTCACATCTTCCATAAGGTGATGAAAGTGGATATAACCCAATTACTGCTTTATGTGAATATCTTGCAATATGGAAACTTCCTGCTGTCAATATAAGTATGGAGATTCTGGTGTTTGATACTTCTACATTACCTTATAATTGAAGTTTGTTTGTGAAATGCATGATTAGTGAGTATGGTTAATCTGTGATTTTGTACCAAAGATTGATGCAATATGATATAGTTGAAAAGAAAAATGCACTAGTAAAAAACCCAAAAAGTTGAATATATATATATTATCCCAGTTTGAGGATATTCACTTAATCACCTGATCACCATTTCATATGCTTACACATGCTGTTAATAAGAGTACCAAACTCTGCATACAGTAGTGCCACCAATCAATGGATACAAGAACATTTGTGGATAAAATCCTTGTCTAGTGCATAGTCACCCTAACATCTCCAGACTAGTGTCTAGCTTGTGGCTTTCATAAGTGAGGAGCCTTGGATTTGAGAGCACTGCACCTAGATCTTAGTATACAATGCAACCTTTCAGCAACCACCTTTTATCTATTTGGTTAACTATAAATCTAAGAGCCAAAGCTGAAAACATAATGTTTCAAAACCTGAGCTCATTCATTTATTTAATTGCATAGATCTGAACTACATTTTGGTGTTTTTGGTTTTTCAAAAACTACAATCACATTATTCTATAAGAAGGATAGGTATAAAACCATCAAAACATCATATGGTCACCATTTCATATGTTTGTGTATGCAGTAGCAAACTCTCCATACAGTAACACCACCAAGTGCAAGCCTTTGTAATCAATGGATGCAAGAAAGTTTGTGCATAAAATTGCTATCTATTGCCTACTTGTCTAACATCTCCAGATTCATTTCTAGCTTATGACTTTCATCAATGAGTAGCATTGGATTTGAGAGCACTGCATCTAGATCTTGGGATCCAATTCAATCCTCCAGCAGCCACTTTTTATCTATGTTGTATAAGTAGGCACTAGATAAGGATTTTATGCGCAAACATTCCTGCATCCACTGATTATGAAGGCTTGCACTTGGTGGCACTACTGTTTGGAGAATTTGGTATTCTTATTGATATTCCCTTAAATGATTACATTTTGATTTAGAAGTGTTAAACTTACTCCACCCATAAGTTTGATATGATTATATCTAGATAAATACACTAATGAGTACCACTAATCATTTATTAAACTAGAGATTATCTCCAGCCCAGATATAAACTTTAAATCTCAGTTAAAGATTAACATACCTATTTTTAAGTACACACATGGAGTAATTAAATTTACATTTCTTTTCTACCATGTGTAATATCTTTTATAGATGTACATAATAACTTTTATTGAACAACTCATTCTTGAAACATATGGATAAAGACACTATAAAAGACAAATGACACACACACCCCGATGCATTTTGGGCTAAATCAGCACTCATTTGTTACAGATTGGAAAAAATAAAATTGATGTTGTTGTCATTCTTTCATTTTAATTTGTTCTTTACATTTTTAAATGTTTTTATCTAACCTACAACTTCCATTTGTTGTTCATTTAGGTAAAAACTTATAATTTTTAATATACTTCTATTAAACAAATTTCCTTCAAATTTAAACACATGTTAGATATCAGCCAATAAGTTTTCAATGATCCACACTAGGTGGTAATATATTTTTTCAAAAATATGTTTTCATTGAATGCATAACTAATTCACTAAAAGTGTTTAGACTGTAGATAATTAAAATAAAAACAAATAAAAAATGAAATCTTAATTTCTCTTCATTAAAACTTGTTTTTTAAAACAATGCTTTCACTAATATACTTTAAAACCATTCAAACAACTCATACATCATTTCCTATGCTTACACAAGCTGTTAAAACAATAGGAAACTCTTCTTACAGTAGTGCCATCCAGTGCAAGCCTTTGAAATTAATGGATGCAAGAAGGTTTATGCAACAGCATTAGAATCTAAGATCTATGTGCAATGCCATCAGATCCAAGCCACAAAATAGAAAATAGTCTGGGCATGTTGGTTGAATAGCCACTAGATAGGGATTTTATGCACAAATCTTCTTGCATCCACTGATTATTAAGGCTTGCACTTAGTGGCACTACTGTATGGAGAGTTTGCTAGAGTATATTAAAATAATTTGCATAAATTTTATTTCAATTGTAAATATGATGACATTGTTCAGTTTTTAAATTTGAATATAAAAAGTTCATTGCAAAACATTCTAATACCAAAAAATAAAAAATGATATATATATAAAATATTTTATAAAATGTGCTTTTACTTAATTTGAACTGCAAGGCATTAAAAGCAAGAAAAAATATTGTTTTTTCTTCAGTCACAACTTTGATTGATATGTACCTCGAAATAAAATTACATCCCACACTTTTATTTCAAAATATATATTACTGACATCATTGAAGAGATTAAAAAACTGAAGTGGAGTTGGGCTGGATATATTGCTAGAAGAGATAATACTAGATGGAGAGTTAACATCTTAAACTGGATTTGAAGATATTTTAAAAGACCTAGAAAGAGACCATATGTGAGATGGATGAATGAAATAAGAAAGCTATGTTGAAATAATGTAAAGAGAGGTTACAGATCAGAGGACTTGGAGAGACCTTTATTCTGCAGTAGATTGATAATGGTTGAACATTATGATAATAACAATCAAAATTGTGATTGAAGAAAAAAATATTTGGTTTTTAGTGGCTTGCTGATCACTTAGAGTAGACAATCCCAAAATCAATAACAATCAAACTGTTGTCAAGGCAACCTTCTTTTAACAATAACGATGGAATATATTTGTATGTATTATTCCAAATGAGGTTTATTAACGTTGCTAACGCTTATGGTGATTTTTTAAATTTAAATAAATGTTAATGTGAAGGCAACTGAGCAAAGCCGTAGACCTTTAAAATGACTATGGTATATGGTTAAAAAATTACTAAAGAATAATGATATACGGTCTATATGCATATATATAAACACCTTACACAATAAAATAAGATTTATTTAAAAAATAAATACGTGAGAGATTTTTTAAAGAGTGAAATTAATAAGCCAATATTGAAAAAAAAAAAAAAGGAGATATTTATTGAAACGGTAAACGAATGTTCAATAGTTCTTTTTATTTTATTATCTAAAACCTCATACTATTCATACAGATAATACAGTAATAGAAAAAAACACCAATACTTTCTTCAAAAAAACTTGTTTATCCTTCAGTAGCAGATATAAATATTACAATTGCGTTTAAATTATATTATTATAGTCTTTATCAAGATAACGAAAATATAAAAACAAATATATGCGATATTAGTAAAAAATATGTCAATTCTGGAAAACAACATTCATTATTTACTTTCAATTTGCAATAATCTTGAGACTTAAAATGAATAACAAATTGAAAATCTAGTAAACAATTTATGAACTGAAAATCAAGAATTAAAATTCTAAAATATAAAAAATGCATAAATACCTCCTGTCAAATCCTATGTTACATTTTAATTTAACTTTGACCTGATTAAACCAAATATTTAGAAGTAAAATAAGACATTGGATATGACCGGAAGCATGTTTATTTTATATTTTTAAGTGTTTATTTTTGACATTTAATTCATATATATATATAAAACGTTAACAATAATCTGAAATTCATAATTGTGGGTTGTTGTTTTTTTGTATTTCAGAAAACAAATCTTTTAATCTTTTAACTAAATCCAACCTTTGCTAAACAGTTTTCTCTTACTCTTGTATTGTTTTCTACATTTTGTAAGTCATTTTGTTTGTTAATGTTACAGTCAAACTATAAGGAATATTTTTGTCATGTATTATTACTGCTATATCCTGAGGGTATTTATTAGACCCTAGTCGGAAGAACATTAATAATTAGAAATAAATTAACACAAGATTAGTAACAAAACAATTTATTTAACAATAATAAATATGAATAAATGAGAAATAAATAATTTGGAATTCCATAAGAAATAAATACAGTCTATTATTAATTCTCTAGTTGCATGTTCCACTTCTCACACACATAGGATATTATAAGCAACATTATGTGTTTAAACTGCAAAGCGTTTTGCTCACATATGCTTATTATCATTATATATGAGTGCATATGCTTTCTGAAACGATTAATTTCTAACTATTCAATATTTTACTTTAGCAGACAATCTATATTATTGAAAGCAAATGAATCATACTCTCTCCAAGTTTTCTTTATACTTACTTAACACACACACACACCTTTCGTGCAATAATTAATCACGTTTCTGCCAATCCCTGTATTAGACTGGGTTTTTTTTATATGAGTCCTATATTTTACATATAAATGGTACTTTATATAATAGTCTGTTTATTATATTTGCAAATTATTAACATTAGCATATGCAGATTTTCTCTGGAGTATATTAAAATTAAGAAAATAAATTCAGGAACAATCTGTACTTATATATATATATATATAGTCATAACACTTAGTGAATCCCAATATCAATAGCAATCTCAATCTGTTGTCAAGTCAACCTCCTTTTAACAACAAAGGTCAATAGAAAGATCTTATAGTAAAAAATCTATTACGATAATTTAAAGTTGTATTCGTGAGTATTAATGTATAATAAGAATTGTGGACTTAATTAGTGAAGTATTGAATAGCTTCACACTCTTAGATCTAACCACTTCAGCTTCACCCATTCATATATAAAAGTAGGTTGAAGTAAAGAAGGTTTCCCTCTTTTCTTCCTAGTGTAAGCTTGTGACTAAGACCTGTAGAGGTCCCTACCTTTGAATTTTTCAGACGCTTATTCCTAAAGGATACAGCCTTAGTAAATATTATTTAATATAATAATGTGCGTTTAATAAAATTTATAATTAAATAATAAATGTAATATTATTCAAAGCTAAATGGCTTTGCAAATAATCATTAAAAACCAGTCAACACTTAGACAATCCCAATATCAATAACAATCAACAATTTCAAACTGTTGTCAAGGCAAACTCCTTTTAACAATAAAGATGGAATCCCATCTTTATTTATGGTCCAATATATTTATATAGACCCTAAAGATTACAACTTGATCACAGAGATTAAAATTATTAATACAAAGAAGTTTATATATATAGATATGTAATCCATTTTATTTACAATCTATATAATATGCATTCCTACATTACAATTATATATATTTTTATTAAAATATAGCTACATTGATGTTTATATTTTCAGTTGTTAATCTGATAAGGATTATAATGATATTGAAAATCAATAATTATAATTGATTTATATAAGATGGAGAATAAAGAAGATTTTGAAAAATATGTTGGTATTTTTCCAAGTTAAATTTTAAACAGTAAGATTCTACATATTATTAGTATAGAAGTACCATTCAAAATAACATATATAAAAATAAATGTGTGAGTCACGTGACCAACAGAAAATACCTTAGCTAGAATATTTCTTTGCTGTGCCTTTAACCTAACAACTTTACAATCTTTTTATATATATTATTAATTTGGTCTCATTAACAACGTAAAAATAATTGTGGTAGTCATGTCATCAACAGAGAGTACCTTAAACTAAAATGCTTCTTTGCTATGGCAATATTTTAACAACTTTACATTCTTGTATATACAGTATATGTTATTAATTTTATTTTATTAAATTAAACAATTTTAAATTGAATTGTTTAATCAGTATTTAAAATTTAATACAATCTTAAAAAGGAAGTATAATTCCTTTGATTTTATTACTTTAATTCCTGTTGGAGGCCTTAAAGGAATTGAGCAGGGCAAATTCCTAATATTCATTCCATATGTTTACTCAATACATTCTTATTCATTGCAACTGTTATTACTATGTGATTATTCATATAGTATATTAATATGAATGGTCTGCTCATCAACACATATTAGCCCATATGATGAATTTATTGGATTTTTACCTTTGAGTTTAAGACCAAAAAACATATATGGTATTTCTTCTCAATTGCCTGATAGCTCTTAACTGAAATATGAATTGAGTTTTCTTGAAGGCAAAATGAATGTATGTATGAATGATTTTTTTTTCATTTTCTAATAAGTATCTATAATCATAACAGACAAAGAGAAGTCATTCCCTTATTCCCAGGAGGCTGCAAAGTTACCAGTCAAGACAGTGGTTGGTGACTGAAGGTGGAGGCTGATAAGAATCTACTGATTGTGGATAAACCTGCTAGTTGATGATGACCATTTATTTAGGTACTTACAACTGCAGATCACTTTCAAGTGAAGGAATATTGCAAGAATTGGAAGAAGAATTGTATCATATTAAATGGGACATTATTGGATTTTGTGAAGTCAGAAGAAAAGGTGAAGAGACATTTGATTTAAAAAAGTGGACAAGTACTATATTACAAAGAAACAAACAAAGTAAGTACAAGTGAAGTAGGATTCATTATAATGTGGAAGAACAACATTGTGGAGATCGATGACATATCAGACAAAATGACAATATTAGTTATTCAATTTAATAGCAGATACCAAATGCAGATAATTCAGGTTTATGCCCAACAATTTTTCATAGTGATAAAGTAGTAGAAGATTTTTATATGGATGTACAAAAGACTTTTGATCAGAGTAAACAACATTTTAAAATTGTTATGAGAGACTTTAATGCTAGAGTTGGTAAAGAAATGAAAGATGAAAGTGCTGTAGGTAAATTTGGTCATCATGATAGAAATTATAGGGGTACCTAGACTTGTGAAGTTTATAGAAAAAGAAAAACTTTATATTATGAATTCTTTTTTTGAAAAAAATGTTAAACACAAATGCACATAGAAATGTCCAAATGAAGGTACAGCAGAATTGGATTCTATTTTGACTAACAGAAAATACATATTTCAAGACTATAGTGTTCTTAATAAATTTAACACAGAAAGTAATCATCCATTAGTAAGATGTAAGATACATGTTAGTGCAAAACTAGAGAGAGAAAAATGTATTAAGAAAAACCAATATTCACAGTTGATAATTTTAATTTCCAGAAATATTCCAATGAATTTAAATGAAAACTTGCAAATCTTTTACAAATATTAGCAGATTTTAAACATGATTCAGATTTGAAAGAATTCAATAAGAATATAACTGATGCACTTTAAAAGCTATAACAAAAATAGCTGATATATAAAGCAGTAATTGATCAATAAAATTTCTTCTGATTTAAGACAATTAATGAAGAAAAGAAAGAATATGGAAATATATTAAAATGATGCATTAAGAAGGATTGAATATCTTGAATTTTGTAAAGTGGTGCAAAAAAGAGTTGACAATGATATAAGAAAGTATAATTGTGAACTAAAAAGGAGGGCTATACAAAAGCAATAAAAGTCTTAAGAATATAAAATAACATCTTGGTACTGTTAGGAAACATGTTTCTGCAATAAGAAAAATATATAAAACTATTACTAAAAAGAGAGATGACATCATGAAATGTATAAAATAGTTCTATAAAGAATTATATAGCAATAAAGAACTAAGGAAAATACTTCCTACAACTACTATATCTTCTGAATTGACCAGGATTTCAAACGAAGTGAGACATGCAATTAAATTTATGAAGAAAGGAAAAGCTCCAAGTAATGATGGAATTATAATTGATATAATAAAGAAGCAGGTGGAGAATAGAAAATATTTGGCAAAGTTATATACCAAATATCTAAATTATAAAGATGTATCAGATGATTGCAAGACTCCAGTATTAATTTTGATATTTAAGAAATATGATAAAGAAAATATTAGAAATTACAGACCTATCAGTCTTTTGTCAGTTCTATACAAAATTTTTACCAAAATAATTATAACTCATCTATAACGAACTTTGGATTTTAGCCATCCAAAAGAACAATCTGAATTTAAAAGTGGTTTTAGAACAGTGGATCACATCTAAGTATTGAGAGAAGTTATATAAAAAACCAATGAGTATGAGTTGTCATTATGTTTTGGATTTATAGATTATGAAAAGGTATTTGATTCTGTAAGCATTTTTCAGTGATTAAAGCATTGGATCATCAAGATATAGATCAAGGATATTGTCATATTCTGAAGAATATTTACAAAAATGCAATAGGGCCAATTAGATTACATAATGATACTAAAAAACTTAATATTGAAGAAAAGTGTACAACAGGGTGATTCCATATCTTCAAAACTTTTTATAGCAGCTTTGAAAAAAGTATTTTGTGGATTATAATGGGAAGTTGAGAGAGTAAAAGTAAATGGAGATTATTTAAGTCACTAAATTTTGTAGATGATGTAATTGTTTTTGCAAATAATGCTTCAGCACTTCAGGAAATGTTGCAAGAGTTATTAGATGAAAGTAAACAAGTTGGATGAAAACTAAAAAGACTAAAGTAATATTCAATGCATTTTCCCAAAAGATTGAAATTAAGATTGATTATGATGAAATTAGAAAAAGTTAACAACTATAAATACCTTGGTCAAATTATTAATACAGATGTTAAACATAATGGATGAAACTAATCATAAAATTAAACTTGGTGGAAGTGTTTGTGGTAGAAATAACTTAATATTAAAAAGAAATATGTCTATGTGCTTGAAAAGGAAGATTATAAATAAATTTGTTCTACCAGTTTCTACTTATGGATCTGGAATTTGGATACTAGACAAAAGAGCAATACAGAATCTTCAAACCACTCAACAAAGTATGGTTAGTTGCATGTAGGAGATCGAAAATGAAATACATAGGTGAGAGAACAAACAGGTGTTATTGACATCATTGAAAGAATTAAGAGACTAAAGTGGAGATAGGCTAAACATATTGCTAGAACAAATGATAATAAATTGGTAATTAAAATCTTAAACTGGATCACAATATATTGTAAAAGATCTAGAAAAATACCAAATATGAAATAGATGGATGAAATAAGGAAGTCTGTTGGGGTGATGTGGAGAAGATGCTAGAGATTGGAGAAAATGGATTGAACTTGGAGAGACCTTCATTCTGCAGTGGATCGATAATGGTTGAAAATGATGATGATGATGATATCCATTTCGTTTGCATAAATCTATTACATTTATCCATTTACAAACATAATAATAACTCAAATGTAAATTTATTTATTTTTTAATGGAAAAATTTTATTCTTTTGATTGCAATTAACATTTCAGTCAAATTTCCTTGTCATCTTCAAAATTAAAAGTTATAATTTTAAAAGTATCATGCAGATGATACTTTATCTACATAAATCACACATCTATAAGAAACCCCACTTTATCATTTCTTGATCCTCGTGTTATATCACTTTTGCAAATACAATCACAAAAGATTGAAATACGGTAATATTTGTAATTAGCATTATGCAGATATAAGTCTATTCCATGTTAAAACCAGATTTAAATAGATATATATGTAAATATCATCATTGTCAACCATTATCAATCCACTGCAGAATGAAGATCTATCCAAGTTCAATTCATCCTCTCTGATCTTTAGCCTCTCTTCTCCAAATCACCCCTGCACATTTTCTTATTTCATCCATCCATCTCACATGTAGTCTCTTTCTGGGTCTTTTACGATCTCTTGGAATCCAGTTTCAGATTACAATTGTCCACCTATTATCATCTTGTCTAGCAATATCTCCATCTCAACTCCACTTCAGTCTTTTAATTCTTTCAACAATGTCAGTAATACCTGTTTGTTCTTTCTATTAAGTGTCCAAGTCTCAGATCCATAAGCTAGAACTGATAAAACATTTTATTAAAAACCTTCCTTTTCAAACGCATAGGCATATTTCATTTTAGTATTAAATTAGTTCTACCAAAAACATTCTAACCAAGTTTAATTCTATGATTAATTTCATCCATTATGTTTTCATCTATAGTAATAATCTGACCAAAGTATATATATATTGGAATACTTTATTATAAAGACCGCTACTTTCACACACAAAAAAATCTGGTCGTTTGATTTGGGGTTGCATTATTTCTGTAAGTTGACAATTGCAAATTGAAAATAACACGTCACAAGAATTGTTGTTTCTTCTTCTAATCTTTCTACATCTATATATGAATTGATAAACATAAAATGAAGATACAAGCAACAACATCTGGCTTCTCATATGCTTGCTTATGTTTCCAAGAACAATTATTTTTACTGTACTCTAGATCTTCTACTATAAGTTTAAATAATTAATGAAAACCAAATGATATACGTTAATTAATCTGGATTTATTTTTATAATTGCAAATTATTCGTTTGAGTAGCATAAAGAAATAAAAAATGTCAAGCGTTGGTAGCCGAGAAGTCAGCGCAGCCGCCTTGCAAGCAAGCAGTTGCTTGCAGACAGTTGTCACAGGTTCACTTCCCAGCCGATGCTTTGACATATGGAAAAAAAGAAATATCACTTCTAAATGCATAAGTACATTAGTTTCAGCTTTGAATCTGAGTCTTTATTAATGTCAGAAACAGACCAACCTGGAGATGAGGATTTTTATAGATTTATAATGTCTGGTATATATTGATTATGCAAGCTTACAATAGATAGTTCTAACAATAAGATGAAGAGAACTGCTCTTGGAAACATATGAGTGCATATTAAAGTATATCATTCAGTGTCCGTCAATTACTCAAGCTTACACTAGATGGCTCTAGAGGAGAATGAAGATAACTACTCTTAGAAGAATGAGTAGATAAAACGGTTTTCCTGAAGGTATTTCATTCAGTAATATCAACTGCACATGTGTATGCAAGCTTTAAATTTGAAGATGGCCAATAAAATTTGTCTGAAATATTAGTTATAGTCAAAGGAATAAAATGTTTCCATTTAAAGAAAATATATAGTTTATATTTATTGTGATTATTAATATACATGCAAGTATGGATGCTCGACATAAATTAATCAATTTTTAAATCAAAAAGGAATGTAGAAGATGTGACATTGAATATTCTGAAATGGGTGTGTATTGTTTCCCATGACCTAATTGTACGAAAATCATGTAGATATTTATGCTTGAACATATTTCAACTAACATATGTATAAAATTTGAAGCTGCTACAGCTTATTGTTAGGTAGCTGGTGGAAAACTAATAAATTCTACCACTGCATCTTAGTTATAAAAATGAGGGTTCACAATTATTTTTATATGAAACTTGGAAAAAAGCACTATTGAAACCTTACTGCTGTAAAAATGATATACGGTGAAGATGTTACAAAAACATCAAGCATGTTTGAACGACATATGTGATTCAAAGATTCATGAGAAAATGTGATAGATGTTCACAAAACTGGACAATTGTAAATAACAAAGAATGAAAATAGAGTGTGAGCTGTAATACAGTTCAACATATGATTTAATATGAGACCAATTAGCTAAAAAAATGCATCTTTATTGAGAAAGGCTAATCTTAATTGAAGAATTGGAAATGAAAAAGGCCTCTGCCTTGGATCTTGATAGATGAAGAGTATAATTTCTTGGATCTTGATAGATGAAAAATATAATTTTTTTACATATCTTACCACTTCCAAACTTTATTCTTACTGTCTTGCAGTCATCATCAGAGCTGTGGTAATGACTGCAGGATAGTCAAAACTGTAAATATAAAATTTTTATATAAAAAATAGTATTATTGAAGTGTTTAAGAAGAATGGAAATGGTGTGGATGAAGAGTAACAGCATTGATGTAAAATTGTGACTGATTTCTTTTTAAATGCATACTACTTCTGAGAATAATTACAGGTAATTAAACTTAGTGCTGTCAATATGTCCCAGCAACAAAACATGGGACCATGCAGTGCTCTGACTTCATATTCACTAAAAAGCATGAATATCACAATTTAAGAATACACTGGTTAATTGTTACAATTGTAAGGAAATAGACCAACAAGAATTTATGGAATAGGGGCAAACAATCAGTCAATAATGCTATGTAAAGATTCTGAAGAGATTATGAGATTCTATCAAAGAAAAAGGCTTGAATTGTGACCTGACAAGTGGATCATTCATCACAACAATATGCCATGTCATAGTACATTTGCAAATTATTTAATTTAGATTATCTTACACTTTACCTGCCTACCATCAGCTTCTATTAATTACTAGAGTTTACCCTAGGTGGCATAATCAGGGTGAGTTTGAAAGAAATTGATATTAGATAACAAAAAGTGTAGATAACAATTGTCTGTTTTCCCAATCATGTGACATTAATTTCTGTTCAGACTGCTTTAATCTAAAAAAATAAAAGAAATAATATTTATTGGGGGAATTATCTTAAAATTTTCTGTTTTTATTACTAGATCTCAACTCACCACATTGCAATGACTCACTATTGCAGAAACTTAGATCATGTTCTGTATTCCATAAACAACCTTGGTTTATCAGATAAGCTATAGATATCAAACATCTGAATCCCTATGCCCATATTGATATTTCAATATATCACATCACTTTTACATAAATTATGGACTATTTCCTATCAACATATAGTTCCTTACATAAGAATGAATAATCATTGCTCTATCAGTAGATATTTCCAATTTTTGTGATTTAAATCAGTGTTTCTCTCATCTCAACTCCATCATGTATTGCACTAATCTAGTAGTGCAGGAATTCACACTACCTCTCTCACTACAAATACATTTTGCAACAACCTTTGCTTATCAGGCTGATCTATAGGTACGAAATACCAAAATCTCTCAGTTTGATATTTTTCATTATTCCATTTTCTTTCAAAATAGAACTGATTTCTACTCACATCCAATATATCAGTAGTAAATTCTCCATATAGTAGTGCCATCCAGTGCAAGTTTTAATAATCTATGGATTGATGAAGGTTTGTGTATAAATCCCTACCCAATGCCTTTTTCATCCAATATCCCCAGGCTAGTTTATAGATAGTGGCTTTCATCAGTGAGAAACCTTGAATCTGAGAGCGCTGCATCTAGATCTTAGGATCTAATGTAACTCTCTAGAAGCTATTCTTTACCTATTTAGTTAAAGATATCAGTCCAAGATAAAAAAAAAAACAACAAGCAAATGAGCTTAGATTGAAAACATTGTATTTTCATCTTGGACTTATAGCTTTATAGTTAACCGAATATGTAACTGGGGACTGATACAAAATTGAATTAGATTCTCAAATCTAAGTGCAGTGCTCTCAAATCAAAAATTCCTCACTGATAAAACTCACAAGCCAAAAAGTAATCTGGGAATATTGGCTGAATAGGCACCAGATAAGGATTTTACACATAAAACTTCTTGCATATATTGATTGCTATTATAGCTTGCACTGATCACACTGCAGAGATATTTTCAAGTTTTTTATTCATCCTTCATTTCAACACCACCACATCACAGCTTATCTAGATGACTACTCACTATGCATGCACTTCACAAACAATCTTTGCTTATCAGGTAATCTAAGGATATGAATCACATGAAATATCTACATCCATGCTGACAACTCACTAATTTTTATTACACCATTTTCACATGATGAAGAAACTACTTTCTATCTACTTAGCATTTTAGAGATATAAATTATGTTTGAGAAAGAAGAAATAATCTTTTAAAAAAGAATAAAACATTATTGTAACTAGAAGATCCCAAAGCTGAAAGAGAAGGTCTGGAGTGGCAGGTAAGAGCTACACTTTAGCAAATGATAAATAATGATATATAAAAATTGTTCAACTTTATCATTTAAACACATATTGGCATGAACAGTAGAATGGATTATTGCTCAGGAATTCTTAAGAAGTTCAAGAACCAGTAGGCACAGAGATAAGCCAAAAATCTATGGACCTTGAGATCCAGAGTCTACAACCATACAACTATACCAAATTATGTCAGATGTTTTAATATTAATCAACTATTTATTTTTTATAAACTGAAAATATATCAACTTTATATATTTTGTCATCTCTAACAAATAATAAAAATTATGATGATGGTGACAGTCATAGTAGTAGTAATCATCATCAACATCATCATACTACTACTACTACTACCACAATTAATAATAATAAATATGATAATAATGATGACGATGATGATGATAATAATAATAAGTAATAAATCATAGATTTATGCTTTACACTTGTCCATTTTAATTGATTAATTGCTATTAATTTATACAGCTTTATGTTATAAGTGTGTTAGCACTATTTATTATAATAATATGAGATGGCACTGAGAGTAGTGGGTCGTGTGAAAGTCTGAGTTCGAACTCCACATATATTACATATATAAATGCAGGTTCAAGCCTGTACAATGTGTAATAATAATGATGATGATAATAATGATGATGATGATAATAATAATAATAACAATAATAATAATACCACCAACCTTCTAGTTGCTTGCTTGAGGACTCCAGTGTTTCTAAAATACTTGAACTATTATTTACTGTGGAAAAAGAGATTTTGGACAAAGTTTCAAACTTTTGAACATTTATAAAGCTACTACTGTAATCGAAAGATTGAAAACTAGTTGTTATTAATATCGGGTTTAAATTTGGTGTATTTTCATATGGCTTTAAAAATGGTTCATCTTCTAATGGAATATATCCATTCAATGAAACTCTTGAAACAGAATTAAAAATTATAGAATTTGTTGAATTCTCCTTTAAAGGTATTAATGGAAATATTTCTTCAATAGGTTCAAAAGGTGTGTTTTCATATACCTGTCTGGTTAGTAGTGATGTAGTAGAATAAGTATACACAGTAGAAAACATATTAACATCAGTAAATGAAGATATGGTTTTAAATTCATTCTCTAATCCCCGAGAAGATTTCAAATTTATAAAATACAATTCTGTTGGTACACTTTTGGCAGTAGAATCTCCAAATTCATAGGAGGGCTTTTCATAAAATGAGTTAGAATTCTGTAACAATTTACTTGTAGAAAAGATTTTTTTGATATCTATTCCCAATTTTGAAATTTGTTCAAGATTTGAGGTGGAAATTTCTTCAGAACTTTTAATAGAATTGGAAGATAATGATGGAGTAATGGACATCAGACCAAATTTACTCGAATCTCTGTTTTCAATGTTTTGATTAAAGGTTTTGAAAAAATTGATATCTCTATCTAAATCAATTGGTTTCTTATTACTTTGTTCAACATTTACTTTGAAAAAAGGACTTCCTTCATCTGACTGGCCATTTTCTGTAAATAAGGGTAAATCACCAGAATCTAGGATGTTAACTTGGGGATTTTTAAGTTTATAGCTGGCTTTTTTATTAGTCTCCCATAAATTAGATATAGTTTTATGTTGATCATTGCCCATATCATATTTATTAATATAGACTACTGAACTTGCTGTATCTAATTCCATCATAAATATTGGAGATGAAGATTTGCTAAAAAATATCATAGTTGGTTTTATCAAATCTTTCATATTAGGAGAATAAAATGTTTGGTAGAAGTTATTTTTATTATTTGTAGACAAAGGCAACTTCCATTTGTCTAATGCAAATTTGGAAGATAAAGATACCTGAGGTGCAAAACGCTTTCTGCGATTTTTAATCAGTTGTGGTTTAAAATTATGTAAAGGACCATGTTGACCATATTTTACTATTCTGAGATTCTCATAGGAAGTTGGACTAATAAAATCATAACTATTAAATGCCTGTGTAGTATAAATATTTTTAAAATTGGATGTGGGTAGTGTTAATATAGTCGAAGGAGTTTTTAAAAGTGATGGGGTTTCATTAACTATTAAAGAGGGATTGTCCATTTTATTCCCATCAATTCTATTAATGACATTAAATGTATTTATTTCTTGTTGATCTTGGGAAGAAATAAACTGAGTGATCTCAGAGCTAAAAGTAGGTCTAATTCTGGTTTTTGGTATATAAAAGAACATTTTGAAAATTAGATGAAAATTTACAGGCTTATATTCAAACCCATTGAATGAACTTTCAACAGAGTTGGTATCCTTAGTTGAGTTTGATATTTTAATGAGATTTAAGAATGAGTTTTCATAATTTTTAATTTTTTCAGATCGTAATTTTGAAAAAAAATCCGTGCTTTCTAAACTTTCCCCCATGCTCAAATTATAAATTTTTTTAGATGGTACTAGTGTATGGACTGCAAATCGCTTCTGCAAAAAATTTAAAAAAGGTCGATTCATAAGAAAATATAGCAGTTTATTGAACTTGAACGAATATTTTTTTAAATAAGGTGGTTGGGTTACATTACTATCTTCTCCATTTGTGCACACAATCGCAAAAATAATAGAACAAATAATTATTAAGACTGAATGCATCCTATAGTAATCCTGTATTAGTTGCTTTTTTTTATCAAACATAGTAATAGAAGGTGTTTTGAAGTTTTTTCATAAGAGTTGAAACCTGGAAATAAAATTATATATGTAATATCTTTATTATTTAAGAATTATATAATGATACATAAAATAAGTTATAACCTTGTACATGTTATTTCTTAGTAAAAAATAATAATGTTTATATATTTACATGTTATACCAGGCACTGAAAACATGTATATAGTTATAAAGCAATTGATATATAGCATTAGATATTAGAATTAACTATATCTTTGTTTAATTTTAAATAAAACAGCAACATATAGGTGCTATGTCCTGAGTGTATAAATTTAATACCAATAAGGCAGCATCTAAACTTTTAAATAAATTTACAAGTACAATTTTGTGGTAACAAAAGAAATTTATTTAATATTAATAATAAAATAGGAAAAGAATAATGACTAGAAGACAATTAAAAATTCCATTAGAAATCTTTACAGTCTATATATATATATATATATGTGTGTGTGTGTGCGTGTGTAACAATATTATTATTCGATATCTGTATTTTTTCAAAGCGATATACGTAATTATATAATTGAATATTTATAAATACAGTAATTAGATAATTAAAAATTGTATCCACTTAGAAGCGAGCGCTTTCGATTATACTAACAATCTTTGTGAACTAACACTTTGAAAGGCTAACCTTCCCACAATTTCGTGATCTTAACATTTGTGGCCTGCCTGTTAATTAAGTCATGTTTGTTTTGTACATTAGCATAGCTTCCTTTATTTTCCTTTTGTTGTTATTTTTTTCAATTTGCAATATTTTTACATTATTAAAATTGAAATCAAAACCATAAATATATGACTTAATATGGTCTTAAAAAACAAATACTGCAATATTATTAGCTACTTTACAATTTTGTTTCGATTTCTGAACCTGTTTTAATAACAGCATGTGCTCTTTAGTTCTTTTTTTCAAGATGCATCTCTATTCACCTATATATCAACTGCCACTCCTACATATCCATTTATAAATGACACAATTTTTATTTATAAATAAAGTTTTATCTTTTGAGTTATTTATTAATTTGTTTAATGTAGGAGGTGTGTAAAATACAATATCACATATACCTTTATAAATTTTCCTTATAAAATTTACTTGATCATTCGAAATATATGGTATTGATATCCATATTTTTTTTATTAGCAGGAGAATCAATATTATTACTAAAATTTTTATTCTTATATTTTGTATTAAAATCTCCAATAAAATTATATATCTGATTATAATTGTAGCCAACATTTAACAATTCATTCGAATATATTTCAATATTTTTGCATTTATCTGATGAATATTTGCAAAGGCTATTATTTTTAAATAAGAACTTCAAACCTGCCATTTTGTGTGACATTGGCACTCTTGATTTATATGGAATGTAACCTCTTTTTATTATTGGTTTAATGGTCATAAAGAATTAAATCGTTTAAAAGGCCTAAAATGGATAAAAGTAGATGAAAATTTAATGTGCGTTTAGTTTTTTGATCTTAAAATAACTAGAAATCAATGTATGCTGTATTACTGTATGACCATTAAACCAATAGTAAAAAGAGGTTATATTTTATATAAATCAAGAGTGCCAATGTCACACAAAATGTTAGGTTTGAAGTCCTTCTTATTTAGAAATAATAGTCTTTGCAAATATTCATCAGATAAAGGCAAAAATATTGAAATATATTCGAATGAATTGTTAAATGTTGGCTACAGTTATAATAACATATATAATGTTATTAGAGATTTTAATACAAAATATAAGAATAAAAATTTTAATAATAATATTGATTCTCCTGCTTATAAAAAAATATGGATATCAATACCATATATTTCGAATAATCACATAAATTGTATAGGGAATATTTATAAAGGTATATGTGATATTGCATTTTACACACTTCCTACATTATACAAATTAATAAATAACTCTAAAGATAAAACTTCATTTATAAATAAAAATTGTGTTATTTATAAATAGATATGTAGGCGTGGCAGTGGATATATAGGTAAATTGAGATGTACGTTGGAAAAAAGAACTAAAGAGTACTTGCTGTTATTAAAACGGGTTCAGAAATCAAAACAAAATTGTGAAATAGATAATATTTCAGCATCTGATTTTTGCAATCATAATAAGTCATATATTTATGGTTTTGACTTCAATTTTAATAATGTAAAAATATTGCAAATTGAAAAAAATAACAATAAAAGGAAAATAAAGGAAGTTATACTAAAATACAAATATAAACATGACTTAATTAACAGGCGGGTAGCAAACGTTAATATCATGGAATTGTGGTGAGGTTGGCCTTTCAAAGTGTTAATTGACAAAAATTATTAGGATAATCAAAAGCGCTCCTAAGTGGATAAAATTTGTAATTATCTAATTACTGTATTTATAAATATTCAATTATATATATATAATTGTCCATTATAGAATAATTATTGTGGAGAAGTTGCTACTGCTAATACAATTAAGGAGACAATTTTGAAGAATAGAAATAGGACATTTTTAATTAATAAACAGTCTTCTGACATTAAAATTCTTGAATCCAGGAATATGATGTAAAGATATTTACTTCCACTAAATTTGAATTTAAATGATTTTCAGTTGAAGATTAAAAAACTGATCATAATCTCCCGCACATATTTTCATCATTTATTTAGGAATTTTATAGATAGAAATTTACTATAATTTGATTACAAGAGGCAAAACTTTTTGAGCTCACAACTTGGCCACAAACTACTTTATAGAATTATATTGATTATTATTGATCATTCATTAAACTAGAGATCTCTAGCACAGATGTGCTCTTTACTTTTTACTTGATTAATAATGTGTAGTGATACAGAAGTGTCAATGCCCCAGTTTCCTTGCCCATGCATTTTTATTACAATTTTGTTATACACACACATATATTTTATTTCAACAAAAAACTCAAACAAAAGAGCTTTTGTAGGTGAATGAGAAACTTGTTTAGTCTCAGGAATTGTCAATTAGTAGTAATTGATAACTTTCTTAGCAAGATCAAAAGCTGAAAAAAGTTATCTCTGTTTACATTGATATAATCTCATTTCTATTCTTTACTATAATAACAATCCATAGAAATATTTAAATCAACATATATATATATATAGGTTCTCTGTCATTATTAAAAATAATATGAAAAAATTACAACAGAGATTAAATATGTTCAATGAAATTAAGTCAACTGAGTATAATTTCAAAGAGTGTGATGATTACACATTGAAAAGATACTCAGTCTACTTAATTTTATTATATTAAATCTCTATTATATATTCACTAGAGGGAGCTTACCAATAGCTCTAATCAAGCTTTATTTTATAAATGCCGAAAGAGAAAGAATTCAAAATCTCTATTGTTTGAACTTTTTCTGTTTCGGCACTTATAAAATAAAGCTTGATTAGAGCTATTGGTAAGGTCCCTCTAGTGAACATTTGAATACAAGCTTAAAAGCAAGTTACAAAATTTATGACTTGTTTTATATATATTATAGTTAAACAAATATTAAGTAAAAATGATCTTACATTTAAGATATAAATGATATTGCTAATTTATGGAGCAAGTACAGTATAGACACTATTTTACCTAGTATTATAAGATATATGATTTCCTCTATCCAATAATCTTTCTGTATATATATTTATAGCATTACTTTTCTTTTAGGTGGCAAATAAATTTATTATTGATCTTTTAGCAGAAATATTAAATGATTTCTTATCAATTTATATGGAGCATTACACTTTTGACCTGAAGTTTAAATAGATAATTACTTTATTTTGTAGTTTGTAAAAGTTCCATAATGTTTTTACATAGTTTCATCTAATAGAGAGGGGTCATATCTTTGAGTCATCAACTTATAATGATATCCAGGATAATTAAACCTTTAGAGGCTGATAAAAATTGAATGATTCAAAGAGCGTTATCTAGCCATGCACATTTTAAAAGCATGCCATCAACAGACATGAATGAAATAAATATTCAAGTTCAGTCAATACTTTGTGCCAATTAATATTCTCCTACTTTGATTGACAATTGGCTTGTTTTCTAGATCATTAGAATATATTAACTTTCTTTTCTAATAACCCACAATTCATGCATTAACGTTCAATTCAACTATTGATATTCCAATAACTAACCATACCTTATATGGATTTTAAGAATTGTTTTACATTTTTACAGGGATTTGTTCCTGTTTAACCTATTAATTAAATACAAAACAGAAAAGCATGTTTTCCCTTCTACATATATAATTTTAATTATTTATGAGAGAAATAAATATACATCTTTTTTTAAATATATAATTAATTTTTTATTTTTTCAGTCAAAATTCAGAGCTTTATAAAGACTTAAAAATCATATACATACAAATATTTTAGAATGGACAAAAATCCACCAGACTGTCATATTTTGTAAAATATAATTATAAAAGACATAGAAAGAGCTCTCCTATGAGTGAATGGATAAAACAATAAACTATTGATGTGGAGAAGAGAGACTGTAGATTGGAGAAACAGAATTGAAGTTGAAGAGGCCTTCATGATCATGAATTAACAATCCCCACATTATGTCATCTAAGTAGATGAAATGTAACCTCTTCTGGCTGCTATATGGTTATTAATAAGGATGGCAAATATGAACAATGCTATTTATGACTTTAAGTATATAATTAAGGAGATATAATTTGAAATAAATAATCAAATATCTAAACACCTGAAACATAAAGAAATTTTCAGTTATGCCATCAGTGAAATAAACATTTAGTCTGAATTTCAAAACAGTTAATTCAAATAGGTACTTCTTTGACCTATAGTCTTTCAATATTTAATATCTTTGCAGCCTATAGTTCAAAGAGATATATTTTTAAATTAGCTGTTTTAAGATGTGGACTCTAAACATTTATTTATTTTATAGATGGCATAGCTAAAAATCTCTTAACATTTGAGGTGACTAGATATTTAATTATGGAGATATATTTACAACCTTGTTTTAAATTCGCCTGCAGCAATTTATTTTATGAATTTACAATGCATTGTAAATATGTAATAAAAATTATTTAAGCAGTGTAATTTAATAGGTAAATATTTTAGAAATGATGGAAATCATCTAGCTTATCATCTTTCATTGTGCTAAAGTGTTTACAGTATTAAATTACGCTGCTGAAATTAATTTATTACATATTTACATTGAATCAAAAACTTATAAGAGCATTAAAATGAATATTTTGATTCTATCTTAAAATATTGCTGCAGGTCATAAATATTTATCCAAAAATATATACTTTAAACCTATAAATAGCAGTGTTTAAGTTATAATTCTTTAAAATGTCCAAATAAATCAAGCATTGGTGGTCGAGTGGTCAGCACAGCTGCCTTACAAGCAGTTGTCCAGGATTCGCTACCCAGCCGATGATTTGACACATGAAAATGTCCAAATAACAATTAGACATTTCTTTCCTATCTGATTGCATTTAATTGATGACATAATAAAAAATAGTTAATAGTATTTAATAAATGACAGCGCATTGAGTTATTTTTATTTCTTCTAAAATGTTTACATATTAAATTTATGTTATTTAACTTATTCTCTCTCCATATATATAAAATATATTGATGCTCAGCATGACCCAGTTGAAATGTTAGTATATATTTTTACTATGCTAAATTACACACTTAGACAATCCAATATCAATAACAATCAACAATTTCCAAGCTGTTGTCAAGGCAAACTCCTTCTAACAATAAATTATATATGAAAGAACTTGAATAATGTACATCATTTATATCTGTAATGTAAAAATCTTTGTTTTAATATATATATATCATTAAAAATCAATCAACCCTTAGATAATCCCAATATTAATAACAATCAACAATTTCAAACTGTTGTCAAGGCAACTTCCTTTATATATATACAATAAATGTCTACTAATAAAAAATATTGTAATAAAATGTAATTATATTCCAAATAATGGTAAATAAAATAAATTCCAATATAAACTGTAATCAACCATAGTACTTTCAATTATATTCATAATCATTCTCAACTAAACTGACTTAATTTCAAAATGGAGTAAAACAGCATCAACTAGAGATCACATGTCAATTTGTATATCTTATAATTCACTAATCTTAATATTTGTTATTTGAAATATAATTACATTATATATATATATTGTAACAGTCAGATTTGTACACTCATGCAACAAAATTCAGAGCCCAAGCAAAATATACCAAAGCTGACCGTAGTGAGGTGGTTGAGACCTCTAATCCGACCAAACTCCAACTCATCTGCCAGTACTCCAAATTTAACACCTTATGAGTGACATTCCTGGGGCTACACTCAGTTCTCATTTAACCGCGTGCCGACATAGAACAGGGAGAAACACGAGACTTAAGGTCATTACTAACCTAACTAAATAAGTGATATATATAACACTTGACACTCTATTAATCTTAAATACTAGACATACACATATAGCATATAAACTCATTAAGAAATTGGAGTAATGAACTGTGACATTTAATAATATACTGTGGATTGGATAAAATACTATGGATTGGATAAGATACTGTGGTTTGGTTTGATCTAGAGTCTGAGCAAGAAAGATATACAACAGTTTATATTTAAAAAAGATTTATTAAAACAATAACAAATGATCTAACACAAAATATCATAATGGCAGGGATTGTATAATCTTCACAAGGTATTCAATACAGGCAAGCATGTTACAATAGTTGGAACTGTTATCAAGTACATCTGTTCCCTTTTAAACATATTACAATACATGTGTGTGTGAGTTATAGAGGTCATGCCTAATTATTTAATATGCTCATTTTGTGAACTTGACTTGCTTAAGTTAGAAGTTGATACTTTAGTAGAGATGATGATGAGTACAGCCAGTTTTAAAGACTGTTATATATACTAATTAACTGAGCAACTAAATAAACTCAGAATCATGCAGATTCAAACTGATAACCAGATTCAAACTCCAGTCTAAAGCTGAATGATTAATTAATATGGGAAAAAGAACTGGTTACCATTAGGTCCACATATATGCGCTATGGCGCTATATTAAAATATTAAAGAAATAAACTTGCAGTGCGAGTGTGTGATTCTTCAAGAGTTTCAGCATCAAATGCTCGGTTTGCTCTGAGACCGACGGTTTGCTGCTATTGATATATGAACATAAAGTTCAGGAAGTCGGATTGGCTTTATGGAAAAATAATCTGGGTCCTCACGCCCCCAGTTCTAATGAAGATAGCCATAACCCGAACTAAATAAAGGGGCGGTTTGTTACCGTGAACCCTTGTCAGAGGCAGCAAAACGTAACACATATAAGTGTACTATATAAAAACACACCCGCAATGCACGCAATATATATATAAAAAGCAATAAGTATGCATATAATTAATTGCGCCTAAAACAGATAGCTTTTATCTGTCAAGCTAATTCAAAACAGTTCTTAAAATTAGCATTATAAGTATGCTAATAAAATGGGCTTAAACTACATAAAAATAATCTAGTTAAGATCCTGAATCTGCATATAAATATTCTTAATTAAGGAGGGAAAGTATATTCGATGGGACTTAATACAAACATTAGCAAATATACTTTATCATCTCTAGACAATATATATATCCCCTTCCAACTAATAAATATCAAAGGTTATAATATAAGATCGGTTAAGCAAATCTTAAAAAAAATACGATTTTACAATATATATATAACTATGATAACGAGTGGTTAGCGCATTCGTTTATTACCAATATTATAATTTCGAAACAATGATTTAATAAAATAAACAATGCTTTTAAAATGTCTAAGTGAAGATTACAATTATCTCCTTTATAAATTACTTACTTGGTTTCATTGTTTCGAAATCTGAGCATATTATCACATATCAAACATAACAAAATGCATTTAAACAAAATATTAAAATTACTGAAATTAGGCAAGACCGTTAGCTTGTAAGAATTGAAGAGAATAAATTTCGGACATTTAATGAGTATAAAAAAAAATATGAAATCTTTTAATTCATAAAAGATTTCAGCAGTTTATAAAATTAAAGTAAGTGATTTTTTTTTTTTTACATTATATATAAAGTCACAGACCGATAGTTTCTTTTTATAAGAGGGTAAAATTGAAAGAGTTTTTATAATTTAGATAGAACGTTCTTTTTAAAATGTTATAAGAATTTATAGATTAAAGTTCATACCGCAGCTCCTTTTAAAAATGATTACCATCTCTCTCTGCCTCCTTGAGTGGACTTGAAGCGTATATCAATGATAGTGGCTGGAATAGGGCGTCTGACAGCGTCATAATCTTCAGTGGCCTTTCAGATAGGTTAAATTTCTTCATATTCTCCATGCAGGTTGCTGGAAAGTCTATTCAAAGGAATGTTTAGAGGAATTGAGAGTCCATCTGGCTTCCGAGCCAGTAAATATATTATTCTACTCGATCATTTTTGGATTCTGGTCTCCACAACAATTTTCAGAAAAAAAACTAAAGAGAGTGCCTTTCAAAAAAAATCTGCAATATTTATATTCCCTAGATCAAAAGCCAGCGACCATCTATTTTAAAACTACAATTCAGACTTCTAAGTTTTAGCCTTAGGTCTCTTTTGATTCTTATCTTTTTTTTATCTTCTTGCCCAAACTTTTACTGGTTTGATCTGGGAAAAGAAATTCATTACAATCGTAATGAATGAATCTAAAACAATGTCAATAACCTAAGGACTATCTGATCCCACCTGCAATTTATTCTAAATAAAAATCTGCGATATCTATATTCCCTAGATCAAAAGCCAGTGACTATCTGTTTTAAAACACAATTCAAACTTCTAAGTTTTACAGCAATCGTCTTTTTTGATTCTAATCTCTCTTTTTTTTATCTTGTTGCCAATTTTTTACTGGTTTGATCTGGAAAAGAAATTCACTACAATCGTAATGAATGAGGTCTAAAACAATGTCAATAACCTAAGGACTATCTGATCCCACCTGCGAATTATTCTAAATAAAAATCTTATTACCAATCTGTGAATTTCGCATGTGATTTATAATTTACTTAAACCAAACTTGTTAAAGAATATTTAGCCACATTTTCTAAACAAAATAACCCTTATACAATATATTATTTATATAAATGCTGCGATATATCCATACAAAAATTAATATCATTATCATTTACAGGTGCTTGTATGTGTGACAATAAACATATAATTGTTTGAATACATATAAAACTGTGACCACATATATAACTGTATAAATGAATATATCGCTGTGTGGATATATACAACTGTGTAAACATATATATACAGCTGTGTAAAGGCATATAACACTGAGTGGATACATATACACTTGTACTAAAGAGTGTTCAAAACCGGCATAGATGTGTCTATGGAGACATAAAGGTGAAACAGATAGAAGGACAGTAATATCTGTTTCATTTCCCCAAACTTACAAAAAAAAAATCAATGAAAAAAAAAGATTTTACTTGGTGAAGAATATCCCTCAATAATACCACTATTTCATAACAAAACAAATGATGAAACAAAATATTACTTGCAAAATTTTTTACCTTGCCTGGCTGTCTGGTCTTAAAGTGATGACAGTACACTAATACCATTATGACTAAAGTCTAAGCTACACACGTCTACCTATAACTGGTTATACTAATGCTATTTGGCTATGCTAATTTGCTAAACATGTGGTTATTACATATATATATATATGAGCACACAAAATTTTAATATGTATATACTGTTGGGTTGGAATAATATAACACTAATTAGCTAACTAATTTGATAAATATCACCTATATAGAAGAACACACAATATATATATCTAACTACTGGGGTAGGGGCAATTCTATAAATGATCATGCATCATCTTTGTAGAATCTAGGAGTAATCATCAAAACTAATCTTACCTAAGTTGGGTCTGGGAGTAAGTTTTGAAACGTTTTGGGTTCCTGGAGCTTATCATATACCAGGAAGCTTCCAGACTTTCTGACTGGTTGCAGTTTGGCTTTCTTTCTAAAGGGGAAATACTTATGATACCTCTGAAGACATCTCTTTCTTAAATTCCAAGTTTGAACCCCCTTCTGGTTTCCAGTCTTGCAGACATAGGCACCTTCTTTTCTCCTCCTTTTCCATACTGTCAGTCCTATCCGGGCACCACCAACATCTCTTTCCCAGAGTTTTCTATGCTTCCCACACTTCATCTGGGTTTGGTGCAGTTTCTTCCTAAAAGGAAAATATGTAGGATATCTCCGAACATATCCCTCTCTCAGATCCTGAGTTTGAACTCTTTTCTGGTTTTCCCTCCTAAAAACATCAGTATCTTCTTTTCTCCTCTTTCTTTTCCACCCTGTCTTTCCCATTTGGGCTCTGGCAATATTCACACTTCTCTCACAATCAAAAACCACTCTGTCCCACAGGGCCTCAATCTCGGACTTAGCTCCACTGTCTTCTTTCACTTGATCAAACTCATCCATTTTGGGAATTTCTGTGAAATGTCTATCTTTTAAAACATTCCTGTCTATGCAAGTTTTGGTAACCTCAATTGCATTTATTTTTGGTACTTCTGGGTAAGATTTTGGTTTAATTTCTTCAATATAAATGACATTTTTAGATGAGGTTGAAAGAAGATTTACTTGGTATTCTTTCTCATTTACTTCAGTATCTATAGACTCTTCACTGTTCTGAACTATATTTTGTTGTTCAAGAGATTCCTGCATGATTTTTATATCAGGTTCTATCCCTTCCATGTTTTTTGTATCCATTTCAGTATCCATTGCAGTCTCTGAATACATTTTTGAATCCTCTGATATTTCCATATTGATTTTACAAATATCAATACTTACTGCATCAATTTTAGACTCTTCCATATCATCATTGACTTTAGACTCTTTTACAAATTTTACATCTCTTTTAGATTTTATTAAATCAGCTTGCAACTCCTCAGCAGTCTTTGCGTCCATTTTAAATTCTTCTACAGTTTCTTTATCAAGTCTTAACTCTTCCCCTGTTTTTACATCGATTTTAAACTCATCAATCTCTACAACTATTTTGGAGTCTTCTATTATCTCCACATCCATTTTACATCCTTTTACTGTGTTTGATAGAATGTCAGTCTCGGTTTCTGTATCTACTTCTTCTTTTGCACTTTTAGTGACATATTCCACATTTAGCAGTTTTTCTGAAGGTGGATTGACAATTTCAATATCAGCCTTCATAATTTCAATTTCTTCCTTTTTAATAATCTCAATTTTTGCTTTACCAGTAATAGGATCTTCAACTTGTGATTCCTTCGAAATATCTCTAGTTGGAACTTTTAAAGTTTCTTCAACTTGCTTTAATTTAAAGATATTCTCTGACTCCCTTTCTGTCTTTATATGTCCCTTTGCTAAACTATTTTTTTCACTCATTTCCAACATCTCTTTTTGCATACTAACTTGTAACATTTCTTCTACAACCTCTGAATCGATTCTTTGCTCTTTTAATCGTATTTCAAAAGGAGATTCTGACTCTTCTACTTCCTCTGTATTTACTCCTTTTACTGGTTCTACCTCAGATATATCAATTATATTCTTTTTAGCATTCTCATTGCCTGGCATACAAGAATCTGCAGTTTCAGCATGCTTGTTTTCTTGGAGACGATCTTCTGGATCTGCTAACTTTACTTGTTTGTAATGATAATGGCAATCCATATCTGAGTCTTTTGCAACATCAAGACATTCAAATTTTCCCCTTTTACGGAATAGATTTTCTTCTCTTGGTTCACCATCCTGATCATCACTATCCCCTAAATTTCCTTCAGGAATTTCTCCTGCTTCTCCTCCCTCTACATCTATATCCTCTTGGCTACCCTTCTTACTCTCTGCAATATCCACTGGGTGCTTCTCCAGGTTTATCATTTTCTTCTGAGAAGGCTCCTCCAGTTTGAACACTTCCTGCTGGCAGTTTACTCCCAATCCTTTTGAACCCTTGTGTAACTCCTCTATATTTTGATTTCTTTCCTTCATTTTTCTGCCTAGGACTTGCAGGCCTTCCCCTATCTCCATTTTATAGGATTGCAAATCTTCCCTTATCTCCATGCCTAGGATTGCAAATCTTCCCCTATCTCCATTTTATAGGCATCCAGTTTCTCCCCCATTCTAAGGTCCCATTCTTGTTGGACTGTCTCCATCATCGCTTTCATCTGTAACCAGAAGGTTGGTGACATGATAATTTGGCTTTCCCCCATGACTTTCTTTGGATGGCTGTCCATAATAACTTTCAGCTTTGGTTATGACTAAGAATTATACTAATTATTAATATTTGCTGTAAATGATTATTTACTGACTCTCCCCCCAAAATGGCTCTCTCTCTCTCTAATTCCTAACTTTCAGACCACTGCATTCCTTTATTAACCTATCCTTACTACTGATCTCAATAACCACTGCCACTATCAAGTTTAAGTCCTGTTTACATCTAACATACTCAAGTATTTTATAAAAAAAAAATTTAAAAGTATATAGTAAAAGCATTTATGTAAAAAAAAAAATTAAAAAAAAAATTATATTACCAATTGCACCTCCTTTCTTCCTTCACTGAAGCCGATCATTCCTAAGAAAAGACTTTAAAAAAAAAATTTTTATGAAAAAAAAAATTTTGCTTTCTATGCCAGGTTTGATCTGAAGTACACGTATATATCTCCATTTATTTAATCTACTTTGACCTTGCCTCTTTTTTGTTTCCTTGCTCATTCTCCAAACCAATCCAAATTTTTATAATAAGTTTAAAGCGATAGAGCCCCTTTATGCAAACCCTTTTCTCTACCCCTGATGACAAAATTTATATGAGGATGACTATCAACCTATTCAAATCACCCCCGGGCGCCAGTCACCAGTGAGCAAGAAAAACACCACATATATAACCTAAGATTCCAATTTCCAATATGTATGCAACACACCCAATATCTGGTTGACATATCCTGCATACATTCATGCTATATCTGAGCCAGAGACACTTTTAAAATTCTTTACTTAAAGTAAACAGAGTCTCAGTAAATAGACAAAAAAAAAAATTATAAAATTTATATATATATATATATGGCTCATGTGTATATAGTCAAGAATACTCCTCCCATTGCAATACCATAATTTAAAAAAAAAATTTACATATATTTTTCAACATATATCAATTCAGAGCCTGTATTCAGTTCAGGACCTGTATTCAGTTCAATGCTTTTATCAGTTCAGGGCATGTGAATTAACTAACTGGTTGTTCATACTCAAGAGAAAAAATATACATATGCAAATGTTGTTAAAAAAAATATTTCATGAAAAAAAAATCTTTTATATATATATCATCAACACCCACACACTCTGTTTAGGGTGTGTAACTAAGTTTGTCCATGCATGGCATTCATATTTGGAGAGAAAATATAATATAAATGCATATTCAAAAAAAAAAACATATATTCAATTTAGGGCCTATACCTGGTTCAAGACCATGTTCAGGGCCTATACTCAGTTCAGGGACATGAACATCAATTGAAGAAGCCCACTGACTTAAGCATCCATAATCAGTGAAAAAAAAAAAAATTACATAATCAGGAAAAACAAAAATTTGTACTCATATATCTATCTTTCAGGGTCGTGAAAATTAACTAGGCCCCACGGAAGGGCGTCCATAATCGAGGAAAAAAAAAACCTATGTAACAGTCAGATTTGTACACTCATGCAACAAAATTCAGAGCCCAAGCAAAATATACCAAAGCTGACCGTAGTGAGGTGGTTGAGACCTCTAATCCGACCAAACTCCAACTCATCTGCCAGTACTCCAAATTTAACACCTTATGAGTGACATTCCTGGGGCTACACTCAGTTCTCATTTAACCGCGTGCCGACATAGAACAGGGAGAAACACGAGACTTAAGGTCATTACTAACCTAACTAAATAAGTGATATATATAACACTTGACACTCTATTAATCTTAAATACTAGACATACACATATAGCATATAAACTCATTAAGAAATTGGAGTAATGAACTGTGACATTTAATAATATACTGTGGATTGGATAAAATACTATGGATTGGATAAGATACTGTGGTTTGGTTTGATCTAGAGTCTGAGCAAGAAAGATATACAACAGTTTATATTTAAAAAAAGATTTATTAAAACAATAACAAATGATCTAACACAAAATATCATAATGGCAGGGATTGTATAATCTTCACAAGGTATTCAATACAGGCAAGCATGTTACAATAGTTGGGACTGTTATCAAGTACATCTGTTCCCTTTTAAACATATTACAATACATGTGTGTGTGAGTTATAGAGGTCATGCCTAATTATTTAATATGCTCATCTTATGAACTTGACTTGCTTAAGTTAGAAGTTGATACTTTAGTAGAGATGATGATGAGTACAGCCAGTTTTAAAGACTGTTATATATACTAATTAACTGAGCAACTAAATAAACTCAGAATCATGCAGATTCAAACTGATAACCAGATTCAAACTCCAGTCTAAAGCTGAATGATTAATTAATATGGGAAAAAGAACTGGTTACCATTAGGTCCACATATATGCGCTATGGCGCTATATTAAAATATTAAAGAAATAAACTTGCAGTGCGAGTGTGTGATTCTTCAAGAGTTTCAGCATCAAATGCTCGGTTTGCTCTGAGACCGACGGTTTGCTGCTATTGATATATGAACATAAAGTTCAGGATGTCGGATTGGCTTTATGGAAAAATAATCTGGGTCCTCACGCCCCCAGTTCTAATGAAGATAGCCATAACCCGAACTAAATAAAGGGGCGGTTTGTTACCGTGAACCCTTGTCAGAGGCAGCAAAACGTAACACATATAAGTGTACTATATAAAAACACACCCGCAATGCACGCAATATATATATAAAAAGCAATAAGTATGCATATAATTAATTGCGCCTAAAACAGATAGCTTTTATCTGTCAAGCTAATTCAAAACAGTTCTTAAAATTAGCATTATAAGTATGCTAATAAAATGGGCTTAAACTACATAAAAATAATCTAGTTAAGATCCTGAATCTGCATATAAATATTCTTAATTAAGGAGGGAAAGTATATTCGATGGGACTTAATACAAACATTAGCAAATATACTTTATCATCTCTAGACAATATATATATCCCCTTCCAACTAATAAATATCAAAGGTTATAATATAAGATCGGTTAAGCAAATCTTAAAAAAAATACGATTTTACAATATATATATAACTATGATAACAACGAGTGGTTAGCGCATTCGTTTATTACCAATATTATAATTTCGAAACAATGATTTAATAAAATAAACAAGGCTTTTAAAATGTCTAAGTGAAGATTACAATTATCTCCTTTATAAATTACTTACTTGGTTTCATTGTTTCGAAATCTGAGCATATTATCACATATCAAACATAACAAAATGCATTTAAACAAAATATTAAAATTACTGAAATTAGGCAAGACCGTTAGCTTGTAAGAATTGAAGAGAATAAATTTCGGACATTTAATGAGTATAAAAAAAAATATGAAATCTTTTAATTCATAAAAGATTTCAGCAGTTTATAAAATTAAAGTAAGTGAGCTTTTTTTCTTTTACATTATAGATAAAGTTACACAGACTGATAGTTTCGTTTTATAAGAGGGTAAAATTGAAAGAGTTTTTATAATTTAGATAGAACGTTCTTTTTAAAATGTTATAAGAATTTATAGATTAAAGTTCATACCGCAGCTCCTTTTAAAAATGATTACCATCTCTCTCTGCCTCCTTGAGTGGACTTGAAGCGTATATCAATGATAGTGGTTGGAATAGGGCGTCTGACAGCGTCATAATCTTCAGTGGCCTTTCAGATAGGTTAAATTTCTTCATATTCTCCATGCAGGTTGCTGGAAAGTCTATTCAAAGGAATGTTTAGAGGAATTGAGAGTCCATCTGGCTTCCGAGCCAGTAAATATATTATTCTACTCGATCATTTTTGGATTCTGGTCTCCACAACAATTTTCAGAAAAAAAAGCTAAAGAGAGTCCACTTCAAAAAAAATCTGCAATATTTATATTCCCTAGATCAAAAGCCAGCGACCATCTATTTTAAAACTACAATTCAGACTTCTAAGTTTTAGCCTTAGGTCTCTTTTGATTCTTATCTTTTTTTTTATCTTCTTGCCCAAACTTTTACTGGTTTGATCTGGGAAAAGAAATTCATTACAATCGTAATGAATGAATCTAAAACAATGTCAATAACCTAAGGACTATCTGATCCCACCTGCAATTTATTCTAAATAAAAATCTGCGATATCTATATTCCCTAGATCAAAAGCCAGTGACTATCTGTTTTAAAACACAATTCAAACTTCTAAGTTTTACAGCAATCGTCTTTTTTGATTTTAATCTCTTTTTTTTATCTTGTTGCCAATTTTTTACTGGTTTGATCTGGAAAAGAAATTCACTACAATCGTAATGAATGAGGTCTAAAACAATGTCAATAACCTAAGGACTATCTGATCCCACCTGCGAATTATTCTAAATAAAAATCTTATTACCAATCTGTGAATTTCGCATGTGATTTATAATTTACTTAAACCAAACTTGTTAAAGAATATTTAGCCACATTTTCTAAACAAAATAACCCTTATACAATATATTATTTATATAAATGCTGCAATATATCTATACAAAATTTAATATCATTATCATTTACAGGTGCTTGTATGTGTGACAATAAACATATAATTGTTTGAATACATATAAAACTGTGACCACATATATAACTGTATAAATGAATATATCGCTGTGTGGATATATACAACTGTGTAAACATATATATACAGCTGTGTAAAGGCATATAACACTGAGTGGATACATATACACTTGTACTAAAGAGTGTTCAAAACCGGCCTAGATGTGTCTATGGAGACATAAAGGTGAAACAGATAGAAGGACAGCAATATCTGTTTCAATATATATGAAAGAGAGAGAGGAATGTTTAAAATATTTTTACTAGAATGAATGAATTTTTAAAATCATTCAAGAAATTTATTGCTAAATTGATTGATATTTTTAATTGAAAATTCTGAAATTTTTCTCACTTTAAAATCTTTTCAACAATGATATTAAAACTGTGAAATAATGTTTGCATCGTGGAATGAACACAGTCCTTCAAACAAGTAGCATCTATGATATGTTCATGTAAAGAAAAGAACAAACCAGGAGAATATCATGATATGGCTATCTAAATCAGAAGCCTTGTAGGTTTACCTAACATTTCCAGCTGTTTTGTGGCAGCTTTCCTCATGTCTGGTTTATGAACTAATACTATCCAGTTCTAGCATGAACTTGCTTCATTGCTTTTGGCATATAGTGGATAATGTGCATATTGCCATTCATCTCTGACAGCAATTTGTTGGTGTCCCCTTACCTCCAAATGGATTGGCTATTTATAGCCAGATTCCCTTTCCTTAATAAAACGATCATATTTACCAATCATCACCCATTGGCCTGCTTTTGCTATTAAATATAATACATTGATTAGTAGCAATGAATAATCAATCTAATCAAAATAAGAAGAAATCTAGACTAGACCATTAGTTGAACGTAAATTGGAATATAACAGTATTTTAATGCAGCATATATTGTGCCTATTGTAATTTTTCAAAACATAAGTATTGTGTGGTGATAAAGAAAAGCAGACGATTTGTATCTTAAATGTTAAAAAATTCATTGATGTAAAAAAATAAAATATTTTCTTTTTTTTATTATTATTTAAACATTCTCATTGAACATCATAATTACATTTTGAAAATTTTAAGATTATTTATTGTTTAGGCATGGAAGATTACAAATTCTTTTACTTTTACAACCTTAGAACTTTTTGTTATTATTACATTATTATCTAAATTAATGTATATGATTGACCACTAAAGAAAATATAGTTTCACTACTTAAGACATGGCTCAAATTAAGATCCCTCATTTGGATGCACAACCAAAAATCTCTTCAAACATTCAAATAACTATCATTAGAAAATAGATTTCTTGGAAGATTCCAATATTTTTTTCTTCCAGATCCAGTAGTAAAACCGGTTGGATTTAATCTTCCTAGACATTTATATAAGTCTCATCAACAGATACCAGACAGACCATGTTCCTTGGCTTCAATTGTTTCATGAATATAATTTAAGTCATATGCACATGGATCACATAAACAATGGGCATGACCAGTAACTGCCAAATCCATATATATAAAGGCAGAATTGAAGACTTCAATAAAGCTATCAGATATTCTCTCTCTCTCAGGGAATATCTACAAATTCCTTTATAAGCTATTAGCTTTCTCATAAAATTTAAATGGAAGTAAGATCGCTTTTGCGAAATATGGATAAATAATGCTTATACCTCAATAAATGATAATAAATAAAGTGGACAACATATTCTTCAAGTTTTCATTCGTTATAAGCTTTAATTTACTGATATCACTAGAAATAAAGGATCAAAATTATATATTGATCTAATTTAAATGTGGCATAAATCATTCTGAAATTACAGTTAAACAGACAAAAAGTAAAGCAGAATCTCACTCTTCTTTTATTCCCATTGAAATTTCATATATATTAACCGATACATATCTGATGTTTACTTTGTGATACAAATAAACTCATTCACGAAATAAATCTTATTAAAATATTGATTAAAGTTTATTTTGCATTTTTTAAAATTAACAACCATCCCAATTTATTTTTAAAAAAACTAACATTTAATTATTATTAACAAATTCATACTATGTTATTCTAATTAAGCTTTATTTCCATTAATTGTATGGAATATAAGTATACTTATTATTAATAGAGATGAGATTTTGATCTCAAGTTTAAAATACTTAGGTCATAAATAGACTTAATATTTTTTTACATAGAAGCGACCTAATAGATTGGTTGATTATCTAGCTGTTATTAAGGGAGAATAAAAATCCAGATTAGTCTGGGAATGTGAAATGAATATCAATTTACTAATAATATATATATATATATGATGTATCTGAACTTAATTTAGTCCCAAATGGCTATTTAAATTAGATAGCTGGATTTGAAGATATATGGAAGTCTGAAAATTTCAGTTTGTACTTAATAGCTAACTATTAAATAAAGTGCTGGGCTTGACCTGGTCTTTTAAATGTAATGCTTGCTCATTGTATAACAAAAAATATGTATTATAAAGCAGTCATTTCCCTCGGCAGTGGTGGGCAAGTGTTATTGAGTTTTTAAATGACTTTTATTCTTTTTATTTACAGGTAATCAGAAAACAGCAAGCCATTTTGTACTTAAGTGCATTTTAAATAATTATACATATATAAAATAGAAAATCATATAACATTATAATATTGGCCAAAAACAACAACAAAATTGTATTAAAATTCTTCCATGATCATCGTTCTATTGATTAACAAATAGACCTTTTCAAGGAAAATTATACAAGATACAAACAACATATATATTGAAACGGTTACACCTGTTTCATCTATTATCAAAGATAATAGTATATATTTGTTGTACTCAGATGGCGTGTATTTCTTAAATTTTAAAAAATTTTGCTTATAATATTGCGAGTATGTGCGTATATAATCGTCCCATTAATATAAAATTACAATCTCAAATATTTATATACGAGCATAGTCTGTTCGATTTGTTAAAACTGAATAAACATAACTATAATTAATTTATCTATATAGCAGCATAATTTAAATTTATAATATTACTTAGTTTTCAATATTTCTTTCTAAATAATTATTTAAGTCAGTATTCATTTTGACTAATTCCAAGTTTTCAATTCTTTTGTTTGCTTAAAATTACAAGCAGAAAGTTTTATCAGTTTTAACACTTCGTCCTAAAAATAAATCTTTGGCTAAAATTTGACCTATTTAAAATTGATAACCAAGACCAATTATAATATTCAGTCAGGCATAAATCTATACAAAATCTATACAAATTGCCTGTGACCATTCTCTTAAAAATATATATCTTTTAAAACTGACGTCAATTAAAACAATAGAGCCTTTCCATGTCCAGATTTAGATATACTTAATATTTTACTAACTGGATATTTGGTTAAAGGCTAGTTTGAACTAGTCATCTTGTGATGTGGCATGACTCAAAGTAGGAGGTTACTTCTGTCAAAAATACAGCATAAAAAGGGGCCCAAAATAGCCACCAACTCTCTAACCTAGCCTCTTCCATCATCTATCATCATCCGTGTAAATTTTTTTTCTGTTGCTGAGAAATTTGTGCTTGCTGCCAAATTTTATTTCCGAAGACCCGAGTTAACTAAGAAAACTGTTCCTGCCGTTTAGACTGCTAAATCTAAAAAAAAACCATCATCCAAGCTGCTATAAAATGACCGTTGGCTAGAAGACACAGAGACAGCCGTTTGCTCTTCCACGAGCGGCTACCGATGACAGAAAACCTCCACCATGCCCATCACTGTAAGAAAGATGTACCCGAGAGACCAGATAGTTCCTGATCAGAGAAATGGAGAAAGCTGCCACCGAGATAAATTCACGAAGTTACATCCAGACTAAAACCTAAGAGAAGCCCAGCCTGACTGAATATAAAGAGAAGCGCAATGAACAAGACCTTAAAGACTTTCCGGTAAATCCTTTCTACAAAATATTACATTTCCTAACTAAAACGTATACTAAATGAAAGCTAGCTAAATAAATCACATAATTTATAATATTTCTAAATGTTCTACTAAAATGTTTATCGTAAAATGGTTTAAATCTTAGAACACCCTCAATTCTTGCTTGATCATTAATAACTTTAAGTAGCCGTTGATCATTAATAATTTAAATAATCACACACATCTAGTTTCTATAAAACCATACTATAAATTTTTATGTCTAAATTATTATCTTATCGATCATTTTATGCAATTCTTATATTTTAAGTTCATGTTTATTGATTTATGCTGTGTTTTTATCAGAACGGAGTCTGGTGTGTTAATAAATTATTGGGGGGGAAGGGAGTGAGCAATTACTTTTATTATATCAATATTGCGATATAAAGAATATAGCTAAGACTCTTTTCTGAATTATATTTGTGATAGAGTGAATCGAACAAATTATTTAAAATCTTTTACTAAAGTTATTTAAAAATGTATATTTGCTTATATTATTTAAAACGCATCTTTTCTCAAATTATTTAAAATCTTTTGATAAACTTATTTAAAGATGTATATTTGCGTATATTATTTAAAACGCATCTTTTCCCGAGTTAATTGAAAATGAAAATGTTTTGCTAAAAGTTATTTAAAAGGTATCTTTAGCGTCTATTATTTAAAACGCATCTTTTCTAAAGATTATATAAAATGAAAATGTTTACTAAAGTTAGTTAAAACGTATATATTGCGTATGCTATTTAAAACGCAGATTTTGCCCAAGTTATTTAAGAATTATATTTGCGTAAGTGATTTAAAATATGTATCTTGTCAGTTATTTGAAAAAGTATATTTCACGCAAGCTATTTAGAATATAGATTTGCATTCGTTAGTTAAAACTCATTTTTCATTATTAATAAGATCTATTTTGACGAATTATTTAAGATGTGTAATTTACTTAAACATCAATAATTTGCGTGAGCTATTTTATAACTCACATTTTATTATTTAACAACCAGTTTGCTATAACTTCGTTTAATTAGAGGATAAGTAACTATACAGAAAACCTTAAATCAGATTCTCATTATCGCCTTTAGCGCATAATTTAATAAGCTCATTTATGAACTGACCGGTGGTAGTAGCACTGAAGAAGCTAAGATTTTGGCGTAATTAAATTTATTAAATATTAATTTAGCGTTGCGAATGTATTGCTAATTTGCATAAAAATGCATATCTACTTGCTATGTCTATAATGGCCTATCTCAAGATTGTTCCACGTCCAGGCACGCCTCGAAAGTTTAGGCCACTGCGACAGTTCTTCGTATTTTGTCAAGTCACGCCTCGCAAGTTTAGGCAAATGTGACATTTATTCTTGTATAACGAAACCAAAGCGTTTCCAAAGGGCTCATAAGCCAATCTTCTGTTCTTAATAAAAAGGCCTCTTCCATTGTAGCAAGCAGATCGGTTAGGGAACCGTTTACTAGGTAATAAACCCCATTAAGAATGCATTCGAGCCGCACTTATCTGATAGTATAGTTTCTAACGCACTAGAATCTGACGTTCCCCTGCCACCACATCTCAGTTCAGTTTCCCTAGAAAGTGACTTCGGCTTTGATCCGACCTAGAATCTGAGTTAATGCGTTTATCTGTATAACAATATTATATCACGCAAATATCTATAATATGATTTTGAATATATTTATAATATAATCTTAAACTTAGTCATTATAATATTTTAAACTTGGCAACAATGATATAATCTTCAACGTATTAGTAATATCTAGCATTTATCCATCAACTCGATTACTCTAGCTAACTATAACCGATTTCAAACATATAAAACATGGCATGAATTACAACATGAAAGGTGACATAAGCTTACTAAGAGTCTATTGCTTTGTAATATCATTTTATACCCTGAGAAAACATACTCAATGCTTTGTAATATTATTTTATAACTTTGAGAATCCACTCAATGCTTTGTACTATTATTTTATACCCTGAGAACACACTGAATGCTTTGTAATAATATTGTTTTATAACTCTGAGCATGCATTCATTGCTTTGTATTATTATTTATAACCCTGAGAATCCACTCACCTGCATGTGAGCTAGCTGTACACAACCTACTATGCTTGAGTATTTATTGTTATATTAAATTTATGAAATATAAATTTGTCTCAGTCTCATTGCTTGCTCATTATCTTATGAATCACTAGTTAAGGTATATAATAGAATATGTAATAAGGGGGGAATGTCTCATGTTTTACTGCTTTGCTATTGCTGGAACGTGATCAAAGAGATATCGAGTGTAGCCTCTGGCATGTCATTCGCGATGGGTTGACTTGGAAGCACGAGTGAGAGAGTTAAGGTATGATCAGACGTAGGGTATTACTATCCCGACTTGGTCAGCTTTTGGTTCTCTGGCTTGGACTCTCAATCTGTTGAGCAAATGTACAAACCTGACCGTTACAATATATATACAAATATTTTTTATTAGACATTCATTAGACTAGAGATTCGCCACTCACTGAATAATATTTCTGTTGTGCCTTCCCATAATTCATTCAAAAAATCAACTTCCTTTAACATCAAAGGAAGTTGTTTTTTGAAATGAATTATGGGAAGGTTATTTTGTTTTATATATATATGTTATTTGTATCTTGTTGAATTTCGTTTGAAAATGTTTATTTGATAATAGATGAAATTTTTTAGTAAAATTTTGTTTTTTTGGCTAGTATTGCAATGTTATATGATTTCTACTTTATTTATCATTGCTAGTATAGCAGTAGGCAGTATTTAATTTTTTAATATATAAGTGCCCTACATGGTTTGATATGGTAGTTGCAAGCAATACTCTACGTAAGTTCTATAGATCATAGACTAACTTTATCTGTCTATTAGCTCAGATGTTTATGAACTTCTGCACAATAAACACCCATTATTTTTTATTTATCTCGTTTTTTTACTGCCTTTTTAAAAACAGTTCTTTTATAATATGATTTCGGTGGGGGGGGGGGGATTTAGTTAAATGGCAAAAAAAAAAAAAAATTACATTTGTTGCCAAAATACTAGCAAAGTAAGAAAGATATATTAATATGAATGAAGGTTTTTAACATTATTTAAAAGATAATGTTATAATAAAAATATAAAATTAAAAATAAAGAGTGCTAATAATTCCTGTTAAATATTCTCATTAGCATTTTTCAGATTGCAAATGTATTTTATAATACAAAAATCATTATTTTGGCAATATTTTATTATTTTCCTCAGTATAACATATATATTGTGAATATTTACAAACCACAATATATAGTGATATCTATATTAAATTTTTTATTACATCCTCTCCCTTCTCATACAGCAGTGAAAAAAAATATTATTAAGCATTAATAACCATAATAATAAATTAAATACAATGATGTTTTTTTTTTCTATTTATAGTTTATATTATTATTTATCATTAATAAGAATGTATATATATATCTTTTATAATCACAGCCATATATATTGTTAAAAGGAGATTGTCTTGTCAACAGTTTGAAATTGCTGATTGTTATTGGTATTAGATGAGTCTAAGTGTTGACTGATTTTTAATGATTATATATATATGATTATAAAAGAAAGGGAAAAAAAGAATTGTAGTTTTAGAAAGATCTAGATGGTCCTAGGTGCAATGGTCTATATGATGGATAACAGCTTGTTTTGTTGATAATCTATGATTGCAATACAAAAAGACTCTTTTCTTTAGTTGTAAGTATACAATATTTTTTAACCTAGATGCACACACGCATATATATAAATAATAAAGATGTTTTTATGTGTTTAATATTCATATGTAAATTAAGATTATAGTATTAAAAAATTTTAAAAATAATATACTTAATAATCATTCAATAATATATATATATATATGTCTTCACTTATTCATATTCACTCAAAAATTGAAAATAAATTATTATATAGTATCATTTTATTAAAAATTAAGTGAACAGTTAAGTATCAGCTCTTCATTGCAGTTAAACATATTCTGAATAATATAATTTTTTTATAACATTTTTTGCCAATGGAAACATAATAGCAGTATTATTATCAGCAGATTACAGTCTCTAATTGTTCTGATGTTTTTAAATCTAAATTGACTTTGGAATTTATACAATTACTCTTTCTTACAGTTACCTATTTTAGATTCATGGTTAAACTCTCCAAACTGTAAACTATCTGAGGCAATACAAAAATGTTTTATAGTTCTTTTTTCTGCCACTACTAAATCAGTAACTTTCATTTTATCATTTAAGTAAATACGTTTTGATTTTTTTAAAATTTCATAAAACTTTTAGCTTTATTCCTAAAAAAAGCATTTTATTACACATAAAACTGTATCATATCAATCTTTTGGAAAAATAAAAATGAATAATAAGTGTATGTGTTTTAACATAGCCTGAAAAAAACCATTATCAATAAACATAATTGCATATAAGAGTAGTAATTAATTTATTGAGTGCACAGAAAGCATATATAAATACTTTAAACAGGCTTTAACCTGTGTTCAATGTGCTTTAAAATTTGTAATAATCAAACATATTTTGCCGATAGAGGGATCTTCCAAACCACATCATAAGATAGCAATTTTTATAAAAATAAGAGCTGCAAAATATGCTTGATTATTATGAATTTTAAAGCACATTGAACACAGATTAAAGCCTGTTTAAAGTATTTATAATTGCATATAATGCTTTAATATAAAAAAAATACTATTGCTATATCATAAAGCTTATAACTTTTTATTTATTTACATTTTTTGAATAATATATAACTCAACGCAAAATGCTACTTCATTATATATGCTACAAAAGAACAATAAAACATTACTAAAAAAAGTTTTTTATATTAAATTATATAATTTTTTTGTTGTATATCCTTTCTCAGTTTTAATTATATTTAAAAAGATAATATAATTGATGCATATTAATTTAGAATCGTATTATCTTCAAATCATTAATATATATATATCCCATGGTATATGTAGAAAGCAAAACACACTGGGAGATATCTACATTTTTCTCCTTATCACCATTCAGTACAATTATTTTCAGTGGCAAAGACATTTCTGATAACAACCATTTTCATAAAGATATCTATACTATTAAAAAAATGCTTCTTCAAAATGGTTTTGAATGCAGGATTATTAATAGGGGCTTTTTTATATAATAAGAAAAAAAAATTTGATACTTCAAAAATTAAAACTGTTCCACAATATATTACATGAGTTAAATGATAATGTTTTAAAGAAAAATAATATCCACACAATTTGTACAACATTTAAAAAATAATAATGAAGTATTTCCAGGCCCTAAAGATAAAATTCCTTTGGAGTGTCATAGTGTATATAAAATTCCATGTGGAGTTTGTTTACATTCTTACATTGAACAGACCAATCATAGAATAAATACAAGAAAGGAAGAAGATGTTGGCAGTTACAGAAAAATCCAATTCATCAGTCATTTATTCACACATTAAATTAACTAACATGTCATCAATTTTAATAAAAAACACATATTATGGAAAAAATTAAACAATATGATCAGAGACTGCTAAGGGAAGTTATTGAAAGTTTTAAAAGGCTAAGAGCATAAATGAAAAGTGTGAATTAAATAAAATTAACAATATTTGGAAAAAGCTATTGGAGGATAAAATATTTTTTAAAACTTCTCAACCAGGAGAATTTGAGAATGAGGAAAAAATAACAATGGAAAAAAATAACGATTTTAAATCTCACTACACACATTCTTTTGATTTGAGAAAGAAGAAGCTCTAAGGAAAGTACTTGTTATTGTACTGAAATGTCAGCTATTTAGCTATTATATTTTTATTACATGGAAATTCCCCAAAATAATACTATGAATTCATCATTTATCTATGAGAAAATTAGAATATAATATATAAAAAAACAATTTAACGGTAAAAAAATATATTTTTTTAATTCTTTAGTAGCACTTTCAATTACATAGTAATCTTTGTCAGCTTTAAATGACTTTCAAATTTTAATGTTACGTAAATTTTCATAAGCTGTGTATGGCCATATTTGCAACTTGCCTATTAATAACATTATCTTGATATTTATCTATATATTGTTTATATATTATATATAACATTTTTTATAACGGGTATTATACTTTTACATTTGTTATATATATATATGGATACATTGGAATTAGCACTACTCTGACAATCATATGGCCATAATTATTCTAACTTTGAAAATTATCTATAATTTTTTTAAAGATTAGAAAACAGTATATTTAAAAAATGAGTTTTGCAATTGAACTAAATTTTAAAAAAATTATTATGAATACAATATAAATAAAACATTTTTTCAATAAAAAAATTTAAAACAAAAGCAATTTTTGATGTTCAGTTTATTTAATTCAAATCTTTTATATTGTATTTATAATATTTTTTTAAAATTAACTGAAAACCAAAAACTCATTTTTTTATATATAACATTTACTAAGACTAAATTGATGCTTCACAAGAACTAAATACATATTTGCAAAGTTAGAATAATTGTGGCCGATTTGAACAATTGTTTTATTTCATGTATATACTTTACACTAATTTTTTATTACATGTGAAATCTTTAAAAAAAATGTACATAAAAATAACAATATTTCCAATTGTTTAAAAAGATTTATTCTTCACATGATCACCATTTTATATGTTTACACAAGCTTTTAAAACAGTAGCGAGTGTTCCATATAGTAGTGATACCCAGTACAATCCTTAGTAATCAATGGATGCAAGATGGCTTATGCTTAAAATCCCTGTTGAGTACTTAGACTAAATAGGTAAAAGATGGCTGTAATAAATCCAAATATCTAGATGCAGTGTTCTCAGATTGAAGGTTCTTCACTGATGAAAACCACAAGCTAGAAACTAATCTGAGGATATTGGATGAGTAGACATTAGATAAGGATTTTATGCATAAACCTGGAATAGATTGATTACTAAAGTTGTACTCATTGACACTACTGTATGGAAAGTTGGCTACTGTTTTAAAGATTTATCCTTTCTTTTATTTGAAATTATCTCTTTTTTTCCATTAAAAAAACCAATAATTTATAATAATTAATGTTTGATTTTTATTTCTTCTAATGACGTTAAACAATTTTTATATTTATATTAATATTTTCACTATTTAGTTTTTAAAGAGCCTCTAAAATATTAATTTTTGATCATTATTAAAATAATGTAAACACTTTTGCTTTTATGTAAGATAGATAAGACATATTTATTGCAATTTAAAACTTATTTTTATATTTCTTTAAAGGGGTTTACTTATACACTTGTATCTTTGAATATGAATATTTTTAAAAAAATAAAATTATTTAGGTAGCATTAAAATGGGAAACTAAAGGAGTGAAAGTAAATGGAGATTATTTAAGTCATTTAGATTTTGCAGATGGTGTAGTTGTTTTTAAAAATAATGCTTCAGAGCTGCAGGAAATGTTGCAGAAATTATCAGATGAAAGTAGAAAAGTAGGACTAAAGATAAATGTTAAAAAGACTAAAGTAATGTTTAATCGATTTGCTCAAAATATGAAAATAAAGATTGATTATGATGAATTAGAAGAAGTTAACGGTTACAAATACCTCAGTCAGATTATTAATACAAATGGAAACATAATTGAGGAAATTAATCATAGAATTAAATTTGGTTGAAGTGCTTTTGGTAGAAATAACTTGATACTAAAAGAAATATGCCTATGTGTTTGAAAAGGAAGGTTTTTAACAAATGTGTTTTACCAGTTCTCACTTATGGATCTGAGACTTGACACTTAATAGAAGAGCAATACAGAGACTTCAGACCACTCAAAGAAGTATGGAGAGATGTATGTTGGAAGTAACAAGAAGAGATCGAAAACGCAATGTATGGGTAAGAGAACAAACAGGTGTTACTGATCTCATTGAAAAAATTAAACGATTGAAGTGGAGTTGGGCTGGACATATTGCTAGAAGAGATGATAATAGATGGACAATTGAAATTTTAAACTGGATTCCAAGAGATTGCAAAAGACCCAAAAAGAGACCACATATGTCATGGATGGATGAAATAAGAAAGTGTGCAGGGGTGATGTGGAGAAGAGAAGCTAAAGATCGGAGAAGATGGCTTAAACTTGGAGAGACCTTCATTGTGCAGTGGATTGTTAATGGTTGATGATGATGATGAAAAATTAAAATATACTTAAACTATAAAACATATTTATATAAAATAATGAGTGTTTTAAAATATATATATATTTTTATTATTCGTATTTACAATATTTGTATTATTTAAGCATTTGTAAATAATTTTAAAATATTTACTATCATTCAATAATACATGACTATATATATACCTTAGTGTATCACATTATATAGCTGGAGTGCAGTTTGAAAGTTATAATTGACAATTAGTCTGCCTTCACAACAGGTAATGTTTACTCATTTAGTAATGTTTCTTTAAAAATTTTTCAGTTAGTAATTTCAATCTTTGCAGTCAAGTTGCAATCTTTAGTGACTATATAATAAACTTATTGGACGTAGATAAAGGTGGATTTCCATCTTTATTGATTAAAGGAGGTTACCTTGACAACAGGTTGAGATTGTTGATTGCTATCAATATTAGTATTGTTTAAGTGTGTTGACTGCTTTTCTGTATTTCTATAATTATTTTTATATATTTTTTTGTAAATTAAAGAAATGATAGAAACAAGGGAAGTTATTTGAAAACTTAAATAATTATTGAATTTTAATATTAAATAATACAAAAATAAAAATCTGATTTGAATTATCAAAGTATTAAATTATTAAATGTAGTTAGAAAAAATTAAACATGGATATAATTATGAATCATGTGACAATTTCTTTTATGATCAAAATTTAATAATTCAAATATTTAAAACTATCAATTACAAATGTTTATCAAAAATCGGTACTTAGGTATTAGTCCTGTGATGAAATTTTAGTCTTCATTATAGTATTTAATTAATTAAGTAAATTTACGTTCAAAGATAAGTTATTGAGATTTCTAGAATATTTTTATATCTATTATACATTCTTTATTAACTTCTAGCTACTACTGACCTAGTTATGCTTTAAAAATGGCTATCTTTTGCTATGTAAATAAATTGATATTAATACAGAAAGTGGAGTTATTTACAACTTTGTTAAAAATGATTCTTTAAATCTTTGAAAGTTAAATTTATTTAATTTATTAAATTAAACGTACTATCAAATATTTATCAACTATAAGTAATGACTAAAATTTCATAGCCCGGACTAATCATGTAAGAACATAAAAATAAATAATTTTAATAAATAAGTAATTTTAATAAATGTTAATTTAAATAAAAAATCAATTTTAGTAAATTATTTTTGACAACGAGAATCCAGAAATTAATAATTATTATTTATTTATTTCATGTTTAGTTATTATTTTGTAATTTTATTTTGAAATAGATTTAGCGTATTTACGGATTATTAATTACTTTATAGTAATTACTCAAGATTAGAATTTATAAACAACATTAATGACGTATAAAGGTCAAAATTAACATATAGTAGTGACTGATATTATACGAATAATTTTTAAAAAAATATAAATAATCGTAATAAAGATGAGTTAATTGTAAAAAAAAAAAACTAATGGATTTTTTATAATACATTTTTTTAAAAAAAATTTATCAAAATTATTAATGTCACATGTTTTCTGAATATTGAAACTAAATAATATTATGCATTAAAGTAATCACTGATAAAAATTGATTGAATTAAACTTTATTATTTTTATTTTTATAACTTTGGTTTGATTATTTATTTTATTTTGATTTAAATAAGTGGTTAAAAAGATCAAGTAACAGTTTCATTCATTCCTTCTTGAAACTACTATTTATTTAATAAACATCACATCATCACGTTTTTATTTATTTAATAATAATTTTTATTAGTCATTCATTAGTCTAGAGATTATGCACTTAAGAATAGTGTAATTTTCACTACACCATTTACATGCAAGATAGGGACTGGCTTTTGTCCACTCCTAACACCTTGTGGAGGGATGTAATCATAAGTATATAACCAAAGATATGTGAAAAGATTTGTGATCCCCAAGATGCTCATTTTGTGCTGAAACAGCACTCATCAGCTGGCCCAAACTACAATTTTTATGCATTCATTTATCATTGTTTAGTAAATGGAAACCTCCAATCTCTTTCCGTTTCATCATCAACCTAATGACCTACTCGTCTGAATTAGTTTCGAACCTATTTTAAATGTAAAAATGTAATATATAAGTCGAGCGGGAAAACTTTGCTATAATGGCCGCTTGAATGGCATCATCCATTTACATACGAAGACACGCTATAATTAGACAGGTTTGATAAAATTATAGCGGAGAAATGCTCATAAATTATTATAAAATGTTTTATTAATTTTCGGTCAATTCTAAATTATATTTCGCTATTATATTCATATGTGGATGGATAATTTAAACCTTGGAATAACGGCAAAATGATTCATATATATTTAAGTTTAAATAAAAGTAATGTAAATGTTTTCTTTAATTTATTTAACGGTTTTCTGATTTAATGTTTTACATATATAGTTGAAACAAGTATTTTCTTTAAATTTGCTTTTTTTTTAATAAACAAATATGTTAAAAGTTATTTAGTTTTATAAAATAAGAATTATCTGTTCGCAATTAAAAATGAGAATTTTTGTAAACAAGATATCAATTAGTGACACACCCGGGTAAAAAAGTAAAATCTGTTTTCTGATTGATTTTTGTTTGCAACAAAAGACTTTTTCATTAAATCAGAATACCGTTCCTTCTGCTAAGTAATAACACCTGAAAAGGAATTTAATTAATGAAAATGAATCAAATTATATAGTTTATATATTTTGATACATTTTTTTAAGGAAATTAAATATAACACCTCGGAGATTTTACCAGTTGTTGTAGAAATTGAATTATATTATTTTGCTTTAATTAAAAGTCAATTGGTCCCGAGGCTTACGAAATTCCAAAAAGGTGTTAAAGTTTAGTAGAAGGATATAAATAGGCCTTATTTTAAGCGGGAAGGGAGAATCCATCTTACTTTTGAAGAGAGTTAACATGAGAAGTTTTAAATTGTTCAACATTAACATGTCTGGCTAAAGTCAGGCAAAATTTTGCTGCTTTCCTGTGATGGAACGCCTAGTTCAATCCATCAAATGCCAAAGGAACAACCAAGCTTACACCAACTAAATTTGAAGATGCCATAAGCCGTAAAAATAATTTATTTGCCTTCGTTCCGATCTCAATCCAGCTAAACAAACACTATTTTAAAAAATCGTCTCCCAACTAAATTGAAGATGCCATAAGCCGCCAAAGAAGTCACCTTCGTTTCCAGCTCGAATATCTCCTTAGCTACAGAACTATTTTAGTATTATTTAAAATCGCAGAGCTCTGTGTGAATTTCAACAACAATCATTATTTCTTCAAAATCAGGTTAGCTAACCATATTATCGAAACTTCTTTCTAAATTGTTTTTCAAATAATCTTTAAATTCTATAATATGAAATACTTTTGTAAATTTCTGTGTTAATTAATGTTTTGCTATATAATTTAATCACTGCAGTTATATTTTGCTTTTCTTTTGCTTATTTTTAATTATTATTAGTTGTGCTTATGTTTCGAAACGGCGTGCATTTAATTATAGAATATGTTTTTAAACATATAAATTTAAATTATTTATATAGCGTCATTTCGTGCACTGTTTCGAAACCCAAATTCATATTTTTTCACTTAATAAATTAATTAATATAAATATAAAATGTGGCTTTTCAACCTTTATTTATTATGTTACTAAAGATTAAACTAGCCTGGAGTGTAATTATAAGTATATTTTTTTAGTTAAGTATTCGTAAGTCCCTTATTAAATATACTTTTCCACCTTTTAAGAGTTTATTAGTTATAGATAACTAAAGAGATTGAACGGGATAAAGTAAAGTTTGTATATACATTCCTGTCAGTAGCATATCGTATTTCTCATGCTACAGAAGAGTTGGCTCTTTTGATCAAGCTGATAAACTTGTGTTCATTTAATATGTGATATTTCATTTATAATATCCTTCGGCTTGGCGGATGTGGAATTTATTTATTTATATCTTCTCGTTATGCTGTTTTTTTTATACATATATAAGATGGAGCCACGATAAGTCCAGCCCATCTTCTCTTATGGGTAGTGCAGTAGCGAAGTCTGAGCTATGGGCCAGATTAGCACATAAGTCCCCCGCCTCTGAACCAAATAAAGGTTCCCCACTAGCAGCATGACGACCGGTTATTGGGTAAACCGTTGTTTGTCACAAAAACCCTAAAACTATTCTTCCATCCACAGAGCCACTTTATTATTATATTTTACTTGTGCCTAGCGTATTAATAAAATCGTTATAGCCAACTCTCCCTCCCTAATATGCAGTCTTTGGCGTTGATCCGAAGCATTCTTGAAAACCCGTTCAATCTAAAGCTATCTGGGACGCTTTAAAAGCCCATAGTTAAAATAAATTTCTTATAATTAAGATGTATTAAGTTTCACTCCAGACTTGGTTTGATTTTACGTAAAAGAGCCACACGAACTGATGATGAAAGAGCATAACTGGTAAAAGTTAATGTAGTGATTAGTTGTATAGCAGGATATTTGGCTCCATTGAATCATAGCCACAAACCTATTTGCCAACATCAATTATTGTTCAAATAGTCTAGAGAATGTTACTTTATAAATAAAATGCCTGCGTGCATTTGCCAACAACAATTGTCAATAAATATATTTTAATTCATCATACATCAGTTTCTGTCTCATTGATTATTAAATCAATCCAATTCACTAATTGCCCATAAGTATTCATTAGTAAAGCCCCTATTATTTAAATCTGTTAGATTTTATCTGTGGAATGTCTAGTATTTAAGTTGTTTATATATATGTTTAAGTCCATGAGTCTTATTGTTTTCTCCGATTTGCTAGTGAGCCGGATGAAGAATTAAATCTTGTGTGCTACCATTGTTATGTTATCCATTGGGTGTTAGATCTGGGGCTTGGAGAGTGGGTTCGAATCCAGGCTGGTCCCTGACCAAAATCTCGGGCTCGACTGGGTTTGAAGTACATTTTGTGAGTTCCAGCTCGTGTTAGATGGATAAGCATGTTTTGACTGGCACATAGGTTTTTTTTTTCCGCGTTTGGACACCCAAATCGTGGGGCTTGTAACTCATTTCCACCCCTGAGGAGATTATTGAGAATAGAGATAAAATTCTTTGTTCAAAATTAAAGATTTTAAATTAATTTTTCGTTGTCCAAAATAATGTCTATGTAAAGGTTTTTTTTTTCCGCGTTTGGACGCCCAAATCGTGGGGCTTGTAACTCATTTCCACCCCTGAAGAGATTATGGAGTATATATATAATTCTTTTGGTCAAAATTAATGATTTTGAGTCAAATTTTTTTTGAATAATGTATATATGTAAGATTTTTTTTCCGCGTTTGGACGACCAAGTGAGGCTTCGATGTAAACACCTACATACTCTGAGTTATGGACTTTTGTGTGTATATAGCAAAAAAATTTATTAAATTTATTTTGTGTCTTTCCTGTTCACTAGTGACTGGCGCCCGAGGATGATTGATCAAGTTATAAATCATCCTCATATAAATTTGTCATTAGGGAGCAGAGAAAAGAAATTTAGATTAAAAGAAAAGGGGGGTCTCGTTGTTTTATCAAAGTATTTTTATGAATTGGAGTGGTTTAAAATGAGTAAGAAATATATATATATAACAGTAACGTCAAATTAACCAAAAGTGAAAAGGTTTGAAATTGGTGCAGACGGGTCAAACGGAATTAGGTCATAAAACTATTTAAGCATATATGTGTATATATATAATAAAAAAAAAACAGCTGGAAGAAGAGACCGGGGGTGAGTTAAATTTTTATTAAGTCATCTTTAATATTAAAATATGTGTTATACTTTAGATATATAGACGGAAAAAAAAAAAAGATTTTTTTTTTAAATTTTTCGTATATTTTATTAAAGCTCGAAAAAAGAAGGGATTTTTTTTTAAATAAAAAAAAGAATTTCATATGTTTTATAAAATAAAAAGTAGGGACACAAATTTTTTTTTAATTGATTATATGTTGGACGGGCATCGAGATGGAGTAGGCTTATAGATATATTAGTGAGTTAGGCATAAAGTGGGGATGGAAGTGAACGAGTAGTTCTTGAAGGGGGAGAGCAGAAAACAGCCGTATTAAAAGTATAAAAGTTTTAAAAATCAAATATTTATTAGGTACAAAATAATAATAATTTTGAAAGGATTGTACAAGATAACAAAAACTGTAGCTATGCCAGAGAATTTAGTTACAAAAATATCGGAACAGACACCGATGGAGATTAAGCAGGAAGGCTGGGATTTTAATTGGTTGCTGAGACAGCTTAGACAGGATGCAGAGAAAATGGATCAGAAAATGGAGGAAAGAGATCAGAAAATGTCACAAAGATTTGAAAACCTTAGCAGAGATATTAGACAAGAGATGGCAGACAGAGATAAAAGACTGGAAGAAATGTGCCATGGTCTACAGGAATTGTCAACCAGCTGTCAGCAGAAGTCTGAAGAAATTTGGGGAGAAGTTAAAGAAATGTTACATAAAAACCAAGAAGAAAATAGAAAGGAATTTGTTATAATTAAAGAAGTTAAGACCTTAGTAGAGAAGATAGAATGTCAAGAAAAGAATGTGATAGACAAGGTTTATGAAGTTGGTGTAGAATTAGGCAACAAATTTCAAGGCTATGAAGAGACTCAAAAGGAAATGAGAAATGAAATACATGAAACCAGAGAAAATTTAATGGAAAAAAATCAAAAGGCTGCCAAAGAAGAAAACGTTGTGACAGCGTATACTCAAGAGTTGAAAGATGTAGCAGAAATGAAAGAAGAGAGAGAGAAGGAAAGCAACTTTGCTAGTGATTACCAGGCTAACAAACTTAATAGACAGGAGGGAGTGCAAATTATTGGCCAGAGTGAAGATGATAATAAAAATAATTTTAGAGAGAGCGAAGCCAAAGTCGATCAGCAAAGTACCATAGTCAAAGAAAATGAATTTTTAAGCGAACATAAGTTCCAGATGGATGATGAAAATAGCACATTTTACCGGTATGAAGAACAACTTGGGTTGGAAAGGAACGAATCTCAAGTGACGGCGCAAAGTCAAAGCAAGGAATGGGAAAAAGCACCTACGGAAGAAAAGAATGTCGAACTGCATAACGAGATACGGTATGACGGCAGCGAATTCGCACTAAGTCTGACAATGCACCCTAAACAATCTCCTGTGAGGTTGAAAGACAAAAATGAAAGCTATGAATGGATAACCGATGATGATGAAGAAGGTTGGACATCTGATGAAGATGATGATGATATATTGGGATGTTGTTTCAACCCCGGCGTGGAGTTACTCCTTAAACAACCCCCAGATCCTATTTAAATTGTTAGTTATTTTTGTGAGTTTTTTTTTGCGTGTGTGATTGATCTTTTTATATACTCTTTTATATATATATATTATACACTCTATATTTGATCTATATTAACACTTTATATATTATACACTTTATATTTTATTTATATACCTTAGATATATTCACACTTTATATGTGACTGGAAATTGATTATTACGATGTGACTATATGTAGTAGTACGGAGTTGGAGGAATTGACAGATGCACGGTCAATTCTTTCAGCTGTTAAAGAAAGGAGAAATGAACTATCATTTCCTACATTGAGGACCAACTAAATTAAAAAACCTCCGAATGCATAAATAAAACATCGGCTAAATGTATACCAATATCTTTAGGACGGCGTGGGAATTCCCGTTCAAACTTACAAACGACAGATAAAGATGAACTGTTTAAAACCGTAAGAACTTTACAATTAATGAACATTAAGTTAAAAACTTTTCGTATTTAAAATAATTGCATTAGTTTCCTATCTGACTAAAGAAGTTAAAATGTTATTTGATGTATTTTTTATTTATTTGTAAAATCATTTCCATTTATTTAATTTTGTTCTTTAAGTTTATTTATGATTTCTGTTTTCCGATAAATTAAAATATATCAATGTTAAACTTAAGTCGGGCATGAATGGCTGTATAGATTTGTAAAGTTATATTAGGGGAGGGTAATCTTAGGTTATTTGTTTCGTGGTTAAATTGGGTCAATGGATTGGATATATTGGTGTGATTAGTAGATGTAATATTGATTCGCTATGGGCAGAATCGCTTCCTACGCCGCACACTTCCGTTTGCCTATGGAAGGAATTATAAGTCGGATACCGCAGTTCCTTTCTATGGAGTTTTTTGTTTTATTGCTCTTCTTTGCAGATAGATGTAATATTCCTATCTCATGGGAAGCAATTTCTTCTCTTAACTTTTTGTGCTGCCGTATTTTATTACATTGAATACATCGATATATCAGATGAATTGATGCCAGTTTGACTACGAATTTTAACCTAAGGTTAAATAGGGATAGAATGTTTATTTTCAAAAGCAAATCTATATGGTCTATTCATACTTGACCCTAAATAAAAATGCATTAAATTTAAGTTGTTTATAGACGCTTGCATGGATTGGTTATGGGTTAAGTATGTTTTGGGTTTTCATATTTGATCAAAATATATAGACATTCGATAAATAATGATACCTTACGGTGAGTATCTAAAATGTATTTATTCGGATGTCTTTTAAGTTATTGGTGACAATGCAAGTATCTTATGGTGAATACTATTGGGTTACATATAAATTTCCCTCCGCAATTGTCAGTAATCAATAATTTTGTATTTTGATCGTTTATGTTTCTTTTGAAATGTTTTTGACCGTGAAATCTATGTAACCGATCTATATTCAACATTATAAACAAGCTTTCATAAATTTATATGTGCGAACTTAATTAAAATGTAAAATTATAATATAATAGTAATTAAATGTAAATTAAAGTAAAGTTAAAAATAATGTTAAATGATAAAATGTAAAACTAATACTAAAATAGTTTTAAATCTTATATATATGTGCATAAATAAATGTTTGGATGTTAATTACTGGCAGTGGCTTATTTTCTTTTTTTTATATGTACTCTTAGATTATCTTATTAAATCTCTGCTATTCCACTGAGCTAGTGACATGGGCTAACGACCGGAATCAAATTTAAAAAAAAAAAAAAAAATTTTTTTTTTTTTTGACTGACGTATCTGCCTACTCTATAAATTTTTCTAGGTTCAAATGCCTAGATGGCGCCCTGTAGTGCAGTTTACGTTAAGTGCATTTCTCCGGATTGTTACAAAAAAAACCTATGTGCCAGTCAAAACATGCTTATCCATCTAACACGAGCTGGAACTCACAAAATGTACTTCAAACCCAGTCGAGCCCGAGATTTTGGTCAGGGACCAGCCTGGATTCGAACTTACTCTCCAAGCCCCAGATCTAACACCCAATGGATAACATAACAATGGTAGCACACGAGATTTAATTCTTCATCCGGCCCACTAGCAAATCGGAGAAAACAATAAGACTCATGGACTTAAACATATATATAAACAACTTAAATACTAGACATTCCACAGATAAAATCTAACAGATTTAAATAATAGGGGCTTTACTAATGAATACTTATGGGCAATTAGTGAATTGGATTGATTTAATAATGAGACAGAAACTGATATATGATGAATTAAAATATATTTATTGACAATTGTTGTTGGCAAATGCACGCAGGCATTTTATTTATAAAGTAACATTCTCTAGACTATTTGAACAATAATTGATGTTGGCAAATAGGTTTGTGGCTATGATTCAATGGAGCCAAATATCCTGCTATACAACTAATCACTACATTAACTTTTACCAGTTATGCCCTTTCATCATCAGTTCGTGTGGCTCTTTTACGTAAAATCAAACCAAGTCTGGAGTGAAACTTAATACATCTTAATTATAAGAAATTTATTTTAACTATGGGCTTTTAAAGCGTCCCAGATAGCTTTAGATCGAACGGGTTTTCAAGAATGCTTCGGATCAACGCCGAAGACTGCATATTAGGGAGGGAGAGTTGGCTATAATGATTTTACTAATATGCTAGGCACAAGTAAAATATAATAATAAAGTGGCTCTGCGGATGGAAGAATAGTTTTAGGGTTTTTGTGACAAACAACGGTTTACCCAATAACCGGTCGTCATGCTGCTAGTGGGGAACCTTTATTTGGTTCAGAGGCAGGGGACTTACGTGCTAATCTGGCCCGTAGCTCAGACTTCGCTACTGCACTACCCATAAGAGAAGATGGGCTGGACTTACCGTGGCTCCATCTTATATATGTATAAAAAAACAGCATAACGAGAAGATATAAATAAATTCCACATCCGCCAAGCTGAAGGATATTATAAATGAAATATCACATATTAAATGAACACAAGTTTATCAGCTTGATCAAAAGAGCCAACTCTTCTGTAGCATGAGAAATATGATATGCTACTGACAGGAATGTATATACAAACTTTACTTTATCCCGTTCAATCTCTTTAGTTATCTATAACTAATAAACTCTTAAAAGGTGGAAAAGTATATTTAATAAGGGACTTACGAATACTTAACTAAAAAAATATACTTATAATTACACTCCAGGCTAGTTTAATCTTTAGTAACATAATAAATAAAGGTTGAAAAGCCACATTTTATATTTATATTAATTAATTTATTAAGTGAAAAAATATGAATTTGGGTTTCGAAACAGCACACGAAATGACGCTATATAAATAATTTAAATTTATATGTTTAAAAACATATTCTATAATTAAATGCACGCCGTTTCGAAACATAAGCACAACTAATAATAATTAAAAATAAGCAAAAGAAAAGCAAAATATAACTGCAGTGATTAAATTATATAGCAAAACATTAATTAACACAGAAATTTACAAAAGTATTTCATATTATAGAATTTAAAGATTATTTGAAAAACAATTTAGAAAGAAGTTTCGATAATATGGTTAGCTAACCTGATTTTGAAGAAATAATGATTGTTGTTGAAATTCACACAGAGCTCTGCGATTTTAAATAATACTAAAATAGTTCTGTAGCTAAGGAGATATTCGAGCTGGAAACGAAGGTGACTTCTTTGGCGGCTTATGGCATCTTCAATTTAGTTGGGAGACGATTTTTTAAAATAGTGTTTATTTAGCTGGATTGAGATCGGAACGAAGGCAAATAAATTATTTTTACGGCTTATGGCATTTTCAAATTTAGTTGGTGTAAGCTTGGTTGTTCCTTTGGCATTTGATGGATTGAACTAGGCATTCCATCACGGGAAAGCAGCAAAATTTTGCCTGACTTTAGCCAGACATGTTAATGTTGAACAATTTAAAACTTCTCATGTTAACTCTCTTCAAAAGTAAGATGGATTCTCCCTTCCCGCTTAAAATAAGGCCTATTTATATCCTTCTACTAAACTTTAACATCTTTTTGGAATTTCGTAAGCCTCGGGACCAATTGACTTTTAATTAAAGCAAAATAATATAATTCAATTTCTACAACAACTGGTAAAATCTCCGAGGTGTTATATTTAATTTCCTTAAAAAAAATGTATCAAAATATATAAACTATATAATTTGATTCATTTTCATTAATTAAATTCCTTTTCAGGTGTTATTACTTAGCAGAAGGAACGGTATTCTGATTTAATGAAAAAGTCTTTTGTTGCAAACAAAAATCAATCAGAAAACAGATTTTACTTTTTTACCCGGGTGTGTCACTAATTGATATCTTGTTTACAAAAATTCTCATTTTTAATTGCGAACAGATAATTCTTATTTTATAAAACTAAATAACTTTTAACATATTTGTTTATTAAAAAAAAAACCAAATTTAAAGAAAATACTTGTTTCAACTATATATGTAAAACATTAAATCAGAAAACCGTTAAATAAATTAAAGAAAACATTTACATTACTTTTATTTAAACTTAAATATATATGAATCATTTTGCCGTTATTCCAAGGTTTAAATTATCCATCCACATATGAATATAATAGCGAAATATAATTTAGAATTGACCGAAAATTAATAAAACATTTTATAATAATTTATGAGCATTTCTCCGTTATAATTTTATCAAACCTGTCTAATTATAGCGTGTTTTCGTATGTAAATGGATGATGCCATTCAAGTGGCCATTATAGCAAAGTTTTCCCACTTGACTTATATATTACATTTTTACATTTAAAATAGGTTCGAAACTAATTCAGACGAGTAGGTCATTAGGTTGATGGTGAAACGGAAAGAGATTGGAGGTTTCCGTTTCAATAGATAGCTAAATACTACAGTTTAATTGATGTGTCAAATTATGCTGCCCTCGCAACTTTGCACACATCACTTAGTGAAAGTATATTAATAATTTTTATTAGTTATTCATTAGACTAGAAATTATCCAATAATGAATATTTCTATAATGTAATTTTCACTACATCACTCTTATGCAAGGTAGAGACTGGTTTCTATTCACTTCTATCACCTTGTTGAAAGTATGATAAATTTATCATTCTTTATGCATTGATAGAATTGTAAAAAAATCATAGAATCCATCTTTCTCTCATTAGTTTTTCAATGCTTATTATATTAAAATTAATTTATTTGACAGTTTCGATTGCCTTATAGCTCTGAAGAAGGTTGTTAAGGTGTTAAAACTAAATCAGATGGATTAATTTTAATAAAATAAGCATTGAAAAAGTAATAAGAGAGGTAGATTTATTTCACCTTGTAGAAGAGTATAATCATAGACATGACCAAAGACGTGAGAAAAATGTATGATCCCCATGCATATTGGGAATCATACATCTTTTTTACATACCGTTGGTCAAATGTTTAGATTACACTCTTCCCCAAGATGTTAAAAGTGGATAGAAACTAATCCCTACTTTATTAAGGGTACTAAACTATATACAGTGGTACCATCAAGTGCAAGCCTTTGTAACTAGTAAATGGAGGAAGATTTGTGCATAAAATCCCTATTTAGTGCCTACTCATTCAACATCTCCAGACTAGTTTCTAGCTTGTGGCTTTCATCAGTGAAGAGTCTTGGATTTGAGAGCACTGCATGTAGACCTTAGGATCTAATGCAATCCTTCAGCAGAAACCATTTAACTATTTGGTTAACTATAAAGCTAGGAGCCCAAGATGAAAACACCATAATGTTTCCAACCCAAGCTCATTCGCTTGTATAGTCATATAGATCTGAACTCAGTTCAGCATTCATACATTTTGGTGATTTTGGTTTTTTTAAAACCTGTCACCAATATTCTATAGGCAGGGTAGATATAAAACCATCAAAATATCACATGATCATTATTTCATATGCTTACACATACTGTTAATAAGACTACTGAACTCTCTAAACAATAGTGCCACAAAGTACAAGCCTTTGTAATCAATGGATGCAGTTTGTACATAAAATCCCTATCTAGTGCCTACTCCTCCAACATTTCCAGACTAATTGGCTTTCATCAGTAATGAGCCTTGGATTTGGCAATACTGCAACTAGACATTAGGATCTAATGCAACCCTTCAGCAGCCACTATTTACCTATTTGATTAACTATAAAGTTAGAAGCCCAAGATGAATACACCATAATGTTTCCAACCCAAGCTCATTTGCTTGTATAGACAGATCTGAATTTAGCATCCATACATTTCAGAGTCTCTGGTTTTTCAAAAACCACAGTCACCAATATCCTATGGGCATGATAAAAATTGCATTACAGAAATATTATTCATTAAATAGATAATCTTTAATCCAATGTATAACTAATTATTATTGATATGCCAATAAACATCACATGATCACCACTTCTTATGCTTGTGTATAACTGTTGTTAGAACAGGCAAAACTCACTATAGTATTACCACACACAGCAAGCTAGAGTAATCAATGGATGCCAGAAGGCTTGTGCATAAAATCCCCATCTAGTGCCTACTCATCCAACATCCCCAGACTAGTTTCTGGCTTGTGGCCTTCGTCAGTGAGAAGTCTTGGATCTGAGAATACTGCACCTAGATCTTAGGATCTAATGCAACCCTCCAGAAGCCATCTTTTATCTCCATTGTTCACATTTTATATTCCATGAGGCAATAGTGTTTATATTTTAGTATTGCTTTCAAATTTTGCTTAGGTATCTATGTCCCATGAGAGGGCCATATTCTTAGTGTGTATTTGTTTTTTCTTATGTGGTGAGACTGTATCCACACGTACATTTTTGCATTAGATATAGGTATTGGAATCCACCATACTTTTATTTGTGTTGTTTGCTCTATGGAGACTATCTTCATTATCTTTTTCCTCATGATGTTATTAAATATTTTTCACTATGGTAGGTAAAATTATTTGCACTTTAGAAATGATATGGCAATGATAAGATAGTTATTAAACTACTCAGCTTTTCAAGGTGTACTTTGTTTTTTGGAGTGCTTTTGTTAAATAAAAATGTCTGTATTGTGCTACTGTGCTTTGCCAGTAGTCCATAAGTAAACCAACAAGGTATTAATAATTTTAAATGCTTTTTCCCAGCACAAAACATTTTGAGAAGTGCACATACTCAATGTATCTGGAGCACTTTGCTGATGGATTCGTAAGTTATTTAATATTATATATTTTAGTCTTATGCGAACATAACTAGTATAATATGTGTGTACATGACTTCTAATGAAAGATCCATACATTTTTTTAAATTTTATTTTAAAAAATGGTGCTAGACAATATTATTTTGTCTGGATATGACAGCTATTATTATCATACAAGTTTGTTTATTCAAATCCAGTCACAGAATAATTCAGGTTAACAATAGTTTAATCTGTAAAAAAGGTGTATTGTGAGTTGTTACCTGACAAGGGAATATTTTAAATAAATTGTATTGTTCAGCTTATGATTTAAGCTATTGTTATTTTATTTCTTTAGACAAACCTTTATTAAAATTGGGTGATATAGCCAGGTTAATTATAAAATAAGTTAGTCAAATGTTTAAATCAATTTTTCCACCAATTATATTTTTTAAATAACTCATCCAAATATTTTTGAAACCTATAGATCATTTCTTAGTGAGATTATGGCATACTACCTATGGTAATATTCTATCATATATTTTAACAGCACTTGTGTTTGGCATATAGCTTCCAATAATACTGTAAATCAATTTTGCTTATGTTGTATTTAAACATGAATAAATGTATTGCTATTATTTAAATCTAGTTTCTGTTTTTTCTGTATAAAATTTTTCTTGTATTAACAACTCTTATTTATAACAGAAATCTTGGTAAATCAGGTGATCGTTTTTTAATATCTCAATATTACTAAAAATGCAAATATTCCATAAATGCTTCAATTCCAAGATCGAATTGTAATTAAAAGAAATAAATATTTATTTATTTTTTTAATTATTTATTTAATCTTGCTCTGGATTACTTAATCCATTTTAAAGACTGCACATTATTTATTTATTTTATTAACAAAAGTATAATAATAAACTTAATTATTTTATTGTGTTGTTGATGGGATAGTAGAAAGATATAAAAGGTACCCTTTCTATTATTTCGAGTGATATCCTGAGTAAAGGGCTATAATTTTCTAATTTTATATAATTTGTTTATGCAATTGTCAAGCAGATATATTAGCTTATAAGGGAAGTGAATGTCTCCTAGAGTCTACCAGGATATCAGTCGTTTATTTGGCAATACAATGCAACCGTGTACTTTCTAAAAATTAACAAGAAGAACCCAAAGATCATTATTCATTATACTATTAATCATTACTCGATTCATTTGTATTATAATTCTGGTGGTGGCAAAAGAAATTCATTATTATTTATTGTGCTATTAGAAAAATACATTGCATTTATACTCTACATAAGTAGAGTAGATTAAATCATACTATTAAATATTTTGGTGATTAATATTTGCTATTGAGGATATTTTAAATGGACATAAAGATTTTCAGATCTTACTTTAAGAGCTAATTATTTATTGCTCAGAGAATATATTTTGATAGGGGAAATTTATATTTTAAAAGTGTTGTAGAGGCAAGAGTGAAGTTTTTCCTCTTCCAGTTTTCATTTGTTCTATTATTTTGCATATGATTATTGCTTAGGAATTTCCTTTTATCTTAATAGATGTCTCTGTAGCTAAAGTGATAGTGAACTAACCGTCCACTGAGCTTAGCTCAAATAGCTTATTCGTTTTCATCATCAGTCTCATCGTTGTAGTATTAGTATTTTAATATGTTTTTTTAATTGAAAATTTTTCATAGGTTAGAATATATATAAATGTATAATTAATGTTTAACAACTTAACATTAATGAATCAAACAAAACTTTCCAGAGAAAATAAAACAATACTTGCTTATGTGCGATGAATATTAACTAATATGTCGGAATTAAAAAGAACATAGGACAAACGAATGCAAATTCTTTGATTACTTTTTCATAATTTATATGTTTGGAAAATTCATGTTTCTATAAGCAATCACAACAAATTGTTCAATTACTCCGGATTAGTTGGTGATCGCTGAAAAAACATTTTATTAGAAAAATAATATTTTATGCTTTTTAATATTCAGCAACTAACACTAGTGCAATAAATTCTATTTCCCAAGCAGGATACCTTGCTATCTAAACTACACTAATTTATTCATATTTAGATTTTTTTAGACAGCCTGACTAATAAATTATTACAGCTATACATCACCTAACCATATTCTTTATGCTTACACAAGCTGTTTAGAGAGGCAAAACTCTCCATACAGTAGCACTGCAAGCCAGAGTAATCAATAAATGCAGAAAGGTTTTTTTGCATAAAATCCCTATCTAGTACCTGTCATCCTAAGATCTATGTGCAGTGCTCTCAGATCCAAAGCTCCTCACTGGTGAAAGCCCCAACCAGTCTGGGAATATTGAATGAGTAAGCACCAGATAAGAATTTTATGCACAAACCTTCCTGCATCCACTGATTACTATGGCTTGCACTTGGTGGTGCTACTGGTTGGAGAGTTTTGCCTCTGTGTAAGTTGTTACAGTTTAGTTTAGAGATGCCAAGCTTGCTACACTCACAATTATAACACCATCACTTCAAATAAATATTTTAATGACTATTCATCATCATCATTTTCAAACATTCTCAATTCACTGCATCTCTAGCCTTCAATATTTCTGACACGCTAGCAAACTTCTTCCATATGGTGTCTTTTTAGATCTTTACATTCTATATATAGAGCTCACAATTAGATCATGTGACATCTGGCTTGATTTTTTTTTTAATCTTTATATTCTATCAGGATCTGATTTAAATTTTCAACTATCTATCTATTATCATCTCTTCTAATAATAAATCCAGCCTAACCCCATTTCAGTTTCTTACATCTTTCAATGACCTCAATGATACCTGTTAATTCTATCATACACATACTTCATTTTGATCTCTTCTAACTTACAGATCTCATATTTGTTTGAGTGATATGAACTTGCTAAAATAAATGCTCTTCTGTTAGGTGTTCATGTTCCAGATCTATAAGTAAGAACTGCTAAAAGACAACTACTCAAAACTTTTCTCTATAATTTCATAGTTTATATCTCTTTTTAATATTATTTTTACCAAAAGCACAGCCATTCAAGTTTAATTCTATAATTAATTTCATCCATTATCTTTCCATCTGCATTATCAATCTGGATAAGGTATTTGTAATTGTTAATTTGGGAATTATTAATTTTTATTTGCTTCTTGTGAGAAAATCCATTGAACATTTCTAACCCAGATATATCCTGTAAACTTTAATTATAGATTAATATGCATTTATTAAACATAACTGCAAGGAAAAATTTGTTAAAGTTTGGGGCAGATTCAGCACGAAATGCACCTTGGGAAGAGATATTTACCTTTTTCAAATTCTTTATTTATATGATTAAAAGTATGTGGTATAAATTGGGAAATTATAAGTATACTCAACTATTATCATAAAGAAATTTATAGAGATTTCTAACCAAAAAAGAGATTTCCTGGTAGTTTTATGAAGTCCTTCAATTCTACTGCTATATCCATAAATTTAATATTCATTAGCTATGTGTTTCATAATTTGCATTTGACTGCTTTTATAAAAACCAGTGGTACTAAAATTCATTTATGAAGCAGAGAAGGACTATAGATGTAGGTTGCCCTAAATCTATTAATGAGACCACAGTAACATCCAGAAAAAAAATCTAGCTGTCTCTACAGTTGAATTTTAAAAAAACTTTGTTTGGAACCTCAACTTTTTACTATGCTAATATAAACTAGATACTATTATAATAGAGGTTCAAACATTTTCCAATTATTAAATATCCCTACGACAGCATGATTAAAGCAGGAAAAACTCTCCATATAGTAGTGCCATTCAGTGCAAGCCAGAGTAATCAATGGATGCCAGAAGGCTTCTGCATAAAATCTCTACCTAATGCCTATTCATCCAATATCTCCAGACTAGTTTCTAGCTTGTTGCTCTCATCTGTGAGAAGCTTTGGATCTGAGAACACTGCACCTAGATGTTAGTATCTAATGCAACCCTCCAGCAGCCACCTTTTACCTCTACTTAACTACAAAACTATGACTCTAAAATTGAAAACACAATAATATTTTCAATCCAAGCTTGTTAGCTTATATAGTCATATAGGTATGAACTCAGTTCAGTACCCATACAATTTGGTGTTTTTTGTTCTTTAATAACCATAGCCACCACTATCCTATAAGGCAGGATTAGTATTAGACCACTAAACATCATATGATCACCATTTTCTTTGCATTAGATCCTCAGATCTAGGTGCAGTGCTCCCAGATCCAAATTTTCTCACTGACGAAAGCCACATGCTAGAAACTGGTCTGAAAATATTGGGGATGAGTAGGCACTAGATAGGGATTTTATGCATAAGCCTTCTGGAAACCACTGATTACTCTGTCTTGCATTGAGTGGCTATACTGTATGGAGAGTTTTTCTTGTTTTAATAACAGTTATGAGCAAGCATAAGTGACTAAGTGATGTTTAGTGGTTTATGACAGCATGATGTAGTTATAGAAACAAATATGTCACAATTGATTCATATAAATGGAGATACTGTTTAATAGAAGAATAAATGGATATCATAAAAGTTGTAGAGTCACCTTATGAGTTGGCTATATAATCAATAACAATATTTAATGTAAAAACACATAATTGATATATTTTATTATTTATTCTCCATTTTGTTTTATCTTAATGTTCATCCTCACTGATATATATCAAAAGCTCTTTCTTCCTCTGACATCTATGCATCTGAAAATAGTATTATATGTTACTTATTGGTGCATCTAGAACTTTTTATCCATAAAGCATAATTTTAAAATAGACCTTTTTTAATTTTGTTATTACACTTTAATACTATTTTAATATATATCTAAATCATTTCATAACTGTCAAATATACCAACAACTTCCTGTTGTGCTAACTTTAAAAGGTAAAAATGGATTTCCTGTTTATTGAGATTGTCTTGAAAGCAGGTTGTTGATGATCTATTGATTATATTTAAACTTTGATTATTGTGAAGTGATTTAGATATAGAAACTAATTAACCATTAGGATTTGATGGCTTATATATATATATATAGTTCTTGCCTGATGATTTATGATGATGGTATATTGGATGTGATAATATGTTGGACTGTTTCCATTATTTATTAGTAAATGTTGAAAGTTCTTGCCTGAAGATTTGTGATGATGGTATATTGGATGTAATAATATGTTGGATTGTTTCCATTATCTATTAGTAAATGTTGAAAGTTCTTGCCTGAAGATTTGTGATGATGGTATATTGGATGTGATAATATGTTGGACTATTTCCATTATCTATTAGTAAATGTTGAATGTATAGAAAATTTTAAACTTTATTTAAACTTTTCAAATACAAACAACTTATTAGTAATAATATACAAAGAGACAACACAAGTTAATAGTTACACAATGTTTCAAATAATATTATTCTTGACTCTTCTTTAGGTATTTCTGGCCTGACCAGTGACAGTATTCTCATAGAAGTCAAACTTTCATTTTTAGATTGTCGAATATCAAATTTAAGGCAAACACTCTAACCAACTGAGATATTCTCTCAAAGACAACAGATAGTAGAAATTTCATATATTTATATATGAGGGTTGGTTCAAATCCTCCTAAGTCCTTCAATTTTTTTTTAAATTTTTCTAAGAGTAAGGTTAATTAGAGGTTACCATACATTGTGTATTGCCACACTGGATTGATTTATAGAATTATTTGCCATTTGTCATATGAGCAGCTTCCTAGAATTTTTTTCTTTGCACCTTTTCCTCATTATCCAACATTTTTGTATTTTCCCAATTAAACATATCATCATCAGTACATACATTGTCTGCTACTGTAGACTTATCTGTTTTTTGTCTTTTAATTATTAGTTTTGTGTTCTTTTAATCACTGTTTAACAGGGCAATAAGTCTCACTAATATATTTTCTTTCACATTTACATAGTATTTCATAGATGCAGTTTTTGTTCTTCAGTATTCCCAGTTTAAGTTTGGTAGAAGTAAGAATTCCTCAAGGTGTGGTATGGCTTTGGAAAGCTGTTCCAATATTATATTAACAGCTCATGTTTTAAAAATTTGTCCATCATGTCTGATATGTATGGATACACTATAGTACCAATAATTGTTTTTTTTCTTTTGCTGTCTCTTTTTGTTGTCTATTAAAGGTTTTCTTGATGATCACTGATGGATAACCATTCTTCATGAGAGTTTGTTCTATGAGAATCTCTTCATTTTCCAAATCACTGATTTCTGATCAAACTTCATTTGCTTTGTTCTATAGTGATAGTATACTTCCATGTTTCATGCTTCTGTTATGATTGGATGTATATGCCAAGTACTTGCCAGAGTGTGTTGGTTTCCTATACACTGTCATTTTTTACTTTTCTCTGAGGGAGTCTCATCATAAGAACATCTAAGAATGCCAATTTTTTCTCTCATTCTGATTCCATTGTGAATTTAATTAAAGGAGATATGTTGTTAATATGCATTCAAAATGATTGTAATTGAGCCTCACAATGCAGCCATACCATAAATGTATCATCAATTTAGTGAAACCACACATTATGTGTACAAAGTAGTATTTATGGCTGTGGTTTCAACTTTTTCTGTGTAAATATTGCTTAGCTATGGTGATAGTGGCGATTCCATGATCATCCCTTGATTTGGTTGAAAGAATTCTGAGTTATAGTGAAAGTACATTGTTCCATTATACTACCAATAGATAGAGTTGTTCTAGTTTTTAGACTACTATCATCATATAACCTTTCTTTTACAACAGATAACACCTCATCACATGGTACATTTGTAAATAGACTTTCCATGTCAAAGCTTAATAGTATGTCAAATCTTTCCATTATCATATCCCTGACTAATTCTGTAAAGTGCTTAGAATCTCTGATGAAGGGTTGTGTCCTGTATATCAATGAACTAAGAGATTGCAATTAAAACCTCCTATTGAAGAAATTATTTATACAGTGAATGAAGCCTTATTAAGAGAAAGAATAAAAGTTCAACAGTTTTCAAGTACCTAATTTTGTGTTCCATTAGAAAATTTTAATGTTTTCTAAAAAATAAACTTACAGTTGAAGATTAGTCAAGCAGTGAAAATATTACATTGTAAATTACATGGAATGATAAAAGAACATCAGAAGAAGAATTCTGTAAATCTACATGGGCAAGTCAAAAGTCTTACTGAAACTAGCAATCTATCAGCTGTGTCAGTGAAAAATTTTAGTTCTAAACACCTTACTAATGCTGAATTATTTGTTCCTGGAAAAGGTTTGAACTTTGTCATTATACCATCTACTATCCCATTATTGGATATAATAGCAGTGACTGAAACAGTTACCCAAAAATTACCTCTGGAAGAATCAGCAGAATTATGTTAAAAAAGATATTTGAGTTCAAGGGTTGTTAGCCGGGAGATCAGCACAGCAGCCTTGCAAGCAAGCAGTTGGTTGCAGATAATTGGTGTGGGTTCATCTCCCAGCTAATTCTATGACATATGGAAAGAAGAAAAGACATTTGAGAGACATCAAAAGCAGAAATCAAACATTTTGTGTGATGAGAAGTTATTAAATATCTCAAACAGGATTCATCTATAATCATTCTTAAACCACTAAACATCACATGATCACCATCTCTTATGCTAGCACATAACTGTTATTAAACAGGCAAAACTCTCCATACAGTAGTGCCACCCTGTGCCAACCAGAGTAATCAATGGATGCCAGAAGGCTTGTGCATATGAATGACTAGGCAATAGATGGGGATTTTATGCACAAGCCTTCTGGCATCCATTGATTACTCTGGTTGGCACAGGGTGGCACTACTGTATGGAGAATTTTGCCTGTATAATCATTCTTCCTTCTGACAAAGATAGCCCTGCAGTTGTAATGGATAAAACTGATTATGATAACAAAATACAAAGACTTTCCACAGCAGACCAATACAAAAAGTAGCAAAAAATCCAATTCCAAATACAGAACTAAAATTACAAGCATTATTCTGGAAGATTTGTATTTTAAAAGATTCCTAATCTATATGGACTACCTAAAACCCATACAGACAATGTTTCATTAAGACCTATTGTTAGTTCAAGAAATTCACCATGTCAAAATTTGTCAAGATTTCTTCTCCAAGTTGTTAGTCCATTGGCATACTGGACACAATCCTTCAACAGGGATGCTAAGTACTTTGCAGAATTAGTCATGGACATGAAAATGTAAAGAACTGAGATATTGGTAAGCTGATACAGAAAATCTATGAAGAGGCATTGTCTATTGAACAAAAAGATTATATGATCATAATAATCTACAAACAAGAACAACTCTACCTATTGATAGTTTAATGGAATTATTAATGTTCTGCATAACAACAATGTATTTTCAATATAACTCAGAATTCTTCCAACAAAATTAAGAGATAGCCATGGGATCACCACTGTCACCCTTGCTGAGAAACATATATAGGAAAGAATTTAAACCCACAGCCATAAACTTTGCTATATTGATTATATGTTTGTGGTGTGGCCACATTGTGATCTTTAATTAAATTCACAATCAAATTGGAACAAAACAAAAAATGGCATTCTTAGATGTTCTAGTGATAGGATTCTCTCAGAGCAAAGTAAAAACAAGTGTATAGAAAATCAACACACAGTACTTTACATATATATCCAATCGTACCAAAAGCACTAAACATGGAATTATGCTATTACTAAGGAACAGAGCAAATGAAGTTTGTTCAGGAATCAGTGATTTGGAAAATAAAAAGAATCACATAGAACAAAGTCTCAAGAAGAATGATTATTTATCAGTGATCATCACAAAGAGACACCAAAAAAAAAAACAATTAATTATTGGTACTATACTTTATTCATAGATACTAGAAATTGTGTACAAATTAAAGAAAATCTGTAGTCAATATAACATTAGACCAGCTTTCCAAAGCCATACCACAGTACAAGGAATTTTTACTTCTACCAAGCCTAACCTGGACATGTTGAGGAACAAAAGCTGCATCCATGAAATATATAAATATGGAAAAAAATATATTGGTGAGACCTGACAACCTGTTGAACAGTGATTGAAAGAACAGAAACTAATGATTAAACAAGACAGTGTGTCTATAGTAGCAGACCATGTATGTACTAATGGCTATATGTTTAATTGAGAAAATACAAAAATACTGGATAGAGAAGAAAAGGTGCCATGAAAAAAATTCATAGGAACTGCTCATAGGACAATGGTAAATGATCCTATCCAGTTTGGCAATACTCAATATATGGAAGTCTCTAGTTAATCTTACTGTTGGGAAAAAATTGGCAAACTTAGGAGTTTGAACTAACCATCAGATATAAATATATGAAATTTCTACTATCTGTCGCCTTAGACAGAATAACTCAGTTGGTTAGAAGGTTTGCCTTAAATTTGATATTCAAAAATCTAAAAGTGAGAGTTCAACTCCTATGCTAATACAGTCACTGTTCAAACCAGAAACTCCTAAAGAAGGGTGGAGAATAATACTACTGAAAATGTGCAATCACTAACTTGTGTTGTCCATTTGTGTGTTATTACTAAAAAGTTGTTTGCATTTGAAAAGTTTAAATAAAGTTTAAATATTCCTATATTTTTTTTATTTAAATGATAGATGATGGAAATGGTCAAATATATTATCACATATAATATATAGAGTGTACCAATAGCTCAAAAAAACTCTTAATTGATAAGTGCAGTGAGAGAAAATATTTAAAATCTCTAGCCAGAACAGTCCTATTTCCAGACATGGTTCGTGATTTCAAAAAAATGGTCAAGTTAAATGATTTGCATATACAACAATTGCACTGTATCACTAATGACAAAGGCTATAGTGTGTGTGTATGTGTGTTCCTTAAAAAGAACATCACAAAAATATAAACACAAAAAAATACTACATGTTTCGCGATTTCAAAAAAATAGAGTTACAATTGCACTGTATCACTAATGACAAGGGCTTAACATACCCTGAAAGTGCTAAGCCAAAAATTATTATTTATTAATTTAATAACTTCACAGGCAGTCTTGTTGCCTTTGGAAAAGGTGCTGAAAATATATTGCTATTAACTACTATTCAACTCTGTATTTTTGGAATTAATATTCTTTGTTTTTATATTTTATTATTTGTAGATTATATCTTTAGCCTTACTTTCTTACTTCCATCTGATAACTTTTACTATATTTTCTGATAATCTGAAGCATCATTTGCAAAACAACCACATAATCTGCAAAATCTGGATGACTTGAATAATCTCCATGTATTTTTATTACCTTACTTCCTATTTTAATTCATAAAATACTTCCTGTAAGATTATAATGTTCCATGGATTTTTTCAATACAAAAACATCACATGAGCACCATTTCCTGTGCTTACACATGCTGTTAAAACAATGATGTGAGGTTATGCATTGTGACTTCTTCTTATACAGAGTCAGGAATCACTCAGCAACTATGCCCAAAGAAATCTGTTAGCCATTTTACCTTTTCTTTCCATTCTCCACCCTAGATTTTCCCATATTCTTCTTTATCCTGCTCCATCCCATTTCCACAACAAAATCTTTGTCAACTTCATGGCATTTATATCTAAATTCCCCTTATCTTTTCCCTAACCCAGCATAAAAACCAATAACCCACTTTCTGTATAATCACTTTGTTTATATTTATTCTTTTGTAACTTCATAATTTGTATCCTTTCTGCTTTCAGGCATTAACATTCAATTAACAGTTGCCTAATGTTTTCTATGCCTTCCTCACACAACTTGCAGAGTAAATCACCCACATTTTTCCCATTTATGTATATATTCCCCTGTTGCTAAAGATCCCATTTGAGCCTTAAACAGTAAACTACTTTTCTTGCTATTATCATAAATTAACTCACACCCAATATTCTATTTACTTCTATAAATATATAGTAGCAAACTACATACAGTAGTGCCACCTATTGCAACTCTTAGTAATCATTGGATACAAGAAATCTCCAATCAGTGAGGAGCCTTAAATCAGATTTCTCAGATCTGAGGCTCTTCACTGATGAAAACCATAAGCTAGAAACTAATCTGAGAATACTGGTTGAGTAAGCACTAGATATGAATTCCATGCATAAACCTTCTTGCATCCATTGATTACTCTGGCTTTCACTGAGTGTCTACTGTATGGAGTTTGCTACTGTTTTAGAAGAAAATAAAAGATTGATAGTCATGAATCAGAAGAAAGTAATAACTTCAAATATCTTGGCCATACTATTAAAGTAGATGGGGTTGTGGATGAAATTAGTTGTACATTCAAATTTGAATGGAGTGATTTGTTAAAAATAATTTAATATTAAAAGGAAATAAGCCTATGCATTTGAAAAGGTTTTTAAGTTCTTACTTATGAATTTGAGACTTGGACACTTAACAGAAAAGCAATATAAAAACTTCATTCTATGCAATGAAGTATAGAAAAACTATGTTGTGAATGACAAAAAAGGGACTGAAAAGTTGATTGTTTTTCTCTTCCAAGCTCCCCTTAAGCACCATCTTGGAATCAATATATGTCTTATGAAGTGACACAATGGAACAACAGACTAACATTAAATCTTATTTTAAATTGGTAAAAGCTGTTACTGAAACATTTGAAATCATTTAAACGATGTATTGTGGTGATTTGTGGACTTTTTAAACATGATTTCAATCAGATTTCCACTTGAACATAACTATGTAAATGGCTGTATTGTATAGGTGTTTTTAAGATTGAAAATAAAGAAACATAATCCATTATTTATTTTTTTATTAATTTATAATCCGTAAGTACATAATATAAAATATTATATAACAGTTAATCACATATTTTTAATATTAATGTATAAAATTGTTGACAAATATTTTTTGAAATCCTCAATGTAAATGTAATCTATTTTAATCTTTTATTTAAATTATATATACATGTAAATAAATAATTTAGCAATGTATATGTGTGCAATCTCATGGAAGAAAATCAACCTTATATATGCACTAAAAATCACACACACTCACCCATCAGTAAGAGTTTTAAATGCATAAGTGAATCACTTTTGCTTAGAGTTATTCTCATATAAGTCAACTCTTACTGATTGCTTGCATCTGATCTTGATCCTATTAGTACTGATATTTTAATTGACAAATTATTTGTGCAAATTTAGTTTATATATACAGGGAAAATCACGGATAGTTTAAAATGAGAAATTTTTTCTTTTCTGTGATATATAAATTAAATTTGTACAAATAATTTGTTAATTAAAATATCAGGTATATAAAAGAATAAAGTCCTGATTTAATTATAGGCAGTAAGGGTTGGCTTATAAGTGATTTATTTATGCTTTTAAAACTCTTGATGATGAGTGTGTACATAAGTGTATAATTTTACCTATTAGTGTTTTCCTTCTCCAAGATTACACACACACACACACATATATATATATATGTTATACATAGAGCTCACAAATAAGATCTTAACAAGCTTTGGAGAATATCCCCAACCCCAGACCGGTTTCTGCTACTGATTTCCTCAGTGCGGTGCTAGGATATTCAAGCATTAGATTAAAAATACCAGGACAAGCCCAGCACTTTACCTAATGAATAACTATTAAGTGACTTTTCAGCCATTCATATGTTTTTCAATCCAGCTTTCTAACTTAAATAGCCATATGGGACTGAACCAAATTCAGATATACCATATACTAATAGTTTTAGCAATATAAAATTACCAAAGCTTTAATAGCAAAAAATAAAATTACAAAGAAATCAATTCATATGTCATGTGACCTAATTTTTTTGTAATATATATATATATATATATATATATTATCATCATCATCAACCATTATCAATCCACTGCAGGATGAAGGTCTCTCCAAGTTTAATCCATCTTTTCCGATCTTTAACTTCTCTTCTCCACATCACCCCTGCACACTTTCTTATTTCATCCATCCATCTCACATGTGGTCTCTTTCTGGGTCTTTTACAATCTCTTGGAATTCAGTTTAAAATTTCAATTGTCCATCTATTATCATCTCTTCTAGCAATATGTCCAGCCCAACTCCACTTCAATCTTTTAATTTTTTCAGTGAGGTCAGTAACACCTGTTTGTTCTCTTACCCATACATTGCGTTCTTGATCTCTTCTTGTTACTCCCAACATGCATCTCTCCATACTTCTTTGAGTGGTCTGAAGTCTCTGTATTGCTCTTCTATTAAGTGTCCAAGTCTCAGATCCATAAGTAAAAATGGTAAAACACATTTGTTAAAAACCTTCCTTTTCAAACACATAGGCATATTTCCTTTTAGTATCAAGTTATTTCTACCAAAAGCACTCCAACCAAGTTTAATTCTATGATTAATTTCTTCCATTATGTTTCCATCTGTATTAATAATCTGACCAAGGTATTTGTAACTGTTAACTTCTTCTAATTCATCATAATCAATCTTTATTTTCATATTTTGAGCAAATCGATTAAACATTACTTTAGTCTTTTTAACATTTATCTTTAGTCCTACTTTCCTACTTTCATCTGATAATTCCTGCAACATATCCTGCAGCTCTGAAGCATTATTTGCAAAAACAACTACATCATCTGCGAAATCTAAATGACTTAAATAATCTCCATTTACTTTCACTCCTTTAGTTTCCCATTTTAATCCACAAAATACTTCTTGCAGCACTGCTGTAAAAAGTTTTGGAGATATGGAGTCACCTTGTCTTACACCTTTCTCAATGTTGACTTTCCCAGTATCATTATGTAATCTAATTGTTGCTGTTGCATTTTTATAAATATTCTTCAAAATATGACAATATCCTGGATCTATACCTTGATGATCCAATGCTTTAATCACTGAAGAAATGTTTATAGAATCAAATGCCTTTTCATAATCTACAAATCCAAAACATAATGACAACTCATATTCATTCATCCTTTCTATAACTTCTCTCAACACCTGGATATGATCTACTGTACTAAAACCACTTTTAAATCCAGCTTGTTCTCTTGGTTGGTGGAAATCCAATGTTCTCTGTAGATGAGTTGTAATTATCTTGGTAAAATTTTTATATAAAACTGATAAAAGGCTGATAGGTCTGTAATTTCTAATATCTTCTTTATCACCTTTTTTAAATATTAATATTATTACTGCATTCTTCCAATCATCCGGTACATCTTTATCATTTAGACATTTGGTATATAACTTTGCTAAAAAAATTTCTATTTCTTCACCTGCTTCTTTTAATATATCAATTATAATTCCATCATTACCTGGAGCCTTTCCTTTCTTCATACATTTAATTGCATATCTCACTTCTTCATTTAAAATTCTGGGCAATTCGGAAGATGTAATAGATATAGGAGGTACTTGTTCTTTATTACTATATAATTCTTGATAAAAATCTTCTACCAATTTCATGATGTCATCTCTCTTTTTAGTAACAATTCCCTCTTTTTTTCTTATTGCAGATATAAATTTCCTACCAATACCAATATGTTGTTTTACATTCTTAAGACTTTTATTTTCTTCTACAGCTTTCCTTGCTAGTTCACAGTTATACTTTCTTATATCATTTTCAACTCTTTTCCGCACCATTTTACAAAATTCGAGATATTCAATTCTTTTTAATGCATCATTTTTGTATATCTTCATATTCCTTCTTTTCTTCATAAATTCTCTAGTCTCAGTAGAAATTTTATTGGTCAATTGCTGCTTTTTTCTACCAGCTATTTTTGTTGCAGTTTTTAAAAGTGTATCAGTTATTTTCATATTAATTTCATTCAAATCTGAATCGTGTTCAAAATCTACTAATACTTGAAACCGATTTGTAAGTTCTAATTTAAATTCATTAGAATGTTTCTGAAGATTAGGAATATCAACTGTAAATATTGTTTTTCTTAATAATTTTTGTCTCTCTAGTTTCACATTAACACGTATCTTACACCTTACTAATCGATGATCACTTCCTGTGTTAAATTTATTAAGAACATTACAATCTTGAAATATGTATTTTCTGTTAGTCAAAATATAATCCAATTCTGCTGTACCTTCATTTGGATGCTTCCATGTCCATTTCCTTTTAACATTTTTCTCAAAAAAAGAATTCATAATATAAAGTTTTTCTTTTTCTGCAAACTCCACAAGTCTATGTCCTCTCTCATTTCTATTACCATAACCAAAATTACCTACAGCACTTTCATCTTTCATTTGTTTACCAATTCTAGCATTAAAGTCTCCCATAACAATTTTAAAATGTTGTTTACTCTGATCAAAAGCCTTTTGTACATCCATATAAAAATCTTCTACTACTTCATCACTATGAGAACTTGTTGGGGCATAAACCTGAATTATCTGCATTTGGTATCTGCTATTAAGTTGTATAACTAATCTTGCCACTCTGTCCAATACACCATCAATCTCCACAATATTGTTCTTCCACTTTTTATTTATAATGAATCCTACTCCACTTGTATTTCCAATATTTGTGCCTTTATAATAGAGTATATGTCCACTTTTTAAATCAATTGTCTCTTCACCTTTTCTTCTAACTTCACAAAGTCCAATAATGTCCCATTTAATATAAGAGAGTTCTTCTTCTAATTCTTGCAATCTTCCTTCACTTGAAAGTGATCTGCAGTTGTAAGTACCTAAATAAAAAGTCGTCATCAAATGGCAGCCTGGGTCCACAATCAGGGGATTCTTAGCACCCTCAGCCTTCGGCCACCAACCGCTGCCTTGGTTGGTGACTTTACAGCCTCCTGGGAATAAGGGCCATGCTTTATTTTTGTCTGTCATAATTGTATGTATGTATTGGAAAAATATTTATCATTTACACAAACATTCATTCTGCCTTATCAGGCACTGAGAAGAAAGACCATGGTGTTTCTCGATCTTAAACTCAGAGGTAAAAAGCCAATAAACTCACCACGCTGGCTAATGCATGTTGGTGAGCAGCCCATCCATGTTCGTATACTATATTAAAACAGCTGCAACGACAAAAACGTATGGAGTGGACATTAGGAATTTGCCCTGCTCAGTTCCTTTAAGGCCTCCAAGAGGAATCAAAGGGTCTCCTTTCAGTTAATAGCAAACTCCTTTCTGCAGCCATATATATATATATATTATATATATATATATATATATATGAATTAGTGTTTGTATACAATTTTTGAATAGAAAACTGTAAATATGGCTGAAATCTATTTGTATTAAAAGTACTATCTCTACTTAAATCTTTTTGAAAGATATATTGATATAATTTTATTTTTTCTGCTGCATATTTTGAAGCCAATTAGAATTTTTTATCCAATTAGTTTTATACATATAATAAAAATAAGCTGCTGACATTTTGGTGAAAACATGGAATCATAATACATCTTCCTTCAACTTCTTATTTTATAAAAATTTATGCTAAATAATCTATAAAAAAAATTTCAGAACTATGATTTATAACCATAATAGTACAGATTATCTCATGCTTACAGTACTGTAGATTAACAATCTTGAAAAGTCATAATAATTTATTAAGCACACAGAAAGTAGTTCCCTCTATTGGCAAAATAAAGATATTGCTCACCTATTATAAATTTCAAGGCAGTTAAAACCTGTCTTAAAAGTATTAATAGTCTTGATATAAAAGCTATTTATATAAATATTAAAATCATATTAAATAGTTATAATATTCTTGATATTTTGAAATAAAGTATTTAAAATGAAATAAAAAGTTCTCTTTGATAGATTATTTCATTTATTTTGGATTCCGATAAAAAATATTTTAAATCTAAATTATTAACATAACAAAAGATAGAAAAAATGCTAACTGAAAAATGAACTTAAAAGAAATACTTGAAAAATGAACATAAAAGAAATACATAAAAAATTACTTTAATTTCTTAATCAAAATAATAATGTACTTTTGTTGATTTGGTGAATGTAAGAAAAAATTATTATAGAACTACTGATGTAATTTTTATTAATTAAGAAAAAATACTTAGCTTTAATCCTTCTGCTTATGAATCTTATTATTTCTTATTATATTATTAAATTCTAGATTCATTTTAACTAAAAAACTTTCAAAGTCAAAAAGACAGATGTTGCTACACTTTGGTTGGAGTTTGGATGACTACACTAAGATGTACACCAATGGGGTTCTCTCTATCTACATAATTCATATCTATTGTAATAACTGCTTGAAATATCTAAAGTTTAAGCTATTTGTTAACCTGACATTACACGGGGTCTTTTATTCATGAAAACAATTATTAATGCAGCAAAAAATAGATATAACTTCAATATTATATATTAAAAAATATAAACTCTAGTATTACTGAGATATTAAAAAAACATGAAATAATTTGTTCTAAGTGCAATGGTAAATAACTTTGGATAAAGTTTAAATAACTAACACTAACATGTGCTAATGAAATCAAGTAGTAAAATCTTCAAATTTATCAAAGAAACTAAATGAAAGAATTTTTACATTTTATTATGCAATCTTTCACAACTGATTATTGATTAGTTTATATTTAAACAAATGTAATAGGGTGATCCCAGTACTTTTTAATACATGAAACTATTTTATGTTAGCTGATAAATAGAAAGCTCAATTTTTTAAATAATCAGTATGTTTAATGAACTACATTGCTAAAAAAAAAATTTAGTTTCTAATTTAAAAACAAACTAAAAATAATAATCGAAATAATTTTATACTATTAAATGCATATATATGTGCATATAACTAAAACATTTTATCTAAATCTATTTATTGTTGATTTATATAAAAAAAATTGACTTAAAGTTTAATGGCATAGCACACAAGTATATGCATATATATGTTCATGTAGAATTTGTATGCAAACAATATTTAAATAATAGTAAAGTGGATTTGTGAACTACATGATATATAACTACACAACTTCAATTATATGCTATCTTAAAAAAATGTAAATGAACAAAAGTAATGTAAACAAATAAATATTAGCAACAATGAAATTTACAAATTTATTAAATTTCATTAACACTTCCATCATACCCTTTATTTATTGGCTAAGTGAGTAAAACTCTGAACTTTTTTAATTGGTCAATTCACAAACTCTTTGATAGACATATTTTTATCTTTTAATATATTAATTTTAATTTCATTTGCAAAAAGTATATTAATTATTTGTAATGTTAGGAAAGTAAACAAAAGTTTTTTCTAAAATATATTTTTATTTGTATTTTATAGAAATATTCAAAAGTGGAAAAATCAAAGAAAACATTACAAGCAAATTACAAGCAATGCAAATGTCATTTATATCCCTCCCAGATTTACTGTTACGAAGTTTTTAAGAATTTTTTAGTAAAATCTTAGCATTTTTCTCAAAATAATTATATTTTCAGCATCTTATTAACCAAAATACATTATAATATGTAAATAAATGCCAGAAAAATATTCTAAAACATTAATCTTTGTTTGAAAATCAAATAAACAGCTTGGGGTAATCTAAACTCTTGACATGATGTCAAAATTATTGCCATCGCTGGTTTTTTTTTCAATTTACAATCCAAAGTATACAATTTTTTAATAAAACCTTACTACTTTTGTAAAATAACTATATTTTCAGCAGATTTTATGAAAATAATTTATAATATTTACGAAAAATAATAAAAAAAACACTCTAAAACATATATTTTCATCGGTGGAAAAATATTTATCGGAATCATCAGCCAATAAGAGCCGAGAATGGATGGCCCAACCAATCAGAATTGGTCTTCTGATTTTGTTAAAATAATTCAAGAGAGGGCAGCATCTTACAGGTCTTGCTCTAAGCTTTAAGACTTGCATAAATTCATCACTGTAACAAAAAATGGCCGAGTTAGAGCAATCTAAAACTGTCAACACAAATTTGTGTTGAACCCTATTAAAGTGTTAATTTTATTACAATGGCAGCTTTTTCCCATCACTAAATATCACATTCTCAAATACAAATTTATAATAATGTTTTCTTTATGATTTAAATACAATACATGTTAAGTTCAGTATTATTATTAAAAGCACATGTTCTGATTTTTTTCCTAGTATTTTTTTTCTTCAAAAACTTTTATTCTGTATTGCACATCTTTAATAAAATACTGTATTTTTTTTTAGAATCATGAATAATAATTCAAAAAAACATCAGAAATTAGTTTCAATAAAGTAGAAAATGAAAATTAATTCAGTAAAAAAATAAAAGGTTGATTCAAAAGTGAGACACATGTTTCCAAAAAAATCAATCTTCTATTAGAGAAAATAATAAAAAGGAAAAAGCAGATTCACAATATTGATGCTGAGCTCCAGGAACAGCAACAGTTGTAAGCAAACTAAGGAACATTTTTTGATCAAAACTGATAAAGTGTTAAATCTATAGTGAATGATGTGAATCATACAAATATTTCAGTTGATGGTCTTGTATTGCATCAGAAAGCATTAAATTTTTACCAAGAATTTAGCCAAAAATCTGGAACATGCAATGCCAACCAATTCATTGGATAGATATGATTTATTTTGCCTTAGGCATTTTAATTTGTCAATTTCAGCAATTTTCAGATAGAAATTTATCACTTGCATGCTTCTTGGGGGTTGTTGATGGTACTGCAGCATTGCCTAGTGGCCACATTGGGTGTAAGTCACAACTATCATTCATTGCAAGTGAAGAATAGCTGCATAGTCTAAAGAATACAATTATAGATAATGATCCCATGATGAAATGCAGCATTGTTCTTACATGGAAAATCACCAAATCATTGCAAGATGAGTTAAAAAAGAAGTGAAGTAAGACTTTCCATCACATGTTTTTTTTTAAAAATGCTAAAACAAAATAGTGCTCCATCAACTTCTTATTCTACAGTCATGTGTGCACCAAAAATTTCAAGATCTTTCAAACTTTATGATTCTGACATATCAACAGTTTCAGAAGATTAATAATCCAACACTTCCATTGTCCATTTTATATGTAAAAATTAATAAATAAGTTTTATTATGATATTATTTTTTAATAAATTTATTGAACATGCACACATAGTTCTGTAAATATATATGGAAATGTTCTTTCTCAATTTATTAATAACTACAGTTACTAAATTATTTTTTAAAATTTCATCTGTGATTTTAATTTACATGCACACACTATGCACACAAAGCATCCACTTTATATGTGTGTTGAGATGTATTGTACAGATTATCCATTAAGTGGATAATCTCTAGTCTACTAAATGACTAATAACATTATTAATTATTAGTATTGGATATACACTTACAGTACAGTAAATAATAAGCATTCTATTCTAATCATTGTTTATCAACAAAAAAGGTTAGCTATTATACACTATTTCCATTATATATGGCATGAGGGGGGGGGGCTTAGATCAAAATATAGCATAGTTTGCGACCCTGCTGTACTACATTTATTGTTTTGTTTTCCATCTATTTAAGAAATTAATATCTACATGATATTTGTAAATAAATTAAAATTAATATAATCTATTTATTTGATTGAAGGTTTATAATGATGGTATATTATTAGATGTGATATGTTGGACTATTTCCATCATCTATAAGTGAATGTTAAATGTATAAAAAAATTTAAATTTTATTTAAACTTTCCAAATCAAACAACTAGTTAGTAATAATACATAAATAGACAACCCAGGTTATTAATTACACAATGTTTTGAGTAATATTTTTCTCCATTCATCTTCAGGTGTTACTGGCCTATATGCACAGTGACAATATTCGCTTAGAAGTTAAACTCACACCTTTAGATTATTGAATAATAAATTTAAGGCAAACACTCTACCAACTGAGCCTTTGACAGAATAGCTCAGATGGTAGAGCATTTGCCTTAAATTCAATATTCAAGAATCTAAAAGTGCAAGTTCAACTTCTAAGTGAATATTGTCACTGTGCATATAGGCCAGCAACACTTGAAGAAAAATGGAGAATAATACTACTCAAAATGTTGTGTAATTACTAACCTATATTGTCTATTTGTATGTTATTACTAACAAGTTGTTTGTATTTGGAAAGTTTAAATAAAGTTTAAATTTTCTATACATTCAACATTCACTCATAGATGATGGAAATAGACCAACATATCACATCTAAATATAATCTATTTTTTCTACTGGAGAATATTAATTTTAGACCTGTAACTTATTATTATTGTTGTTGATAGTTAATAGAAAAACATATTAATTATTATTTTAAATTATTATGATAAATTTATTTAAATGTTAGATTAGGTATTTTTGTTCATTTTACTCTTGTACATATATTCAACAGAATCTTTTGACACCTACATAGCTAGCACCAGTCAATAAATAGAATTTTGAATGTTTGGATTCTATATAATTCTCTTTTGAGTTATATTGATGGTACCTAAGATAGTTAATTCTGATATCATACAATATTGAACTTTATTGCATAGCTAAGAATCATCTTTTAAAGTTCACATACATTGTTAAACTTGTGTGTTATTAAAACCTTATAATCCCGAGTTTAGCTTATCATCTTAAATGATATTAGTACATTTATATACCATTTAATATATGCTTATATATATATATTGTTTCTTACATTCGCATTGGTAAACATTACTTGCCAATATTTGGGTTCTATATTCATTCTGTTAATAATGTATAAAGTTGCTGAAATTTTAGAAGTCAATAATTTTATTATTTTTAATAGATTATTTTGGTTGCTAACAGTCGTTATAATGTATTAAGCAACTTAAACACGACTTAGGGAAGGCTGATTCAGAAGGTCAGAATAAGTGAAAATTAAAGTAGATACAATACAGAGGCAAAACTCTCCATATGGTAGTACCACTCAGTACAAGCCAGAGTAATCAATGAACACAGGAAGATTTGTGCATAAAATCCTATCTAGTATCTACTCATGTGGAAGCTACAATATATATGGCATATTTTTATATCAATTTTAATTTTTATAGAAATGTTCTGGTTGACATAGATTACAAATCATAATACATTTATTTATGTTTATAGTTTTAAAAAAAGGGATTAAAAAGCAAAAATGCACTATCTATAAAAACAAACTGGGTGTGATGACCAAAATATGATTCTGTTTGTTACCCTTAGATACAAAGGTATTTTTATGGCCAGAAACAATTTAAAGAAGTTGAACTGCTCAACAATTTAAAGAAAGTTGCACTGCTCAATTCTAGTGTGTATAATTGAATAAATAATGTTTTTATTAGGTGGGGGGAGGCATGTTAAAAAAATATATTTATACTATGATCAAAATAAGATGACATGGATAGGAATTTATTCAGCACTACCATTTCTATCTATTAATTATTCAAGATTACACAAGATGGAGGATTAAATTTGCTACTAATCAAAATATTCCATATAATTCTTATGTTATAATCAGTAGCAATATAATGCCTCTTGGTCTAAGATATTATAGCTTAAGTCATGTGATATATGACTTGATTTTCTTTACTACTATAATATTGCTTTTAAGTTCTTCAAGGGATGTTATATTGTTAAGGCTATTAATATATGATGTGGTTAAAGAGTTTTCAGACCCATATATTTATTTAAATTGGGTAGTTGAAGTTGAAGATATGCAGGTGTCTGAAAATGTCAGATTTTCTACTTAATAGTTAAGTCTCAGATAAGTGCTGGCCTTGAGTTGTTATTTTAGATTTAGTGTCTGAAATATTGTAGCACCTCACTGAGGAGAGCCAATAGCTTGAAACTGTTTTGGAGATGTGGATAATTTGTAGATAGTTTTTAAATGCTTTCTTCTGCTGCATTTAAGCTTGTTAAAGCTATTAGCACGCTCATTATTTTATTTTATAATTACAAGCTTATCAAGTTAAGTCAAGTGATATATGATTTGGAATATTTGAGAATTTGCAGCCTATTTGTGAGGGAAGTTTAGGGGGTGAAAAGATAAAGAGTAATCATGTTTATTAATAATCTTTATTAGTATTTATTAGTCTAGAGTTTATTTATTTAATGAATAATATTTCTGTAGTGTAATTTTCATTAAACTTCACACAAGGTAAGAACTTGTTTCTGTTTGCTTGTAACACCTTACGGAAAGTGGAAATCATTAGCATATGACCAAAGATATGAAAAAGATGTATGATCCCCAAGTTGAACATTTCATGCTGAAACAGCACTTATATGTTGGCCCAGATGCCAATCTCATGCACTTATTTTCATTATTGCTCAGTGTATATAGATAGCCAATTACTATAATTTAATTGATAAATGCCAAACTTACTGACATCAAAACTTTGACACAAACCACTTGACGGAAGTATATTAATAACTTTAATTAGTCATTCATTAGACTAGAGGTTATTCACTTAATGAATAATATTTCTATAGTGAAAATTAATCTATAGAAATAGTAACTATGGTTGTTCTGCCATATAATTTGTTATTCAAGTAAATAATATAATCTTTTATTCCAAATACATCAACATATATATTCATAATGATGTTTTCAAAATTTCAGTTTTGCAATTATCTATAGATATATTCTTTTACGTTTATAATATTATTTATATTGAAATAAAATACTTTGTTTTAAAATGTATGGTGTTTTTCTAAAAGATTATTTAATTTTATTGGGGGGGGGGGGTTTGAAGGATGGCGGCAAGAAGCATTCGCCTAAAGTCCGCATGGTAGGATTACTAAGCATCGCCTTTTCAAAGTATAACTTAAAACATACATCGCACAACAAAATAAAAACATTACTACATACAATTAATAAGATTGGCTTAATGTTACTAACAATGTTAATAAGTAAATCTGCGACTAAATATATGAATTTGCGTAAGTTTACAGTACATTATAATTATCTATTTTTTAAAAAACCAGTTTATTAGTAATCTAAAAGTAAGTTAGGTTAGCATTGTTTAGCTATTAAATGTAACTCAAGTAGATAATATAAATGATCTTAAAAGAGTAGTAATTAAACGTCGACCAATGGATATTACAAATTCAACATTTGATAATGGTTCCCTACAACAGAAATTCTGTTTTTTACACTCTTTTACAATTTTAAGCAATTGGAAAAGTAAATATAAATAACTATCTTAAACTACAAGTAATAAGTTAAAATTGCATTCGATCGATAGAATAAAATAAATAATCATATCTAGAACTTGAATGCCCCCCTTCACACTTCAACCGGAACACTACTGGGGGGATTTATATATCTATAAAATAATTAGTATAAGTGGTTTAAATCTACTTTTGATAATAACATTAATTTTAGTTTAAGGCGAAATTTTCGTACCTTCATATTCCTTAAGTAGAGAACTTGGTATAATAACGAATTTTTTTGGGGGGATTCAGAAAAAAAAATTAGGAAATCGTTTCGAACTGATTTATAAAACTAAAAATGTTTATTTTGTTTTTTCGAAAGCGTTGCTAATACATATTCAAATTATTTGTCAACTAAACAATATAAATCTGCAGAATTTAATTAATTAAAACTCGGCTAGCGTTTAGTATCACGTGATTTCTTAATTTTAATTATAGAAATATCTTGCACTAACAATTGTATTTTAATGAATAATAATGCTATTAATGGACTATGTATGGTATGCAAAATCAGAATCAATCTTGGTTTTAGTATTTTAACAAATGTTAAACAAACAATGATAATGTTCAACTAATTATTTGATGTTTTTTATTTTATTGGTAAACAGAATATTTACAAATTTTATATATTTACAAACCGAATATATATGTATTTTCATTAATATGTAATGAATTTATAACTTTTAATCATAATATTTGTATATAAGTATAATGTGTAAACTGAACTTTAGATGTAATTAGAGGGTATTTAAACACAGACTTTCAAGCTCCATTCCGCTATCCACTCTATCTTATATAACCGATACACATAACCACATACATGTGAAAAAGATAAATGATTTCCAATATGCGTATTTCGTGCTGAGCCAGCACTCATCAGTTGATTCAGATCCCCTCTAATTATAACTTTTAAATTATCAACATATCACGTATTAATGTTTTAAAAAGTAGTTACTCAAAAGGTGAATATAATAGTTTTGATGTGTGTATATATATATTAAAATATTAATTTTGATGGCAGTATTTCTTCGAAATATGCGTAAAATTCAACTTGATAAATATTAAATACAGAATAAGTTGAATTGTATAATTATTACTGCATTTAATATATATTAAGTTGAATTTTACACACACACCATATATATATACAGTATATATAAATATTTGAAAACCAGGCACTCTTCACAACCGATAAATTTTTCAAAAATGCATTTGTTTTTGTAAATCTTGTATAAATACATCTTTTATATGAAAAATTAGGTGCAAAGTTAAACCCAAATTTTTTATTAAACTTGGTCTACTAATTGTTTTAACAGACATATGTAGATGTTCAAGTTTGGTTCCTAGTAACATTTTTAGGATATATACCTATGCATTGTGATAATAAATGATGGACCATTGAAATCTTAAATAGGATTCCAAATGATTGTAAAAGAACTAAAAAGAGACCACATGAGATGGATGGATAAAATAAGGACATGTGCTGGGGTAATGTGGAGAAGAGAGTTAGAGATCAGAGAATATGAATTGAACTTGGAGATATCTTCATTCTGCAGTGAATTGATAATAGATGAAAATGATTATGAGGAGGATATGTGTATTAAATCAATCTTTATTGTTTCTTTTGAGTACATTGTGCTTTTTATTATCTAATTGGCAGAAGACCAGTTAGAAAATCTGTTTTCAAGATATGTCATATGGATCTTTTTTACGAGCAAATTTGTTATGCAGTAGAAGACTTTTAAAATGGATGTTGATCAATATTCCTATCTCTAATAGATGTGATTATTCTGCATAATATCATGATTTAGCATAGATTTGCATGTCTGACAATATCTATGTATCATCCAACTATTCATCTATCTGTATTTATCTATCATTTTACTCACTTATTCATCCATAGCTTATTGACCTACACCCAATCTAACCTACTTGACATTTTCTTACCTATTTCTACATCTTGGCCTACCAATGCCAAATTTCTTGCATTCACTCATATGACAATATTCTACTTATATAACTACATTGATAAATGAATAATCAAATAATTAATTGCTCAGGAATTCACATGAAATTCTAGCTGTGATAAAGACAACCATAATTCATGAATCTTCAACTGTCGACTTTTAACACATAAGTACAGAATGTTTGTCATTTATAGATTGAGTTGTAGTAATTTTGTATTGATAAGTCAATCAATCAATAGTATTCCATACTATAAGCAGATTCAGAGAACAGTCACATTACAAATTGATCCAATTTTCCACTCCATTCTCTTCATTGCTCAGTGCTTTAATTCCACATAGGTCCTTCCATCTCTTATATCATGCAGCAAGATCAATCTGTTCTGCCCTTTCTTCTTGTTTCCACTCAACATTTCCCTCAAAAATAAAGATTCATGAGACATGAGCCAATTGGAGATTGCTGTTTCAGTCAGAGATGTGTCTTATAGATAGCTTATCAGTTTTCAGATGTCTTTATTCAATTGCTTAAAGAGATTATACATGATTTAGGTAGATGAAATAAAGAAGTTTGGTAGAGTTGTGTAGAGAAAATGCTATGGACTGGGGAAACTGGATTAAACTTGGATCTAAAGTGAACATAATATTCTAAAATGATTATGATAAATAAAAAAAAAGCATACTGTTTTATTCTTATAAAAAAATCTATAACTATCCATCCTATAATAAATAAACAGTGCAATATATATATATATATATATATATATATTATATATATATATATTCTGTTTATATATATATATATATATATATATATAAAACAGATGAAAAAATGTATTGTATAATTTAGAAAAGAGGAAAGATATTATTATTAAACCAGCTGATAAAGGTGGAACAATAGTAATTATAAATAGGGATGATTACATGAATAAAGCATTGCTTCTTTTAAATGATAGGAATTTTTATGAACCTATAAATATACACAGATTATTGTTAATAAATTGTTTAAAGTTGTGCTTTCCAGCCTGAAGGATATGAGAGTATGGGGTCGACTTGATAGGGATACATATAATTTTTTATTACCAAACTCAAATAAATCCAGTAAGTTTTACATTCTACCCAAGATTGGTTGTCCTGGTAGTCCTATAGTAGCAAGCATTGAATGTCCTACTGAGAAAATATCAGCATGTGTAAATAATCTTATACATGATATTCCTCCATCATTTGAGTTTTATATTAGGGATACGACCCATTTTCTTTCTATTTTAGAAAATGTCAAATCTATACTACCAAGTGAATGTTTTTTGGTGATGTTAGACATTATATTATTGTATACTAATATATCTCATGAAGATGGAATTAGAGCTATTGAATCTGTTTTAAAAAACAAAGAATATGATCAGCACAAAATTACGACTGTTATTGAATTAGTGAATTTAATCTTAAAAAATATTTTTTTGTTTTTAATTCTATGTATTATTTACAAAAGCAAGGTACTGCAATGGGAATAAAAATGGCACAAAATTATGCAAACATTTTTATGGCTCAATTGGGGGGCTCTATACTTGAGAAGGCTAGCCTTAAACCTTATACTTGGCTGAGATATATAGATGATGTCTTTATCATCTGGCCATACAATGAAGAAGAACATTTTTGATTATCTAAATAATTTTAATAAAAATATATAATTTTCAATGAATTTTTCTAAAACAGTGGCTCATTTTCTTGATGTTGAGATTACTTATAATGATGGTATTCTTAGTACTAATAGATAGATAGATAGATAGATAGATAGATAGATAGATAGATAGATAGATAGATAGATAGATAGATAGATAGATAGATAGGTAGGTAGGTAGGTAGGTAGGTAGGTAGGTAGGTAGGTAGGTAGGTAGGTAGGTAGGTAGGTAGGTAGGTAGGTAGGTAGGTAGGTAGGTAGGTAGGTAGGTAGGTAGGTAGGTAGGTAGGTAGGTAGGTAGGTAGGTAGGTAGGTAGGTAGGTAGGTAGGTAGGTAGGTAGGTAGGTAGGTAGGTAGGTAGGTAGGTAGGTAGGTAGGTAGGTAGGTAGGTAGGTAGGTAGGTAGGTAGGTAGGTAGGTAGGTAGGTAGGTAGGTAGGTAGGTAGGTAGGTAGGTAGGTAGGTAGGTAGGTAGGTAGGTAGGTAGGTAGGTAGGTAGGTAGGTGGGTAGGTGGGTAGGTAGGTAGGTAGGTGGGTAGGTAGGTAGGTGGGTAGGTAGGTGGGTAGGTGGGTGGGTGGGTAGGTAGGTAGGTGGGTAGGTGGGTAGGTGGGTAGGTGGGTGGGTAGGTAGGTGGGTAGGTGGGTGGGTAGGTGGGTAGGTAGGTAGGTAGGTAGGTGAGTGGGTGGGTAGGTGGGTAGGTGGGTGGGTAGGTAGGTAGGTAGGTGGGTAGGTGGGTGAGGTGGGTAGGTAGGTAGGTGGGTGGGTAGGTAGGTAGGTAGGTGGGTAGGTAGGTAGGTGGGTAGGTAGGTAGGTGGGTAGGTAGGTAGGTAGGTAGGTAGGTAGGTGGGTAGGTAGGTGGGTAGGTAGGTAGGTAGGTGGGTAGGTAGGTAGGTAGGTGGGTAGGTAGGTAGGTAGGTAGGTAGGTAGGTGGGTAGGTAGGTAGGTAGGTAGGTAGGTGAGGTGGGTAGGTAGGTGGGTAGGTGGGTAGGTAGGTGGGTAGGTGGGTAGGTAGGTGGGTAGGTAGGTGGGTAGGTGGGTAGGTAGGTAGGTAGGTAGGTGGGTGGGTGGGTAGGTAGGTGGGTAGGTGGGTAGGTAGGTAGGTAGGTGGGTAGGTGGGTAGGTGGGTAGGTAGGTGGGTGGTAGGTGGGTAGGTAGGTAGGTGGGTAGGTGGGTAGGTGGGTAGGTAGGTAGGTAGGTAGGTAGGTAGGTGGGTGGGTAGGTAGGTAGGTGGGTGGGTAGGTGGGTAGGTGGGTGGGTAGGTAGGTGGGTAGGTGGGTGGGTAGGTGGGTGGGTAGGTGGGTAGGTAGGTGGGTGGGTGGGTGGGTAGGTGGGTAGGTAGGTGGGTAGGTGGGTAGGTAGGTGGGTGGGTGGGTAGGTGGGTGGGTGGGTGGGTGGGTGGGTGGGTAGGTAGGTGGGTGGGTGGGTGGGTAGGTGGGTGGGTAGGTGGGTAGGTGGGTGGGTAGGTGGGTAGGTAGGTGGGTGGGTAGGTAGGTAGGTAGGTGGGTAGGTGGGTGGGTGGGTAGGTGGGTAGGTAGGTGGGTGGGTAGGTGGGTAGGTGGGTGGGTAGGTGGGTGGGTGGGTAGGTGGGTAGGTGGGTGGGTGGGTGGGTAGGTAGGTAGGTGGGTGGGTAGGTGGGTAGGTGGGTGGGTGGGTGGGTAGGTGGGTAGGTAGGTAGGTAGGTAGGTGGGTGGGTAGGTGGGTAGGTGGGTGGGTAGGTGGGTAGGTAGGTGGGTAGGTAGGTAGGTGGGTGGGTGGGTGGGTGGGTGGGTAGGTGGGTAGGTAGGTGGGTAGGTGGGTGGGTAGGTGGGTGGGTGGGTAGGTGGGTGGGTGGGTAGGTGGGTAGGTGGGTAGGTGGGTAGGTGGGTGGGTAGGTAGGTGGGTGGGTAGGTGGGTAGGTAGGTAGGTGGGTGGGTAGGTAGGTGGGTAGGTAGGTGGGTAGGTGGGTAGGTAGGTAGGTAGGTGGGTAGGTGGGTAGGTGGGTAGGTGGGTAGGTGGGTAGGTGGGTAGGTGGGTGGGTGGGTAGGTGGGTAGGTGGGTAGGTGGGTGGGTGGGTGGGTAGGTAGGTAGGTAGGTAGGTGGGTAGGTAGGTGGGTGGGTAGGTAGGTAGGTAGGTAGGTAGGTAGGTAGGTAGGTAGGTAGGTAGGTAGGTAGGTAGGTAGGTAGGTAGGTGGGTAGGTGGGTAGGTAGGTAGGTAGGTAGGTAGGTAGGTAGGTAGGTAGGTAGGTAGGTAGGTAGGTAGGTAGGTAGGTAGGTAGGTAGGTAGGTAGGTAGGTAGGTAGGTAGGTAGGTAGGTAGGTAGGTAGGTAGGTAGGTAGGTAGGTAGGTAGGTAGGTAGGTAGGTAGGTAGGTAGGTAGGTAGGTAGGTAGGTATATCTCTTACAGGTAATTTTTAAGGGTTAAATGAATTTGCAGTGGTGAGGAATTTCTTCAGCAAAATAACAAGGTTTTGTATAATAAATTTATCAATATGAAATATCCTAAAGGATTGTTGATAGTGCAATAGTAAAATTTTCAGGAGTTGACAGGAAGGAACTTCTATCTAAGAAAAGAAAGAGTCATTTGATAAATATTCCACTATTTCTTACCTTCAATGCTGATTTATCTAATATTAACCAAATATTATGGAAACATTTTAATATATTAAATTCCACATTTTATCTGAGATCTGTTTTTTCCTATCCATTTAAAGTTGTATATGATAGATATAGGACACTTAGGGATAGACCTATAAGGACAGTTTTCAGCACTAATTTTGTATCAGGAAAGGGATTGTTTTTCATGTGAGGATAAGAGATGTCTTACATGCAAACATATTATTGTTACAATAATGGTTCAGGGAGATACCATTCATGGTTTTAAATGGTATATCCCCAACTATGTCAATTGTAAACGTATGAACTTGGTGTATTTAATACAATGCAATAGATGTCTGAGTTGTTACATAGGTGAGTCAGCAAACAGTCTACATATTAGAATGGTCAACCATAGGTTTGATGTTTTACATAAAAATGAAGATAGACCTGTTTTTAAACATTTCAATTTACTGGATCACCCGATTGATGATTTAAGAGTGGTTATATTGGAAGATAATTTTTCCTCCATGAGAGAAAGAAGGAGAGTTTTTTTATTTTTAAATTTAAGACATTACATCCTCATGGTATGAATATGAATATAGGTACTATCACATCTTTGAATTACCTAGTTTTCTAGAAATTTGTTTTTTTGTTTCCTAGATAATTATTTTATAGATGCACTAGCACAAATTGGAATGTATATAAAAAATATAAAGGATATATATGTAGAATGTATATATATATATATACCATTTTTTGGTGTGTACATATATAAATAAGCATTTATTTTTATAGCGTCTGTATACAATTTGTAATTACATTATATTTTTATTGTTTTTTGATATATTTTAATATATAATAATAATAATAATATATGTATGGTTTTAGTTTTTTAAAATAAGTTTTTTGTAAAAGATTTTTTTTTATATACAAAGTTTTGTAAATATATATATATATTTATATACAAAGTTTTTTAAAGATTTTTAGCCTATAGGAATTAGTTTTGTTATCTGATATGTAACTGTCTGTAATATTTTAGCCCTTAAATTCTGGAAATAGCCATTTTGTTGTGCTTTCTGATGCAAACCAGTCTGCTAGTTGAAATATTAAAGCAGTTTTATAGAGAAGTAATTGTTTTTTATTATATATATACACTGAAATTACAAAAACATAATATTTATTATAAATGATTTAAAATTAACGTCTTATTGAATATTACAAATTATAAAATATAGATTTTTACTTCTGTTTGCAATATACAATATTGTTTTGACACAATATACCTTACCCTGCTTAGCAAGGGCAATTGGCCCCCCAAACCCCATCATTAGGGAAGAATATCACATTAAAAAAAACATGTAGATGTAATGGTTTGCAATGGGAAAAAATTGAGGTGGGTATTCCAGCTAAAAATTACATTATAAGCTATTAACAGACAACTTAATCTAGTATATGTAATAATTTTTTAAAAAATGTAGTGTCCATTATATGCTTGTGTAAACTATGCTATGTGTTTTATGCAAGTATGGTGATAATGTAACCTAAATCTATGTAAAAAATACTCTTAACTTAAAGTTGCTGGAAATCTTCACTGATGAAAGCCACAAGCTAGAAACTAGTCTGGAGATATTGGATGAGTAGGCACTAAATAGAGATTTTATGCACAAACCTTCTTGCATGCATTGATATTGGATCTTGTACTTGGTGGCATTACTGTATGGAAAGTTTTATACTGTTGTTAACAGTCTGTGTAAGCATATGAAATAGTGATCATGTGGCATTTCGATGACACTGTAATTCAAGTGTTGAAATATAACATGAATTCTGCCTAGACATAGCATTTACTGTATATAGAAAATTCATTTCTCTTATTCTAGTTTTACCATTCAGTTAAGTTAGAATAATCAATGATGTCAGAAACTAGATCTTAATAAATCTCTATCCACTCTTTTATCTTCAGACTAATTTTTAGCTTATGGCTTTCGTCAATGGGGTGTTTTGATATTTCAGGCTGCTAGTTTGATAGTAAAAAAAGGAAATGATGGATGATAGAGGAAAAATGCATTGGAACTAAAGATTCTCATAAACTTCATAATAAAATCCATAATATAAAAACTAGTTTTGATAGGAGAGCACTGGATATGAATTTATTAAGCGTTACCACCTGGCATTTATTGATTATTAAAGTTTACACTAGGTGGCAAAACTGAAGGTGAGAAAACCAATGTTTTATTTCAAATATTATAGATAATACTAAATAAATTATTTGTAAGCTACACTTGATTTAGTATAGTGATAAGAGTGGCAGGCGGTTCCTAAATCACTTTCAGATTTGGGGGGAGGGGTCTCAATTCGAACAAATGAGTAGAATTGTGGGTTTCGTCTCTCTTTCGATCCTTGTATCATTAATTATAAAATATTTACTATAACAGTAATTTACAGTAACTATGGGAACAACATAAAATTATTGTTTGTTTATTTATTATAATATATGTCAGTGCGCATGTGCATATGGATTTTTGTTAAAAATTGTATATCCACACTTTTAATTTTTTTTTTCTTTAAATAATAATAATAATTTTAAGCTTTATAAAAAAAAAAAAAAAATTGGATTGTAAATACAACTGTTATATGTACATGTTTATTCATGAAATCGTTCAAGCTTGTGTGAAATATTAAATTATTAAATACGAAGCTAATTAAGTGTACGAACAATAATACAAGTTTTCAGTTCACGTGTGAATAAATGAAGCAATTTTAAAATATTAGTCTTAAAAATTATATATATATTAGTCATAAAAAAATATTAAAAGCATACTTGAAATGAAGCAGTTGCAATGTTATCTTGCCAAAAAAGTTCCAGGCTACTGGTTACCTATATTTTCAAGTAGGTAAACAATTGGAACCAGACTTTACGGCAGAGATCGCTATTGAATGATAATAAAAAAATAAAAAGAAAGTCCTATAAAAGTCTGACAGTTTTTACCTAAATGTTTTTCTTATCTGGGTAAAAAAAATTTACCAAAGGAACATTTATGTTTCAAACTGCCGGTTTAAAAAACGGGCTTGAATATATGTGATAAAACAATTACAAATGCCAGAGCTAAAAAAAAAGATACTTATTTTGATCTCAAGTGTATTCGAACGTCTTTATTGCTTGTGAGTTCAGAAGAAAATTAAGACCCATAATAGATTCTAGGACCCCAATTCTACAGTCTAACAACATTATCACTGCACCAAATAGCGCAAATTAAATATCACAAACAGAATACTGATTGTAATCAAAAGATTTGTCCACAAGCAGAAAAAACCCCATTTGCTTATTTTCCCAGAATCAGTCTCAGTTTTTAAGAATGGTGAGAAAAATTCTAGAACCTATAAAAACACTAGTTCATTTTCAGAGTCAAATAAACATTGTATTTTGTTTTATATTATAAATGCTTTTGTTAGATATGTACTGATTCTAGACAGCAATATGATAACTTATATACAATAGCAAACTCTCCAAACAGTAATGCCACTAGTGTAAGCCTTAGTATTCAATAGATGCAAGAAGGTTTGTGCATAAAATTCTTCTCTAATGTCTACTCATCCAATTCAGCAAATTCTTGATCCATTGTAAATATATGTATCATTTTTTGGCATCCATCATCTGAAATAATCCAGCAGCCAGTCACAAACAAGTATGGCCATTCCAATATCAAAAAAAAAAAGAAGCAAAAATACTAATTAGAGATTAATTTTACAATGACTATATGTGCTAATATATGCATCTACAAATATGTTTACACATAGAACACATTAAACCATGATTATGTTTATTTGAACAGTACCAGAGATTAATTAGTTCAGATGCTTTAATCAAATCAACAAAGTCAATATATAAATTATTTCATTTCCAATATTTTTTATTCTGAAATACTTAGACTCTGTGTTTAATCATAATTCTCCAATGTATTTTATCCTCTGCCATATCTTGCCAATGAAAACAATCAACATTGCACTTGTTTGGAATAACTTTGGGATAATCTTTGTAATGTAAATAGAATCTGCCTCTCCCATAAAAATCATGCTTAACTTCACCATAAAATATCTTGGAGTTATCTATTTGTTTTATATGTCAAATCCAACAATATAGTTTTAAATTAGTGTGTTAATTTTTAAACTATTCAAATATGGTCATCATTTCATATGCTTACACAAGATGTTAAAACAGTATGTGATGTGATGCACTGTGACTTCTCCTTATATGGAGTCAGGAATATCTCAGCAACTATGCCCAGAGAAACCTGTTAACCACATTAACTTCCCTTTCTATTCCCCACCCTAAGTTATCCCCATATTCTCCATCCTGCTCCATCCGATTTCCACAACATAATATTTGTCAACTCCATGGTCTTTATATCTAAATCCCCCTTATCTTTTTCCAAACCCAGCATAAAAACCAATAACCCACTTTCTGTAACAGACTTTGTTTATATTTATTTTTCCACAACTTCATTATTTGTATCCTTTCCGCCTTTAGACATTTCCACTCAATTAACAGATCCTAATATTTTCTAGGCCTTCCTTACACAACTTGCTAAATCACTCATATTTTTCCATTTATGTAAATATTCTATTGTTGCTAAAGATCCCATTCAAACTTTAAACAATAAACTACTTTCCTTGCTATTATCATAAACTAACTTGCATCCAATATTTTGTTTACTTTTATATATATTTAAACTCTTTTTACTCCATTTAGTTCTTCATCTTTCCAACTTGCCATTCTTTATTAATACATCTATTTTTCTATCCTATTTCTTAATACTCAACATTCTCCTAACACAATCATCCCACCTTTTCTATAAGAATACTGACATAAATTCTTTATCTAAATCTTCTGCATACCATCTAACTTTTCTCACCCACATTGTTGCCTGCCCTTTATTCATAACCTAATTAAATACTATTTTGGCTATTATTTTATTATACATATACTGCAATTTACCAAACATTTTCATTTTGCTTTTTGCATATCTCATATAAAAACTTGACCATCCCATTTTTCCTTGAATTGCATCTTTTGCCATCCACACATCTGCCTCTAATGTATATCTTCATACTTCTCTTTGTACTTATTCTAAATAATCTAATACCCATTTACTAACACATAACACATTGTTACCATATGTTAACTCTGCTACTGTCACTTCCTTCCATTATTTATTATATGAGAACACTGTTAATTTCTTTAACAATCCCTTTCTTTTCTTTGCTTCATTTATCAATTTTTTCTCCCATTCATCCAAACAATTTTTTTTATTACTTAAGACAATTCTCAAATAGTTATATCTATTCACCACACTTAACTTTATATCCCAACAAAAAATTTTTGTCTTCTCTTTCCCCAGTATTAATCATCATTACTTTTGATTTTTCTTCACTAAATTTAATCCCCATCTTTTTACTGACTCTTGTGTGTGTCCTCAGTATAACTTCCATATCTTCTCTTCTTTCTGCACATAAAAAGACATCATCTGCAAATAAATGACCTGACAATGTATGTACTCCCTTGCCACCTATTAATGGTAATTCTATCCCTCTTCTTAGTATTTCTATTGCTCTCTCCATTTTTCTTAAATACAACAAAATAGGTGATATGGGGCATCTCACTCCATTTTTAACTTTAACTGATCCTATATTCCCTAATTGATATGTATAGTAATTATTTTCATATAATTTTTTAATAATATCCACTAAAGCTCCATCCATTCCCAAATTTACTAAACTTACCCATAATCTATTTCTATTTACTCTATCATATGCCTTCTCTATATCTATAAAAACCATACATAACTGTCTACCTGTATTCCTATTCATATCCATAAGTTGTGTAACTACAAATAAACTATCACCTATATGCCTATATGATCAAAAACTTTCTTGCATTTCTCCCACTATATTATTTTCTTCTATACATTTTGCAATTATTCCAACCACCATATATGAAAAAATTTCAAATGGCACTGATGTTACTGCTATCGGTCTATAATTGTTTAACTTTCTATGATACTTATTCTTTCCTTTAAATACCAGCCTTACTCTTGTATTACTCCAACTACCTGAAAAATCTCTTTTATGCCATCTTATTAAAACATGATAATAGATTTAATTTTGCCCTGTGCCCTAAATTTATTACCATCTCTGATGCCCATTAATCAAAACCTCTTGCCTCTCCATTTTTCCAATTTTTTTTACCTACCTCATTCAGTTCATTTTTGTAAACCTAACATTCCCATTACTATATGCTTTCATGTTTGCTATTATTATGTTCTTCACATCTAACATCTTTTCTATATCAATTACTTACTTATTTAAGATTATCTCTAATTCTTCTCTAGAGCTACACTCTATTCCCTGATCATATAGTAATATTATTTCTATTTGTCCTACATTTCTTCTTTTAATGTATTTTCAAATTTTTTTACTCCCAACTCTTCCACTTTTATTAATATCCTTCCAACAATTTATAATTCAATTTCATTCTCTCTATATAATTATCTATTCTAGCCAACATTGTTAGCATTAACATCTTTTTCACTTTCTTTGTTCATATTAGCACACTTATACTCTCTGCATACTTTTTCTTTTTTCTTTTTTTGCACTTTTACTAACTCTCAATTTTCTATTAATTTTATTCTTTTGAATATTGTCATCTAAACTCCTATTTGCCACTTTTTCTGTTTCACCACACCAGTCCTTATTCTCATTCCCAACCAACTTTTCCATGGTTTTTTCAACTTTTATTTTACACTCTTCTAACTTATTCTTATCATTCACTCTTCATCCACATCTTTCACTATCTTTTCTACTTTTTATTACTATTTTCCATCACATTACTAAACATTACTATTATAAAGAAGTTATGATCACTATTACATACTCTCTTTTCAATATCAAACATCTTAATTTTTTGTACTTTATTCATTCTCTCTTTCCTACTAGTACATAATCTATTGTGTGGAATGTATTATTTCTAGACCATGTGTATTGTCTTTCATAAATATTTGATAAATTTCTAATGTTCCAATTCACTATCTGACAAAAAATTTTCAAAAACTGTCCATTCTTAATACCTACATTATCATTTTTTTCAATATTCTCATTTGTATCCTCTATAACCATGATTCACTTCCCCTTTTCATTTGAATCTCTGTATATTCTTAACTAGGCATTCATATGCTACTGTTCTACTCCATTATAGTTTGATTATCTCCAGTGGCTATATATACTATGGTCATCATCCATTCTTGTCTTCCTAACCAGTCTTTGTAATAAAGAAGAAATATTTGATTTCAAAGGTTCAGGAAAATGTTAAAATTATATCCCAGATTGAGAGATATTTAACTTTCTTACCATTAATTTTATAGACCCATTTTCTCTCCACATCTACCTTTATATCTAAATCAGTTATCCTTTGATTATTTTTTTATTATGTCAATTCTTCTTTCTGATAACACTGCCACTTAAGATCCCACCTCCCTTTATAAGTGTCCCAAACTAGATTGCTTATTCTTTACTATATAACTCCCTCTTTCCAGTAAAAAAATCCCACACATCCGTAAACCTGATATCATTTCTCTCACACAATTTTTTCAATCTCTCATTTATAGAACATGCCCTATTCAACATATAACTCTTGTCAAATCTTGGTAATAATCCAACTATTTCTACTCTTCCTTTAATCTTACTCAAATTCCTAATCAATTCTATGTACTTATCCATTACTCTCTCTGATGACTCTGACAAATTATTAGTTTCTACAATAACATGCACATCTCTACTCTTACTTTTTTATTTTATCTGTAGCATTCCTAAGTCTAGCTCCAGGCTAATGTAACCTGTTTCTATTTTCCCTTGCAATTATATATCCAGATTCTCTAATTAGTGAACCTCCTATCAATACTGTCTCATAGTCTACATTCTCTACTTCATCCATAACATTCTCTACCACATTATGGACTTCCTTATCTACTTCATCTTTGTCATTATTGTTCAATAATTTCTTCATTTTCTCATACTTCATCTCTAATGATTTAAATTTTGCTTCTACATTCTTTACCTCTTTCTCTATCTTACTTATTTTTTTGGCTAACTATCTCTATTTCATTACTAATTTTTTCACCCATATCTTTTGTCACTCAACTAAAACCATACTTTATCCTATCTTCTTTAATTACATTTTGCTCCATTTTTCTTGACTTCCCCTTTAAACTATCTACTCTTAGAAATCACTTTTTCACCTTTTTTTATCACATTTACACACTATGTACATAACCATAAACCCTGCTATATCCTTCATAGTCATATTTAAACATTTCAAGTGATAAACCTCATCACATAGAGTACATTTTTTTTTACCATTATATATGCATTGTGGAATACAAATGCAATTCATTTTCCTTATTTTCCCAGATATCTACTCTATATTTGACTTTATACTTCCTCTCCTACTCTTCAAACTTCTTTGCATGGAAAGATAAAAACTTTACTTTCTTTCAATGATGATTGGTCACTTGTTTTCCAACCATAGGCCTCCTAAACATTATCTTTTTCTCAAAAAAATCACTCCCTTTCTTAAATTAAAAAATTCTTTAATAGAAAACTCACTAAAAAACCAACTAGTCTTACAATATAATGTCCTTACATTAACACACATTCAACAAAATAAATATTTTTTTTATTTCTAAATTTAAAATGGTGAATGTTAACAATTCCCAATCTTTTCAAGTTCAATTATATCTATATGATGTGATGTACTGTAGCTTCTCCTTAAACGAAGTCAAGAATCTCTCAGCAATTATGCCCAGAGAAACCTGTGAGCTACTTTATTTTATATTCCCTAGTCTAAGTTTTCCCATATTATGCTCCATCCCATTTCCACAACATGATCTTTGTCAACTCTATAGCCTTTATATCTAAATTCTCATCTTTTCCCAAACCCAGCATAAAAACCAATAATTCACTTTCTATATAATCATTTTTTTCATATTTATTCCTCTATAACTTTATTATATGTGCCCTTTCTATTTTCAAGCATTTACATTCAATTAACAGATGCCTAATATTTTCTATTCCTTCCTTACATAGTTTACAGACTAAATCACCCATATTTTTCCATTTACATGTATATTCTCTTGTTGCTTAAGATCCTGTTTGAGTCTTGAACAATAAACTACTTCCCTTACTATTATCATATATTAACTCGCACCCAATATTCTGTTTATTTCTATATATATTTAAACTCTTTTTACTCTCCATACCAGTTCTCCATCTCTCTAACTCCCTATTCTTTATTAATAAATCTATTCTTTTATCCCATTCCTTACTACTATAACACTCAACAATCCTCTTAACACAATCATCCCATCTTTTGTACAAATATACTAATATAAATTCTTTATCCAAATCTTTTGCATACTGCATTACCTTTCTCATCCATTTTGTTGCCTGCCCTTTACTCATAACCCAATTAAATACTATTTTGGCTATTCTTTTATTATCCATAAACTGCAATCTACCAAACATTTTCATTTTACTTTTGCATCTCTCATATGAAAACTTGACTATCCCATTTCTCCTTGAATTGCCTTCCTTGCTGTCCATACTTCTGCATCCAATGTATGTCTTCCTACTTCCCTTAGAACTTTTTCTAAGTAATTTAATACCTCTTTACTAATATATAATGTATCATTACCATATGTTAACCATGCTACTGCAACTCTCTCTTTTATATGATTCTAGCTATATCATATTTATTATATGAAAACACTGTTAATTTCTTTATCAATCTCTTTTCTTTGCTTCATTTATCCATTTTTTCTCCCATTCCATTCAAATAATTTTTCTGATTACTTAAAATAATTTCCAAATAACTATATTTATTTATCACCCTTAACTTAATATCTCCCAATAAAAATTCTACATCTTCTTTTTCCCCAGTATTAACCATTATTATTTTTGATTTTTCTTCACGAAATTTAATCCCCATCTCTTTACCCATTTTTGCACATATCCTCAGCATAACTTCCATATTTTCTCTTCTTTCTGCACACAAAAATATATCATCTGCAAAAAAGACCTGACAAAATATATACTCCCTTACTATCTACTAACGGTATCTCCTCTTCCTAATCTTTCTATTACCCTTTCCATTTCACTTAAATACAACACAAAAAAAATAGGTGACATAGTGCATCTTTGCCTTAGTCCCACATCATTTTTAACTTTAACTGATTCTATATTCCCTAATTGATATATATAATAATTATTTTCATATATAATTTCTTAATAATATATACTAAAGTTTCATCCATTCCCAAATTTGCTAAACTTATCCATAATCTATTTCTATTTACTCTACTCTATCATATGCCTTTTTTATATCTATAAAACTCATATATAACTATTTACCTGAATTCTTACTCATATCCATAAGTTGTGTAACTACAAATAAACTATTTCCTATACACCTATCTAATCTAAAATGTCCTTGCATTTTTCCCACTACATTACTCTCTTCCCACCATTTTACAACTATTCTAGCCACCATATATGAAAAAACTTTATATAAAACTGGTGTTACCACTATCGGTCTATAATTATTTAACTTTCTATGATCCTTACCCTTTCCTTTAAATAATAATCTTACTCTTGTATTACTCCAACTTCTCAGAAAAACTCTATTCTGTGCCATCTTATTAAAACAGGATAATAACTTTACTTTTGCCCTATATCCTAAAGTCATTAACATCTTTGCTACCCATCCATCTCCTCTTGCCTTTCCACTTTTTAGTTTCTTCTGTACCTCATTCAGTTCAATTTCTGTAAACCTAATATTTCCATTACTACACACACACTCCATACAGTAGTGCCACCTAGTACAAGCACAATAATCGATGGATTCTAGAATATTTGTGCATAAAATCCCTATCTAGAGCCTATTCATTTAATATCTGCAGATGAGTTTCTAGATTTTGGGTTTCATTAATGAGGATATTTGGATCTGAGAGTATTGCACCAATATCTTTGAATCTACTGCAACCCTCCAGCAGCCACCTTTTACCTATTTAGTTAATTAAAATGCTATCAAATGATGATCATGTGATGTTTCAATGGTTTAATAGCAATCGTATCCATAAGATGATGATTATGGTTACCTAAAAACCAAAGACAATAAAGTACAGATACTAACTGAGTTCAGATCTGTATAACTGTACAAGTGAATTAGTTTGGATTGAAGACATATATGTGTCTTAACTTTGGGCTCTTTATAGTTAACTAAATAGGTAAAGGTAGTAATATTGAATGCATAAACACTTGATATTTTATGATCAAACCTTCAAGCATCTATTGTTTACTGTGGTTTGCATTGGGTGGCACCATTGTATGGAGAGTTTTCAATTGTTTAAATGAAATTTTTCTAATGCTTTTATGTTACACTGATAAAATGTCCCTGTCCTATCTCCATGCAGTAAATTTGATAAAACAACAAATCTGTATAGAGCAGTAGTTTTTACACTGTGGTAAAAATCTCTAATTTTTTGTTAAAGTCAGTCACAGCCCATTGGAGTCTGTTCTGCATTGAACATCTAAATTCATCTTTCTATTTAAAAAGGAACCAATATGTTTAAATTGGCCCATATTTTCAAGTTGATAACCATTCAAGCTAAAAGTTGTTAAAGATTTTTTTTCATCACTGGTTGATAAAGAATTTGAGTTTTTTTAAAACATTAATTACTAAACTGTAGTCTTTATATATTACATTCAAAATAATAAGAACGTTTTATAGATCATCTTTTGAATTGGCAAAAGTACCACAATCAGTAATCTACAGTAAAGCTCAGAATCTTAAAAAATGATATTTTTATTTTTGCTCTTATCTGATTCAAATTAAAAATTTTCCTTATCATATTTGTGTTACATCATGATCTCCAATTCATTAGCTTTCATTTCAAATGAATTATATTTTTCTCTTGCAATGATATTACTTTCTCTCATTCTATTATGTATGATTTTTGCCATGCCAATATAATACAGAAAAACGTAATTTGATGTATCACTATTTATTTATAAGAAATCAAAATTAAACAAGTAAAAATTTCTTCTAAGAGCTGTTCTCTTCATGCTATTGTAGAGCTATCTACTGTAATAACTAATAGCACAGTACTATAATTTCTATATCCCTCAGATCATTTTATATATTTTTTTCATTTGGGTAAGTGGGTACTAAAGAACTATAGTATAAGCTATTAATTACTCAGGCTTACAATAGGTGGTACTAGAGTAGCACGAAAAGAAGTGATGTTGAAATTGTATGAATAGCTGAAATATCACTTGATGTGGTTACTAGCAAAAACACTGCAGCGGATTTTTTTTTAAAAAAAAAAACATTCCTCTTATTATTCAAAGGTTTTACATTTTACTTAGTGGTTACAAATGTTTGCAATGTAAGATCTGATATCTATATTATTAATTCTAATATCTATATTTTCAGTCAATCCAAAATGAGATTATTGTTAAAAAAATTCTAACTGATTTTGACATACTGCTTCAAGAAATTCAGACATTGTGTCAAAAAAAGTATTGTACTTTGAAAAAAACTTTTTAATTATTAACTTTAAAACAACTTTATTTACAATACATAGGTTTGTAATAAACTAATAATAAGCTTTTTAAGCTAGTGCACATGTGCTTTGAGATCTTAACAATAAATGAATACTCTCATTTTCCAATACAAGATAAAGTCTTTGTGAAAGAATAGAATGAATCCACCTATTCATTCAACTCAAACATTTAAGTATGGGCAAATCTTATGTACTGGAAATGAGAGTGTGAAAATATTAAACAATAACTTTAAATTACTTTTACTATGTCTGAATGAAACACACTTTTATTTCCAGTACTTAAGATTTGCCCATACTTAAATGTTTGGGTTGAAAGAATAGGTGGATTAATTCTATTCTTTCACAAAGACTTTATCTTGTATTGGAAAATGAGTATACATTTATTGTTAAGATCCCAAAGCACATGTACACTCGCTTAAAAAGATGATTATTAGTTTATTACAATTCAAAACATCACACTATTTAAAATAAATATCTCATTTAAATACATAGTTTTAAAAAATAAGGTATAACAATATATAAAACAAAAATCACATTTATGTATGAATTACAATCTAAGACATTTGACTGAATGTTTGTGATGATAGTATATTAGATGTGATATGTTGGACTACTTTCATCATCTATCGGTAAATGTTGAATATATAGAAAATTTTAAACTTTATTTAAACTTTTCAAATATGAACAACTTGTTAGTAATAACACACAAATAAACAACACAGGTTGGTAATGACACAATATCTCAAATAGTATCATTCTCAACTTTTCTTCAGGTGTTGTTGGCCTGACCATTGGCAGTATTAGCACAGGAGTTGAACTCACACTTTTAGATTCTCAATATCAAATTTAAGCAAATTCTCTAACCAACTTTGATAGAATAGCTCATTTGGTTTGGCTGTTGGCCTTAAATTTGATATTTGAGAATTTAGGGTTGCGAGTTTGACTTCTATGCTAATACTGTCACTGGTCAAGCCAGCAAAATCTGAAGAAGAGCTCATTTGGTTTGGCTGTTGGCCTTAAATTTGATATTTGAGAATCTAGGGTTGCGAGTTTGACTTCTATGCTAATACTGTCACTGGTCAAGCCAGAAAAATCTGAAGAAGAGCTAAGAATACTACTACTCAAAATGATGTGTCATCACTAATTTGTGATGTCTATTTGTGGGTTGTTACTAATAAGTTATTTGTATTTGAAAAGTTTAAGTAAAGTTTAAAATTTTCTAAACATTCAACATTTAGTGATAGATGGTGGAGATAGTCAACATATTATCACATCAAATAGTCTGAGGCATGTTTTAAAGATATATGTTACCGGTGGAAAAATATATATTGTGGATAATCAAATGTTCTACATATACTTGCATTTGTTTGATGGACGATTTCCGTAACCTAGTTTTAGATCACTAGATGTTTTTTTTCACAACATTACAAGCTTTATTTAAACTTTTACATTTAAATATACTCAACTGTTAGTAGTAGTATACAGTTTATCCTATAATACAACATTTCAAGTTGTCTTATTCTGCTTTCTCTTTCAGGTGTTGATGACCTAATTAGTAATAGTACTAACAGGGAGCAAACCTGAAAAAAAGAGGAGGATAATATCACTAAGAAAATTTTATATAATTATTACTTCAATTGAACATATTTGAAAAAGTTTAAATAAAGTTTGAATTTTTCTAAAAAACATTTAACTATTAACTTAGATCAGCAGTTCCCAACCTTTTTGGTCCCTGTATCTCCTTCACTTTTAGTGAATTATCTGGTACCTTCTATTCATTATAATAAGAAATATAACAATTGGAGAGTGTTCACCATGGAGGCAAACCTCTAGAGGATGTCAATCTGGAAATTTCAGTAGATATCTTGAATTTTAACTGAGCATTTTGAATTACCAAACCCTCACATGATCACTATTTTATAAACTTGCCCATACTGTTAATAAGAGTACCAAACTCTTCATATAGTAGTGCCACCAAATGCAAACCTTTGTCATACATGGATGCAGGAAGGTTCATGCATAAACTCTCGATCTAGTGCCTATTTATTCAACATCCCCAGACTAGTGATTTCACCAGTGAGGAACTTTGGATTTGAGAACAGTGCACCTAGACCTTAGGATCTAATGCATACCTATTTGAATAACTATAAAGCTAGGATCCCAAAATGAAACACCATAATGCTTTCTATCCAAATTCATTCACTTGTATAGGCATATAGATCTAAACTCAGTTTAGCATCCATACATGTTGGTGTTTTTAGTTTTTTAAAAATCACAGTCACCCAATAACCTATGGGCAGGATAAGTATGAAACCATCAAAACATCACATGATCACCATTTCATACATTTACACATGCTGTTAATAAGAGTACCTAACACTACATTCAGTAGTGCTACCAAGTGCAAGACTTTGTAATCAATGGATGCAAGGAGTTTTATGCATAAACTCTCTATCTAGTGCCTACTTATCCAATATCTCCAGACTAGTTTCTAGCTTGTGGCTTTCATTAATGAGTCACCTTGGATTTGAGAGCAATGCATCTAGATCTTAGGATCTAATGCAATCCTTCAGCCACAAGTTAGAAACCAGTCTATGGATGTTGGATAAATAGGCCCTAGATAGGAATTTTATGCTCAAACCTTTCTGCAATCATTGATTACAAAGGCATGCACTTGGTGGCACTATGGTATGGAAAAACACAAAACTCTCCATATCAGTGCAAGGCCAAGTAATCAATGAATGCCTGAAGGCTTGTGCATAAAATCCCTATCTAGTCCCTACTCATCCAATATCCCCAGACTAGTTTCTAGATTGTGGTTTTTATCTGTGAGGAGCCTTGAATCAGAGAGCATTGTACCTAGATCTTAAGATCTCAAGCTAGAAACTAATCTGGTAATATTGGATGAGTATACACTAGAGAAGGATTTTATGCACAAGCCTTCTGGAATCCATTGATTACTCTGGCTTGCACTGAGTGGCACTGATATATGGGGAGTTTTGCCTGTATTAACAGCTTGAGCAAGCATAAGAAATAACGAGCACATGATGTTTATTGTATGGCAAGTTTGGTACTCTTATTGAACCCTGCAGTAAAAAAGAGCATGCAACCTCATTGTGCCCATGTCTGAAAAATGTCCTAAAATGTTGTTGATGTGACTGATAGATATTTTCAGCATGGGATAGTTGTGGAAATGATTATAATTTGAAATACATTAATAGTATAATGTATTTATCTACTATTCACTGTACCCCCTGACAAGCTTTCCATCACCCCAGGGGATATGGGTATACTAGGCTAGGAACCTCTAATTTAGATAATGGAAATAATCGAGCACAGTATTATAAATAAGTATTATCATCGTAAACTTTCAGACAAACATTTAGCTATACTTCCCAAATTTAAAAAAACCACTGAATAGGCTGAAGACTGCTGATTTAATTAATTCTAGTAATATAAGCATAATATGGTAATGAAAGTGATCATTAGATACAGAAAATAAAAAAGTATGATTCATATTTAATGCAGTCCTTGCCGTCAACTAGTGCTCCAATAGTTTTCAACTAAATTAAATTTGGAAATTTTAATTAATACTGTGATATTTCAGTTAATATTGTTTTAATACTAGACATGAATATGACATGAAAATGCTGAAAGTATGCATGTTAATTTTTGAAAATTTGGAAAGTATATTTTACTTTGTATTAAGTGTTATACATTATATAAGCACAAATGTGTGGCTAATTAATACTGTGATCTTTCAGTTAATATTGTTTTAATACTAGACATGAATATGACATGAAAATGCTGAAAGTATGCATGTTAATTTTTGAAAATTTGGAAAGTATATTTTACTTTGTATTAAGTGTTATACATTATGTAAGCACAAATGTGTGGCTAATAATTAGTCCATCATCTATCACACCCACACATGGGATATCATCCAGACCAAATGAAACTTCGAATTTTTTTAAATCATAAAGAGGTTATAAGTTTTAATTTTCAGTAGCTAACTCATAGTTGGTCAAGCTAGTCATTCAGTATTGGTTGGTAAATGGTTATTGAGCCACTATGCCAGGAGAAAAACAGCTTAATCTTAATTAATGAGATACATATTAATTATAAAAATAGTAAGTACACTTATAGTTTAATGCAATCTTTAGCAACAGCAAGAAAGATGTTGTGCATCAATGGCAATGATCCCTGATTTGCTTATATAAATATATGATAATGATTTTTCCCTTTTGTGTTTGTACAAAATTGAATATATTTGTTCATCTGCATAATTAAATAGTTTCTTTCTTCTTTATAACCTAAAGCTGAGTGCACTTTCAGTGAAGTATAAGAGTTAACAACTACCTAGTTATCATATGTAAATCACGTATAACAATCCTCCAAAATAAGTAAGCAAGTAGAGGGTAAGCAGTCTGCTGGCACAACATCACTGCAATTATTTGGCTATATTATATGATTTATAAATATATATAATTAATAAATAAAAAAACATTAAATTATAGATATTATTATTTTAAATTATAATGGTATAAATAAATAATTTGATTAATACAAACCACATTCTTTTTGAATGTCCGTGATTGATTTACCATATAAAAATAGTTGGATAAAAATTGAAGATTTTTTTGTTTAATTAATAAATTAACACTGATGTAATAGTGGTTGCTTTTACAAGTTTATCACCTGACTGGCAACATATTGCATGACCTTAGCTTACACATAGTGCTATTTATTTGCAGTTTTTTATTCTTCCTACTCTTTCGCCAATAGATGCTGCTTAGTGAATTCTTATCCAGCTAGAAACTAATCTGGGGGATATTTGGATAGGACATTCCTGGATAAGAATTTAATATCATTTAGCATCTACTAGATACGAATTTAATACCATTTAGCATCTACTAATAACTAAAGCTTACCCTAGGTGGCAAAAGAGTAAGGAGAATAAAAGAATTTGTTAATGATTATTCACAGGTTTGTTAAAATGACTCTGTTGATGCCTGACTTGTGAATTATTATCATGGTTGGCACACAGGAGCTAATTTTCCCATGAAATAATATACTCTTAATGTTAATAACAGATATTTCTTTACTGACATTAAAATTATTGTTGTCACATGACTCCAACTTATACGTTGCTGATTCAGCAGCACATTTTTTTCCTTCATCACAACTATGCCACCTACTGTAAATTTTAAAGGCTAAAAAAAGAATATGTTGCTGAAACAGTAATATATAAGCTGGAATCATGTGATTGATTCATGTGATACTTTATTGGTTTTATTTTAATCCTGGCCATAAGGCAGATGTGCCTGTACCTGTTAAAAAACTAAGAACACCATAGTGTATAGATATTGAACTAGTTTCAGGTCTATATTATTGTACAGGCTAATTGGCTTAGATTGGAAACATTTATATGTTTGTCAATTTTGGCTGATAGCTTGATAATAAAACAGAGAGAGAAATGACAGCTGCTAGAAGAATGGTTGATTAAATCCTAAACGTCCAAGTGAATTCCTCACTGATGAAAGACATAAGTTAGAAACTAGTCTGGAGATATTGGATATGACAGCACTAGTTAGGGATTTATTAAGCACTGTCATCTGACATTTATTAATTACTAATGCTTACAGCAGGTGGCATAATTGTGGTAAAAAGGAGTACAATTGTATAGATAAATTCACTATACATTGATTAACAAATTTATTATATTTGTTGGTTATACAGAAAATTACAATTTATGAAGTATTATATTCTTATATGTCTTTCTATATGCATTAATGAAATTTATAAATAATTAAATAAATTCACTTTTTTTATCACTGTAACAATGTTTATTTTATTTAACTTAATCAGTGAGACACTTTCCACTCACCAGAAGTCTTCTTCAGAACTTCTTATCCAGTCCAGTTGAAACTGTCAGATTGATTAAGTTAAATAAAACAAGCATAGTTACTAAACCCAGAGAGGGATCAGGGTAGGTTCACACTATTCTGACACCTCTCTGAGGAGTGCCAAAGCATAAAACCATGGTCAGGGGTTGGGGGGGGGGGGTTCTGACAGAGATAGTTTAAATGCTTTTTCTGGCTAAGCATTTATCCAAAGCATGTTGAAGAATTGTCAATCCTCATTGTTTATAACCTACAAACTTAAGAGAACAGGGTCATGTGATCTATGACTCTTATTTTGACTAAGCATTGTTACTGTGTTGATGAAAAGTGGATTTGTTTAATTACTTATAATTGTATAAGATATAGTTTTAAAAAGTTTTTAAATAATAATCAAATGAGTATTTACATGAGATGCCATGTGACATTTGAGCATCAGAAGTGACAAATTGAATTTTATTCAGGATCTTATAACTCATAGGTCACCATTGCATTAAAACACATATCTTCTCCACCATTGCTGCTTTAAATTGAAAACATTTAAAAAAAATTAGTGGTATAAAGTAAGGAAAAGATAAATGACATTAATAAAAATATAATGTGAGAATACTTATTATATTAAATAAATTCTTATAATCAGTAATTACTATATTAATTATTATATAAGGGATTCAAACTCAGACTTTCACACATGATCCTCAACTCTCCATGCCATCTCATATTGACTGACATAATCACTAATATTCATATTTTATGCTAAACCAGCACTCATTAGTTGGTCCAGATTAAGCTGAGCACTGATTGTATATATGTGTGAGATGGTAATCTGAACCAACTGATAAGTGCTGGTTTAGCACGAAATACGTATATTGGTGATTATTTATCTTTTTCAACATGTGCGTGATCAGTTGGATCAGCAATGAGAGATGGCATGGAGAGTTGAGGGTCGTGTGAAAGTCTGAGTTTGACTTCTTTATATATAACATACGTGCAGGTGTGTGTAAGTCTGTACAGTGTATTAAGTTATATATTAATTATTGTATTATAAATATATTGCTGATTGTGAATATATGATTACGAGTAAAATCTAATAAAGAGCTATAATTAGGCAAGATTTTAAAGTCTTTCAAAAAAGAAAGTTTGCTGCAGAACAAATTAAAAGTCAGCATGCAAAATAATCAAATAGATAGTGGACCCAGAATGTTGTATTTGTGGACATATTTATGGTTTATATAGTGGTTTGTATAATGATAATAAAGCTCAATTCAAATGTACTACTACTATTATATTTTATTTGTCTTTTTTTTTTAATTCTTGGGGTTGAAGTGATTATACTTGCTTGTGATTGGTTGTTGCTACTGATGACGATTATAAAAATGGAAGAAAAGTATATTTTTTAAAAATTTAATTAACTCCTTTTAAAACTTCAAACACCAAAGATGTTTAAAAAAAGGGAAAGTCCCCATTGTCCTAAGATTTTCTAAGCTGTTTACTCCTCAGGTAAATTATACAAATTTGACTTAACAGTCTATGATCATGATAAAGACTCAAGACATGGTAAACAGTAAACATAAAGTAAAGCAAGTGTATGTGTCACTTTATTTAAGTTATAGAGGGCGCTAGTAAAAATAGTTACTAATATACATTATCAAGTCTTTTATTTGCTGATGTCTTCTTGGTCACAGAAAGTAGGGAAGATATGAAGTTATACTGAAAATCTGCGCAATCATGAGTAAAGAAATAGGGATTAAATTTAGTGAAGAAAAATCAAAAGTAATGATGATAAATGCTGGGGAAAGAGAAAAGAAGAATTTTTATTGAGGGATATAAAATTAAATGGGGTGAATAGGTATAACTATTTGAAAATCGTTTTAAGTAATCAAAGAAATTTCTTGGATGAATGGGAGGAAAAATTGATCAATGAATCAATGAAAAGAAAGGGACTGGTAAAGAAATTAACAGTGTTTTCATATAAAACATATGATGTAGCTAGAATTGTATAGAAGGGAGTAGCAGTAGCAGGCTTAACTTATGGTAATGATGCATTGTGTGTTAATAAAGGGGTGTTAGATTAAGATGTAGGAAGACATGCATTAGATCCAGATGTGTGAATGGCAAAGGAGACAATTCAAGAAGAAATGTGATGGTCAAGTTTTTATATGAGAGATGTAAAAAGCAAAAATGAAAATGTTCATTAGATTGCAATTAATAGAGAATAATAGAATAACTAAAATAGTATTCAATTGTGCTGTAAAGGACAGGCAATAAGATGGGTGACAAAGGTAGTATGATATGTAGAAGATTTGGATCAAGACTTTATGCCAGTATACTTATACAAATGGTGGTATAATTGTGTTAGGAGAATTGTTGAGTGTTGTAGTGGCAAGGAATGGTATAGAAGAATATATGCATTAATAAAAAAAATAGGGAGTTGGAGAGATGGCAAACTAGTATAAAGTTTTTGAGTTTAAATATATGAATATTGGGTTTGAGTTAATTTATGATAATAGCAAAGAAAGTAGTTTTCTGTTTAAGGCTCATACAGGATCATTAGCAACAAAGAAATATACACATAAATGGAAAAATATGGGTGACTTAGTCTGCAAGTTATGTAAGGAAGGATTAGGCATCTGTTAATTGAATGTAAATGCTTACAATCAGAAAGAGTACGAATAATGAAGTTGTGAGAGAATAAATATAACTAAAGTGATTATTCAGAAAGTGGGTTCTCTATTTTTATGTTGAATTTAGAAAAAGATAAGAGGGATTTAGATATAAAAGTCATAGAGTTGACAAAGATTATGTTGTGGAAATGGGATGGAGCAGGATAGAGAAGAATATGGGAAAAACTAGAGTGGGAAAGGAAAGGTGGTTAACAGGTTTCTCTCGACATAGTAGCTGAGAGATTCCTGATTCTGAAAAATGAGAAGCCACAGCGCATCATATCACATATAATTTTGCAACTCCATTTTAGAAGGTAAATTGATTCATTTTATTCATTAGACAAAAATAATAAATTACTTTTAGATAATTTAAATTTTAATCTTTCAGAATATTTTCCAGATTTATGTAAAAGAAATTTATTTACTAAAAAATAGAATTTAATAATAAATTTGTAAAATTTTGTAGGAGTGTGGACGCGAGGCTTCACTATCTATAAATTTATTTTGCAGCTTAGGGTTTAATAGACAGTTAAGTTATTACAGAATTATATTATTTATTTTTATAGTTTCACTTCTGTATTTTAATATTAATATTATTAATTAATTCGTCCGATAACTTTTTACTGTATGTGGGAAAATATTTAATACACAAATACATATTTTATATCTATCTTTAATCATAAGAAAAGGTGGGTTCAGGGGATATATTTTATGTAAATAGGTTAAATCAATACATGAGAATTCATTTCATAGGCTGAACATTTCTCTAAAACTAAAAAACTTTGTGCTGGAACCTACTTTAAGAAACTTTATAATGCCTGAGTGTGAAACGTATTTAAAAATACTTCTCTTGTTATATATATTTAAGTAACGAATTGCATCCGACTGGCTTTCGATCCTTTAATAGCTTCTCACTGCGCATATAAATATATGCACACACTTCGGTGTTATTTCTTCTCTTAAATGCAAAATAATCAATTATACATATAGAACTGGTCTCGAAATTCATGCTTGAATTCGTACAATTCTTCCCGTTGGTCTTATTGAAGGTTCTAAGTCCGGATTAGAGTTGGCTTTACGCTTGAGTACTCTTTGTACGTGCCGTTTCTGCCTAATTTGATTTAAAAAAAAAAAAAAACATTAATCCTATTTCTTTAATTAATTTTATTTAAAATATATATATATTGACAAAAGCTTGTACACACACAAACACATAATTCTTTAAGAAGATAAAACATAGTATTTTCAAGTTTATTTTATCAGCGTATCCTTCATCTCAACCCCACGATATGGTAACCATCCAATAGAGATTGCGATATGTTGGTGTTAAGAAAAGGCATGCACTGTCAATAAAAAGAAGAAATATATTGAAGGGTAGAATTTTACATAGATCTCTATATATCTAATATTATGGCTAATAATATAAACACAATTAAGCTTAAAGAATATCATATAAAAATTAGAATTGTTCAAACGGAAGCATTATTTTCAGAACAGCCTTAAAATAAGCAAAGAAAGGAGGGAAAGTTTTTCTTTGCCCACATAAAAAAGTAATAAACCGATATATCTAAACAGAAGCGCGTTAACCATTTAGTAAAACGAGCATTTGCCTGGAGCCTCCGCCAATAGGAACTATCGAACTATAGAAAGTCAATAATAGAATAAAGAGTAAAAATTATTGAATGATTTCATTGCATAATGGAACCATTTTGAATTTCTGGAATATATTACAATGTTTAAAGTATAAAAACATACATTTAGCAATGTTCATATCTCTATTCAAATTTGCATTCAATCGTTAAAAAAATTCTATTATGAATATCCTGTACATCAAAATTATATATTTTTTATATAATTTTTTTTTTCTGCCTTTTTTGAATTGCTCATAAATATACTTAATTTTCTTTATTTTACTTTACCTAAAAAAAAAATTTTTTTTAAACATCTTCCTGTTCCAATGATTTTTCATTTTTCCAGAGGAAAATGTTTGCATCCACACTAAATGTGACGTCCCAAATTCAAATTTACCCAGAACTTCAAGAACTAATATAACATAGGCAAAACTCACCATATTGTAGTGCAACTCAGTGCCAACCAGAGTAATCAATGGATGTCAGAAGGCGTGTACATAAAATCCCCATCTAGAGTGGCACTACTGAATGGAGAGTTTTGCCTGTGTTAATAACAGTTATGTACTAGCATAAGAAATGGTGATCATGTGATGAACTAATATGCCTAAATCGGCTTCAATGGATTTCAAGTAGAATTACCAGAATAATCCTTTGTCAATAAACAAATGTGAAAACTTGATCGTTTTTCTTTAATTTTTGAAAAAGCTTCATTATCATTGGGGTGATTTGCCTCATTCAGTAAGCAGTATATATTTCTATATGGATGTTCATTTTTATACAAATCTACATATAAAATCCTTGATTTTTTTATTTATTTAAAGGAGTTATCAAATCTATATATTTTTATATAATTATAATATAAATATAATTTTTTACCAGCTGTAATATAGACGAAATAAGGCGAAAGTACTGACAAACCCCAGTGAGTTATATATAAACTGTCAACAAACAAACTTTAGTTTTGATTGTATATAAGCATACCATTTACTGACATACTTACAAGCAGAGTGTGATTTATATATACTAAAGTAATTTCACGACAACTATAAGCTATTCTTAAATCATTATAATTAATCAATATACCCTGTATATTAAATGTATATGCATTAAATGGATCGTGTATTAAATGTATATATATATTAAATGGATTATATCCTGTAAATGAGGGATCAGATTGACTTTAGGTCAACATGGGTATGACAAGAATCTTGGCCTCAGTGTGGTCTTTGAGCATTCCCTCATCAGATTTTCAATTGGATGGTTGGTTGAAGAATTAAAGTGCTGAGTGGATTGAAGCCTGTCCATTAAAGTATTAAGATTGGCTATCTTAATATACATCTGAGCATGTATTGCATATATATGTGTAGATATGATACCAACTGATGATTGCTGGTTTAGCATGAAATACGTATATTGGTGATTATTTATCTTTTTGACATATATGTGTTCAAGTGTATCAGTGTTATGAGATAGAGTGGAGAGTAATGGGTCATGTGAAAGTCTGTGATTATATACCCTATATATTATAATTAATCAAGGGAAAAGCTGAGCCTTATATTTAATAAAGTTCAGTCTTTTCCTCTGATTGGTTATAGTAATTTCAGAATATTTTATAGTCTTGAAATTACGTTAGTATACAAAAATCACATTCTCTCTGTGTGTGTGTCAGTAAGTGATATGCTTAAATATGATCAAGTCTAAAGTATAGGTGGCTCAAGGTTATATTTATATCTTATAACTGAATATTAATTCAATATTAAAAGTGTTAAATATAAGACCCAACATTTCCTTCTGATTAGTTACAGAGATTTCAGAATAGGCTAGAATTGTCTTGAAATTATGTTAGTATATAAGTGTAAATATATCAGTAAATGGTATTCTTATATGTGATCAAAACTAAAGTGTGGATGGTTCATTCTACATTTTATGGTTACTTACAGTTTTTACATAGTTCGCTGGGACTTTTCACTACTTCTGCATTAGTTCAGTTATGTATAATACCAAACATGCTTTTATGGATTTTCTTAAATGGGTTTCATGTTGTCTTGCATGAATAGTTCATGGATACTGAGAGCAGTTTTAGATGGAATCAAAAAGTACTTTACACATGGTTTTGTTGGCATGAAACAATGTCGAGCAAATATGTAATTTATATATTAATTTTAACTTGGTTGAGAGGTTTGAACAAATTTGTAGCAATGTTTGAAATCAATCGGTTGTCCACCCATCAGCTCCTATATAATGAAATGAGAAGAAAGGTTATTATATATAATCTAAAATCTGAGATAGTTTAATACCTGGAAAAAAAATCCCTGAGCAAACTTGAAAATTTTCAGCTACCTGTAAAATATTTGTTTCTATTCTTACGTTAAATACTTATTGCACTAGTGATATATGTTCTTTTGCATATATTAAAGCAAATATGTGAACATATATCGTGTATATATTTTCTTATTGTTAATGTCAGTATTATACCATTCAGTCATGTTCCAAATAGCAGTAATCATCAGAGATACTGCAAACATAGTGACAATCTTGATACCAGTAGAAGACTATATGTTTCTGCACAAAAACATGCACTGCTTACCAAATGAAGTAAATAATATAGCCTTTACAAAAAATAAAATAAATTATTAAGTTTTCTCTTTGTTACAGATAAGAAACAATTTCCAATCACTTCATCTGATATCCAATGAGAACTGAATTAGAAATACTAGTTTGTTCTTTTATTTTGACTCGGGCATAAAGAAATAATGTTAAATGAGGCATCATATTTGAACCTAATGGCATTCTTGATTGATATATCTCTGAGGTTAGTTTCTATTGATTAAAACCTCACTATGGATCAAAAAATAAAGAAGAAGCAATGAAGAATTATAATCTGAAATTTGAATTTAGTTTGTTCAATATGCTTTATGAAATTTTTTCAAATGAAAGAATTATTTGAATCCATTATTTTAAGAATTTTGGTAGCCCTTTCTAACTGCTCTTGGATGATAAATATCACAACTGGAAAGAATTTTAGGGTTTATCAAATGTATATTATGAAAGGTGACTAAAATATAAAAAGTCAGTGTAGAGAATGTTGAGCATTTTCTTATTGCATTAGCCAATCATCATGTTTAACACTGTTGCCATGACTACTCATCATATAAGAACTCTTAAAAATTCTTCAAAGAATTCATAAAGTCCTTGGATCTCAAGAGGAATCCTTGGATTTAGATAAGCACTGCAAAGCTTTTTTGTTTGGAGATATATATATACTGTGTAGCATATTGATATATGCACTATTCTGTCAATTGTTTTTTTACATCATATGCAAAACCTTTTCCTTCACTAGTTTTATTCTTGCTCTTTATACTGCTTTGTTTATAACTCTAATGTTGGTCCAATTTATTATTAAGTATCACTAACAATAATTAATATCTTTTCCAAGTGAAATTTATCAGAAAAAATTTTTTTGTCAAGTGAAATTTCATTTGCGGAAAAGATTTGACATCTTAGGTGGGGTCTTATATGGGATATAACTATTAATTTTTTTTAACTTATAGACAGTTATATATAAAATTTTAATATTTTTAAATAAAATTTAAAAAAGATAATTTCATATCTATAAAAATTAAAGAAAAAAAATATGGAAATGAAAAACCTATCTATAGACATAAAAAGTTAAGCTTGTATTTTTTGGTGTGAAAAATTCATTTTATGTATACTTAAGTAAATACGAAAAATGGATGCTGGTTAAAAATAAAACATCAGAATTATTACTTAATTAAGGTTTTATAACAGATTATGTTATTATTTGTTTTAAAAGAGAACTACACACAAAAAACAGAAAAACAACTGGAGTTAGGAATAGTCTGAAAGAAAACAACTTTCTTATTAACAAAAACATAGGCTTCTGGGCCAGAAAAATGTATTTCTATCAGGATCACAAATACTATATAAAAAAGTTAGAACTAATATAATTCAGTCCAATTTTGTTATGGAGACAGTCACTTCTACTTTTTCATATATTCAGAGATAGATTCATTCTGTCATATTGTTGGCACAAAACTGTAGTTCTGCATAAAATCCAAATTGGAGAAGACAATTTGGTATAATTTTGTCAAATCATCACAAATGAAAATAATTACAAGTACAAATATATATATAGTTGGAAAGTATTTTTAATCCTGTTTTATCTTCCTTACTAAGGGAGAACTGATAAACATGACCGCATACATGTGAAAAAGATAAATGATCTCCAATATACATATTTTGTGCTGAACCAGCAATCATCAATCTCCAACACATATATAAAATGCTGTGGGGAGTTTGAAAGTCTGAGTTCAAGTCCCTTATAATTACATTAAATTTAGTATAGACCATATATGTGTATTGTCTGTATTCTACCCATCCATCTTCTGTATAATTAAATGGACATATTGAGGTCCTTAGGTGTGAGGGTCAGAATTACTTAATGTCAACATGGATATGACAATAATATTGACCTCATCAATGGCTTTGAGCATTTCATGCTTGGATTTCCAATGATATGGATGGCTGGGAAAGTTGAAGGGTGGATAGGATTGAAGCATGTCCATTAAAGTTTGAAGATTTGCTATCTTAATATAAACTGAGTAATGATTGTATATATATGTTGGAGATAGTGATCTGGACCAAATTATGAGTGCTGGTTCAGTAGTGTTAGAGAAATAGACAAATTTTGACCATTACAATATTATCAAATTAATCCAAATATATACATATATACAATACTGTGCTGATGTAATATCTCTTTTATTTTATAATTTATGTAATAAACATTTGGGTTGCAGAACTATTTCAATGAAGTCTATTGGGACGCATGGCAAAAAGATTGGGAAATGCTATTCTAGAGTGCGATTTGTTAATCAGATAAAAACAACCCCCATACAATCTTTTATTTATTACCTGATTTGATTTGGATAGTAAAGTAATTTTTCAAGTGGATTGATAAGTATCAATGTGTTGACCATAATAAAGCATATTTGAAACATGACATAAAACATGATCTTTGATGAGTGGGGTATTATGTATATGTAGAAGTCGAGTCCAGAATTTTATACATATTAGAAAAAAGAAATGAACATCTGCTTGTTATTGATAAGATATTAGTTTAATTATTTAAAATTATTATATTTTCATATTAATGCAATTGAATTATCCTTGCATACAGCCACTGTTTTACTTAATTTATTGTATGGAGGTGGGACTTGGATACTCTATCATTGTAAACATAATCATCAGAAAAAATTCATTTAAGGATATATTATAAAATTTTTAAAATACAATGGCAAGATCACAAGTCCAATCAATATGTTCTTCAACTTGCTGGATGTGAGTCTACAGAGACCTCTATTGGAAAATCTCATATTTTATTGGATTGGGTATATGAAATGAATGAACAATATAAGTCTTACTAAAAGAGAGTTTTAGATGAGCTTAAGCATGGATTTTATGGGAAAGACAGATCTCATTTATATTATAAAAATTACCTTAAAAACATATTTAAGAAATGTAATGGTGATTGTTTTCATCAGGAAGATATGGTAGGGATACTTTGAAAAATCACAATTAGATATGATATAGAACTATTTCAGAAAGAAAAGTTTTTTTTTGGAGAAGTTAAAAAAAAACAACATTGAAAAATATCTAATAAACTGAAAAATGGAACTGCATGTTCTATATATGGATATATTTGTAGTTCAAAACAGTAGCAAGCTCTTCAAAGAGTAGAACCATCCAGTGCAAGGCATAGTAATCAATGGATGCAAGACTATTTGTGCATAAAATCCCTATCTAGTGCCTACTCATCCAATATCTCCAGACTAGATTCTAGCTTGTGGTTTTCATCAGTGAAGACCTTTATATCTAAGAGCACTGCACATAGATCTTATGACCTAATTTCTAGCTTGTGGCTTTTATCAATGAGAAGTCTTGGATCTGAGAGCATTAGATCTATGCATTAGATCTTAAGATCTAGGCACAATGTCTTACATCCAAGTATCTGCATTGATGAAAGCCACGAGTTAGAACCTGGTCTGGAGATATTGGATAAGTAGGCATTATATAGGAATTTTATGCATAAATCTTCTTGCACCCATTGATTACTATGGCTTGCACTAGGTGGCACTACTCTTTGGAGAGTTTGCTACTGTTTTAATAGCTTGTGTACAGATATGAAATGATGGTCATGTGATATTTGTGATCCAATAACTGATTATATATAGTCATTGCAAAACACATCTTTAGTGTATTATATTTTTGTTTTTAGTTTTGTCCTTTTATTTTTTCTCTTGGAGTTGGACCGTACTTATTTGGCATGATTGATGATGTTGATTTCCTCTATGAAATAATACTTACTTGTACTTGAATAAACAAGCAACCCGCCCATTTTCTTTTCACATTTGATCAATTCTGGTTATTGAATCTTTTTTTAAAAAAAACATAATCCTATCTTATTTTTCTCCTAATATTTTGCCTATTTATAGTCGTTTTCAAAGATCTAAAATATATACGAAAAAAAAAATGCTAAAAATATCGACAATAATTAATAAGTTATAAACTTTCACAGCATATTTTTTACATATAGATAAAGAGGAAGATGGCAATTTTTGCAATATTTTTTTACTTATTTACAAACTTCATCTTATATATATATTTCCAATATTTGACTTAAAAAACTAATTAAAATTTTGAGAAAAAAAATCGCATATACTTCCTTAATTGATTGACCTATTTTGTCATCTGTTACTAACTTTATAACTTTCTTTTTAAAAATATGTTTATTATTTTTAAGACTATATATGTGAATATAGATAGGATATCATTAATCCAAACACCACATTTGAAAAACGACTATTATCCGAATCAAATTATGACGAAGAATTATTTTAATTATTACTATATATATATTTTTACTGCTATCAAGATGTTTTATTTTCACCTTTAGTTCAATCCTATCACAACTCTCCATCATTCCAGAAATCAGCCTATCCGCCCACACCATAATTACATATGGAATATATACTTTTTCAAAAAAGCCATATAGCAGGGATGGTCAAATTTTTAGACGTTGGGGGGAACTTTTTTGGCGAAAGTGTACTGGGGGGACTACGTTTTTTCAGAACTTCGAATCGGAAACGAGAAGAAAAAACGTTATTTTTGCGAGAACGAAAACCGGAATAGAAAAAAATAACAATTTAAAGTCCTGGTTTTTTAGAATGTACTTACGAATTGGTGTTTTTTTTTTAATAAGGAGTTTTTTAGGTATTCAAATGTTGGTGATGTTTTTAGAAGAAACTTACGAACTGATGTTTTTTTTTTTTCTATAAGATACAAACTGTGAAAACATTTTATTATGACTTCTATTAAATTATCTCAGCTCCCTCTAGTATTACAATTTGTTCATGTTGCTTTATAAAATAATTGTTAAATTACCTATAAATAATTATTTTCTAGAGTTGGTCCTGAATTTTAAAAAAAATTCAAGAAAATACAAAGAAAAAAAAAGGAAATTATTGTTTTAGAATTGTATTTAATTCTTTTCAACTTCTTCCAACTGGTTTATTTTTTGAGATTGACAATAACAACAACTGATATTATTTTTAGTTATTTTTAAACGAGAATATTTTTGAATTTTTACTTTTTTTATTTTTTATATTCAAATCAGCTCTGAATTTAGAAATATAATTTGTCAATGTTCACATCAGTTTCGTGATTTCCAGAGACCTTGCAGTCGACTTTGGTCAACATCTTGCCATCCCTGCCATATGATACTTAAATTTAACTTCACATATATATTTAGTAATATTAATAGTTAATATAGATGTAACTTATTTAGTAAATGGAATCTCTGTTATATAAATGAAGCTACATACACAGCCGAAGTCTACCGATGTTCAGCTACCAATAAGATTGGCTCTGCAGGTTAAATGAAAATAGAAAACCGGAATAAAAAACATCACACACATTTTCTTTTCAATATTCGATTGGTGGTGACTTGGGCAGGTTTGCTATTGTTTTCATTTGGCCGATAAAACTGGTCTTGTAGGCTGCTACATGTGGTACACCTTGGATGTGATTTTAACTTCATTTATATAATAAAAAATGGATGAACGGCTCACCAACATGCATTACCCAGCATGGTGAGTTTATTAATTTTTTACGTTTGAGTTTAAGATCAAGAAACACCATGGCCTTTCTTCTCAGTTGCCTGATAAGGCAAAATGTGTGTATAAATGAAAATTTCTTTTCTAATAGATATATATACAAAGACTGATTATAATGAGTTAGAAGAAGTTAACAATGATAAATATCTTGGTCAGATTATTATTACAAATGGAAATATAATGGATGAAATTAATCATAGAATTAAACTTGGTTGGAGTGCTTTTGGTTGAAAAGGAAGGTTTTTAATAAATGTATTTTACCAATTCTTACTTATGGATCTAAGACTTGGACAATAGAAGAACAATATAGGGACTTCAGACCACTCACAAAAGTATGGAGAGATTCATATTAGGCATAACAAGGAGAGATCGAAGACACAATATATGAGTAAAAGAACAAACAGGTGTTACTGATATTATTGAAATAATTAAAAGACTGAAGTGGAGCTGGGTTGGATATATTGCTAAAAGAAATGATAATAGATGGACAATTGAAATCTTAAACTGGATTCCAAGAGAGTGTAAATGACCCAGAAAGAGACCATATGTAAGATAGATGGATGAAATAAGAAAGTATGCAGGGGTAATGCGGAGAAGAGAGAGAGATTGGAGAAGATGGATTGAACTTGGAGAGACCTTCACCTGTAATGGATTGATAATAGTTAACAATTGTGATGATGATATAATAGAGATCCTATTTAACTAATTAATTTACATATATATACACACACGTATTTAAATAATTTTAAATGTGTAATGAGAGTTCAGATGCACTGGTAAAAACTGATATAGATATAAGCATATACTGTATTTTCTTATTAATACCATAAATTGTATATAATACACAAAAATATTTCAATATGTACAAACTATAGATAAATTACATCATCACAGCTTTCAGTTTAAATTAACCAATGTAATGTCAGCAAATTGTTATCATTACAACACTACATTTAAGCAGTATTGCCATGGCAACATGTTGCTAATATTTTATTGTTTGTTATGTAATGTACATATAATAGTTAATCATCTGTAGTCCTTAGGGTTTAACTTTTACATAGAAGCAAAACTCTCCACATAGTAGCGCCACTCAGTGCAAGCCAGAGTAATCAATGGATGCAGGAAAGTTTGTTCATAAATCCCTATCTAGTGTCTACTCAACCAATATCCCCAGACTAGTTTTGATCTTGTGGCTTTCATCAGTGAGGAACCTTGGATCTGAGAGCACTGAGTGTCATTACTGCATGAGAGTCTTGCCTCTGTGTAAACAGCTTGTATAAGCATAAAGTATGGTGATTATGATTTAATCTTTAGATAATAAAATTAATGTTTATTCACATTTTCAAAGATTTTCATTTTATAAAGAGGGACAAAAAGATATATTGTTGAAACCCCCAAAAATACACAAATCTACAAAAGCATAAGAATTAAAAAGTTTGGATTAATGGTAGACTAAAGGCCACCTGTAGTTGAAATGTCAGAACAAATATAACATAGTATTGTCAAAATAAAAGTCATAGATCACACTACCCTATCTCTTAAGCTTGTAAGTTATAAACAGTGAGGATTGCCAATTCCTCTACAAGCTTTATGATAAATGCTTAGCCAGAGCCAGCACTTAAAATATCTCTGCCAGGAACCCCTTCCCAAACCCCTGACCATGGTTTCGTGCTTTGACACTCCTCAGAGAGGTGTCAGGATAGGTTCAGACACTAGATCTAAAAATACCAACCCAAAGCCAAGCACTTAGCTAAAAGTTATCTATTGAATGGAAAATCTGAAATTTTCAGACATGTACATATCTTCAAACCCAGCTATCCAACTCAAATAGCTATATGGGGCTGATAGATCTTCAGCCATGCCATATAGTAGTAGTCATAGCAATATAAAATTGCATAAGACTTTTTGGCAGAGACTATAAATAATCAAAATAAAAGTCATAGATCAATTCATAGATCACATGACCCTATCTCTTAAGCTTGTAAGTTATAAACAGTGAGGATTGCCAATTCCTCTACAAGCTTTGGCAATCCTCACTGTTTATAACTTACAAGCTTAAGAGATAGGGTCATGTGATCTATGAATTGATCTATGACTTTTATTTTGACTATTTATAGTCTCTGCCAAAAAGTCTTATGCAATTTTATATTGCTATGACTACTACTATATGGCATGGCTGAAGATCTATCAGCCCCATATAGCTATTTGAGTTGGATAGCTGGGTTTGAAGATATGTACATGTCTGAAAATTTCAGATTTTCCACTCAATAGATAACTTTTAGCTAAGTGCTTGGCTTTGGGTTGGTATTTTTAGATCTAGTGTCTGAACCTACCCTGACACCTCTCTGAGGAGTGTCAAAGCACGAAACCATGGTCAGGGGTTTGGGAAGGGGTTCCTGGCAGAGATATTTTAAGTGCTGGCTCTGGCTAAGCATTTATCATAAAGCTTGTAGAGGAATTGGCAATCCTCACTGTTTATAACTTACAAGCTTAAGAGATAGGGTCATGTGATCTATGAATTGATCTATGACTTTTATTTTGACTATTTATAGTCTCTGCCAAAAAGTCTTATGCAATTTTATATTGCTATGACTACTACTATATGGCATTGCTGAAGATTTATCAGCCCCATATAGCTATTTGAGTTGGATAGCTGGGTTTGAAGACATGTACATGTCTGAAAATTTCAGATTTTCCACTCAATAGATAACTTTTAGCTAAGTGCTTGGCTTTGGGTTGGTATTTTTAGATCTAGTGTCTGAACCTACCCTGACACCTCTCTGAGGAGTGACAAAGCACGAAACCATGGTCAGGGGTTTTGGGAGGGGTTCCTGACAGAGATATTTTAAGTGCTGGCTCTGGCTAAGCATTTATCATAAAGCTTGTAGAGGAATTGGCAATCCTCACTGTTTATAACATAGTATTGTATCAATTTTTTAATGATTCAGCAATAAAGATAATTTTTATGTTTTGAAAAGAGACTGAATGTTGGCATTTTTATTCATGTAGAGATCTAAATAATAATAAAAAAAGTGATGGAAAGATAAAGATGTAAACAATAGTATTATCATTTATTTAAATGAATTTAGTGAAAGAAAACAAAAAAAAGAAATATTTCTTTAATTTAGTAATACCTTTCCTATATTGTTTAAAGGAGGTTGCCTTGATAGTAGTTTGAAATTACTGATTGTTACTGATATTGGGATTGTCTAAATGTTGACTGGTTTTTAATGATATATATATAAATATAGGGGATTTGAACTCAAACTTTCAAGTAACCTTCAACCATTCACACTATCTCATACTACTGATACACATGACCACACACATCTAGAAAAGATAAATAATCACCAATATATATATTTTGTGCTGAACCAGCACTCATCAATTGGTCCAGATTATCATCTCTCACACACATATATAATCAATACTCAGTTTAGATTAAGATAGAAAAATTGTATACTTTAATGGACAGGCTTCAATCTACTCCAACATTCAACTCTTCAGCCATTCATACCATTGAAAATCTGATGATAGAATGCCCAAATCTCATGCTGATGCCAATATTGTTGTTATGCCCATGTTGACCTCAAGTCATTCTGAAAATCTGAAATACAGGCATTCTTATACCTGGAACTTAAGCCTGTATTCTGCCCATCTCTCTACTATGTATTTAAATGCTCTGACCAAATTAAATATATCTTAAAGAAAAAGAATTGTATTTTATGAAATAGTTAATACAGTCTTATTGTTTTTGTTAAAATATACAAATGTAACCTGTAATTTTTTTTTTAATTTCTTTAGATTAAATGTTCTTCTAGAATCTTTAGATAGATAATGGAAGTGATGTTTTTATGTAACACATTAGATTGTAGTTGAAAATTGTCAGCTTTTTTTTTTGTCTTTGGAAAAAATAATTTGAAAGCATTGATAATATGCTCTTTGTTAACTCAATTCTAAGCATCACATGATCACCATCTCTAATAGGATAGTGGTGGCTATGGTTGTTAAAGAGCTAAAGACCCCAAAATGTATGGGTGGTGAACTGAGTTCAGACTCATATGACTATATAATCTATTGAGCTTAAATTGAAAATATTATTGTGTTTTTAATTTCATTCTCATAGTTAAGTAGAGATAAAAGGTGGTTGCTGGAGGGTTGCATTAGATCCTAAGATCTAGGTGCAGTGCTCTCAGATCCAAAGCTCCTCACTGACGAAGACCAGACACTAGTCTGAGGATATTGGATGAGTAGGCATTAGATAAGGACTTTATGCACAAGCCTTCTGGCATCCATTTATTACTCTGGTTGGCACAGGATGGCACTACTATATGGAGAGTTTTGCCTTGTTTATAAACAATTATGTGCTAGTATAAGAGATGGTGATCATGTGATGCTTAATGCTTTAACACCAATCCTGCCTAATAGAATAGTGGTGGCTATGGTTGTTAAAGATCCAAAGACACCAAAATGTATGGGTGGTGAACTGAGTTCAGACCCATATGACTATATAAGCTATTGAGCTTAAATTGAAAATATTATTGTGTTTTCAATTTCATTCTCATAGTTTTATAGTTAAGTAGAGATAAAAGATGGATGCTGGAGGGTTGCATTAGATCCTAAGATCTAGGTGCAGTGCTCTCAGATCCAAAGCTCCTCACTGATGAAGGCCACAAGCCAGAAACTAGTCTGAGGATATTGGATGAATAGGCATTAAATAGGGATTTTATGCACAAGCCTTCTGGCATCCATTGATTATTCTGGTTGGTACAGGGTGGCACTACTGTATGGAGAGTTTTGCCTTGTTTTAACTCAATTTCTTTCAATTTTTGTTTTCTTTGGCAATAAATAATTCACTTTCAAAAACAGAACTTAGAAATATACTTCTACTCTAAAAAGTTTTGCAAAAAATCTTAAGTGATGATTTTATATAAGCATTAACTTAGAGGAATTTTATAACCTATATATATTTGTTTAGTGTCATTTTTTTTCCTAATATTATCCAACTTTGATGTAATACTGTTGGAATTTCAAAAATGCCCTACATATATAATAAATGTAATAATGCTTAAGGGATTCCACCTTTATTGTTAAAAGAAGGTTGCCTTGACAACAATTTGAAATTGTTGATTGTTATTGATATTGGGATTGTCTGTGTTGACTGGTTTTAATGATATATATATATGGAAATAAGTAGAAATAAATATTTTCCATAAACTCTGTCAATAGGGTGTGAATGAATGAAGTAATTTGGAGGGGGAGAGCTTGGGCACTGAAGATGATGTGGGACTGTGCTCCTTAGTATAAGAATATAAAATTAAACTAATAAATACAAATAATTTTCTATATTGTGCTTCTGTTTATCAAAAAAATTCTCACACTAAACTCCTTAATACTCAATTAAACTTTACTATTAGAAATATTACTGGTACAGTCAAGTCTATTCCTTTGCAATGGCTTCCTGTTTTTTCACATATTTTATTATAAATATCAGAAGAAAAATTACCTCACAAAAAATGTATAAAAATTATTAAGCCAATTGGACTTGTCAAAACTCAAGATATAATTTCATCACCTAAGACTCAAATCAAGATCTCTCTTTTGTATGTCCTACCAAGAATGTCTAATCAAAGAATAATGATAATAAATATGAAATTCTTATGAAATTCCAAATATTTTTTTTCTGATCCAACAGTAAAGCTATCTGGATTTGGTCTTTTTATTAGGCAAAACTGGAGTCTCAGCAACAGATTCAGGATAATTCATGAATATTGGCTCAGCTGCTTTATAAATGGAATTTATCAGTCACTGATCTTTGTAAATGTGGAACAATCCAAATTATGAACCACACAGTTAAGGATTGTTGGATTTATGGCTACAGTGGAAGAATTGGAGGATTAATAAAACCACTGGTGATTCTTGATTGGAATCTCTACAGGATTCTTTATGATATCGTGTTAATAGCTAAGCATTCTTAATCCATGTATTAAATAAATAAAATTGATACTATATTATGTAACAACATAGTTTAACTTTTCACCACAAAAATTTTAAGTTGTTGTCAGTCCAAGCATTGATATATGGTATGAAATGTGACTGTATCTTTTATACTTTTGTGGATTATCTTTGATGCATTCCCTGCATCACAAAATTTTACCAACCACTAAAAACTTTACTGTGATTCATACCTTCACTGTCGCACACAAAATCATTTGCAAGATTTCAATAGCAGTTTTACCCAATTTAAAATAAAACTTAATGTTAGCACACTGGCCATAGTGTGTTAATTATAGTTAATATTATAATGCATGTTAGTGCCTTAATATTTAATAATGAATAATTAAACTATTATGCTACATAGTACATGTGTTAACTCAGAGATGGTGATGTAGGCAGCTTAGAGTAAAAACCAATCTTGTTTTCACTAAGACACACTGCTTATATTGAAGAATAGGCAAAAAAATCACATCCAAAATTTCTGAATTTCAGAGTGATCAATTTTTTAGATTTCAAAAAAAATCTTTAATACCCCATCAAAAAATACAGGAAGATTACTACAATTAGGTTTATTAATTTATAGGTATTTTAGTTTTAATTTTGTTTGAATTTGTTTATTATATAAAAGTCTTAAGATAAAAAATAAACACAGTTCATCTAATTAAATTTAATACCCAAATAAAAACGACTTCTCAAAACAAAGACTTTATGCTTTAGAGTTTGATATTCTATCACTGAAAATGACTCAAGGACTTTACACTTCAGAATCTGATATTCTATTACAGAATATGATCCAACAACTCTATACTTCAGAGTCTGATACTCTACCATTGAAACTGAACCAATGACTTTAGGCTTTAGAATCTGATATTCTACCACTGGGATTAACCCAAATACTTTATGCTTCAGAGTCCAATACTCTACCACCAGAAATCATCCAAAATGTTTAGATTTTATAATCTAAGACTTTACCACTGAAACTGATCTAAGGACTTTACATTTCAGAATCTGATATTTTATCACTGAAAATGACCCAATGACTTTACACTTCAGAGTCTAATACTCTACCATTGGATATGATCCAAGAACTTTACATTTTGTAGTCTGTTACTCTATCACTAGAAGTGATCCATGAACTTTATGCTTGATTATGATACTCTACTACTCAGACAAATCCAAGGCATTTATGCTTCAGAGTCTGATATTTTACCACTGGAATTGATCCAAGAACTTTATATTTCAGGGTCTGATACTTTAGCACTGCACTAAACAATGGTCTATTAAAAGTAACTAATCAAAAATTATGACAGAATTTTATTATAGTGGTAATATTCAGTTAACTATTTTTAGATTAAGATGCAGAATGTAGTGAAATCACCATAACTTACTGTCTTATATTCAGCAATTCACTTGTCCATCGTTTAACAAAGATATAAAAAAAAATAGATGAAATTAGTAAAAAAAAAAACTTTAATTTCCTATTTCACAATAGAATCACCATGATCTGTGATTGCAAAACATCATATCCTGTCACAGATGACACTATTAGATCTTATTGAGGATTACTCAAGTGAGATAATAAAATAGTATTTAATCACTATTAAATACAAAAAAAAATTAAAAAAAACAAATTAAAAATATAGTTGGCATAAAAGTTTTTATAGAGGTTGCCTTGACAACAGATTGAAGATTCTTGGTATTGATAAGCTTGATCCATAATCATGTGCTATATATTTACAAATGTGAGTTAATAATGTTCATGAATGAATGGGTTTGTAAGTAATCATTAAAAGCTAGTCAACACTTAGACACTCCCAATATCAATAACAATCAATAATTTCAAACTTGTTGTCAAGGCAACCTCCTTTTAACAATAAAGGAGGAATTCCACCAAAAAAGGTGGAATTGCACCTTGTTGTTAAAAGGAGGTTGCCTTGACAACAAGTTTGAAATTGTTGATTGTCAACACTTAGACAATCCCGGTATCAATAGTAATCAACAATTTCAAACTTGTTGTCAAGGCAACCTTCTTTCAATTATAAAGTAATATACAAGGCTACAATCTTAAAACTATGCGCCTGAAAAAATGACAATAGGGATCTCTGCAAATCTATAACACAAGATTTATTTAAAAGACAAAAGGTGGAATTCCAGGTTTGAAATTTTTGATTGTTATTGATATTGGGATTGTCTAAGTATTGATTGGCTTTTAAATACTAGTAAAATGAAATTCAAATTATGCATTAATAAAGCAGAATTTTAATAGAAAGAGGGAAATGAAACTTCTTGACTTGATTTATAATACCTATATAGCGGCACTATTAAAAAATGTGAATCAATTATAATTAAGCATAATTAGTTTACACTGTATTGTAAATATATTAAATGTATTCAATACAGTAATTTGAAAAGTAAAATTTAAAAAGAGTGTAAAATGGTCACTAAAACATATTTGTGGTGAGGTTTCTACTGTCCTTTAATTTAATAGGGGTCAAATGAAACGATCTTTAAAATTAAACTTTTTACATTATCGTGTATATATTTAAAATAAAATCAATATGCAAAGTTATAGAATTTTCTGGTACTAAAATCATAATTTGAACTTCTAAACGGGGGTAAGCATTAGGAGTGCAAATTTTATATTTTCCTGAAAGAAATATAAAGACAAATTTAAATATGTAAGATTATAAAATAAAGAAATTACAGGTAAGTTTTAAAAGGATGGCTTGAAATTTTCTTAATGAAATTATAAAAAATGAAGTTATTTATGGAATTTCACTTTTTACGCGCAATTAAATGAAAAGAAAAATAAATGTCAATTTAAAAAAACTAATTAGCCACAATGAATATTGGGCATGGCTAATTAAAATTAGAATATCAAGAAAGCAGTTAATTAACTATGGAATTTTAAAAAATCTGATCGTTAAATTGTCATGGAAAATTTATTTGAGCAAAAAATAATTGACTGGTTGAGTTATAAAAAACACATTTATGCATGAGAGAAAAAAGTATAAAGCAGCTTCACAATTTCCAAAATATATAAAGAAAGAGAAAAGAGAGAAAATATATAGCTGAAAGGAGATTTCATAACAGGATTGTATTGAATTCAGGATCATTAATCAAAAGAAAGGTAACTGTAAATTCATCCAAACATCTTCATCATAACAGACTTGAGTCAAAATGGCATAAAACATAAATAGAATAACTGAAGAATACTATTTAGTGTTATCACTATCCAGCTATGAAAGACAACTCTTATTACTGGAAAAGCAACTAATGATGTTTTAATTGCCCACAAATTGTGTATCATCTATCTCATATTATAAAATCACGGAAATGTAATCATCTTACGCTTTGTAATAACAAAAGTAATGCTTAATAAGCTCTCTTCCATGGCCTAGAATAAGTTGCCCATACTCTAACTCACTGCTACAAAAGGAACTGTTGATGGCATGGCTATAAAGTTTTGTCTTCAACAATTTACAAATGCTATATTTTGAAAATAAAAGTATGTGATTCTTGTAATGGAAAACAGATTTTAAAACCAATATCCGAAGTCATAGGCTTGCATAATCATAAAATCTAGTTATAATCCTCATCAAAAGTGGAAATTAATGAAATCCATTATGCTGTTCTTCTATATAAATTTCAATAACTAACAAAATTCACATACAAAAACTCTCTCTCTCTATATATATATAACAATTGACCATAAAACCATATTTTAGTACATGCTTTTATGCCCCTTTTAAATGTTAAACATCTTTGTTAATATTAACCAGTTATTGGAGATAGAACACCATCTAGTGTTCTATAATGGAAACAAAATAACAGCAATAACAAAATAAAACATCAGTAAAATGGAATAAAACCTTCATACAAAGATGCAATATAACTTTAAAGAATTAACTGCATAATATAACAATATACAGAATAAATAATACATTCATCATACTATATGATATATACTATTTTACATAATTCTCCATTCATTTTTAATTAGCCAGTTGTTAATTAAGTTTATCAATGATTTATAAATATTCATACATGCTACAAAAAATATTAAATCTATAAATTATATTAAAGATCCAAAAAGAAGTCAAATATATGAAACATATTACATTAAGCATAATTTAAATAATTGTGTAAATGTTTATAAAACTTCAATAAATTTAGTTAATAACTGGTAAATTAAAAATGAATGGAAAATTATACAAAATTGTATTTATAAAGTTGTATATTGTATGCATTAATCCTCTATATTCTTATGTTATATACTAAATTCAGTAATACATTATCTAATCATCCATACCGCTCAATGGCGCTGTTGCTAGTGAAAAACAAATAGATATAATGTTACCAGGCTGTTTTTATTTTGTTAATTTATGTTTTTAATTTTTGGATTTGCTTGATTTTTTTTATTTGTTTGTTTGTTTTTTTAATCAGTTTTATGTATATTTTTAAAAATAAAAAAAGGTGTTTTTTTTTTTTTTTTGGTCTTTTTAAAACATTCTGTCTTTTTTTAAAAAACAAACATTTCTTTTTTCTGGTCTTTTTTTTTTTTTTTTTAAGATACTTTTTTTTTCCAGTCTTTTTTTATTGTTTTTGAAGAAACTTTTTTTTTTTTGAGAATCAAGGTTTTCTCGACAGACCTCTCTAATACCTGTCATCATATTCCTTATGGCGTTTTGACACATTTCCAACTCAGCTCTAATACACTTCACTGTAAGCTGATCCTGGCTTCAATAATAAATTAGCCATACCACTTGCAAAAAAGTGATTTAGCAGCCCTCAAACCCTGTTCCATGAGTAAATGGAACACCTTCAGTGACATTGACTCAATTGACATTCCATTTTAGATGTTTGACAGTGCCTTAATTTCATTAAACCAGCACAAAGACAGTTTTTCTGGGTGGGTAAAATATTTTTTTTGGTTGAAGGAAGGCCACTGCATCTGCTTCTATAGCAGGTAAATTTAAAAACTACAACACTGAATGGTTGTCTGTCATTTAACTGTTTTGATCTCGAAAATGTATCAGAAAGTGCTCAACTTGATCGTGAACTTTGCCAAATTGTGATCTCCTCATTTAATGAATTGTGACCCCTGACAATGAAAGTAGAGGCATTTGAGAACTAACTCACATAAATTACAATACATTTAACCAAAAAAAATCCGTTCTAATGTACTTTTCATCATTACAACTACAGAAACCTTCATATCATTTGCTGTACAATAGTCAAGAGTGATGTCTATAGAGAGTATCATATATTTGTTGCTAATAATGTTCAACATGCTAGAGATGTTGGGGTAAGGGTGCACTTCAACATCTTAGTGTTTGAACAGTTTACAGGTCATAAGATCTATGAGCAGCCATGTAAGCAGCATATTTATGTGCTTTAGCATAGAAACATCATTCTAATATTCTTTTCATCATTACAACTACAGAAACCTTCATATCATATGCTGTACAATAGTCAAGAGTAATGTCTATAGAAAGTGTCACATCTAATAATGTTCAACATGCTAGAGATGTTGGGTAATGGGTGCATTTCCACATCTTAGTGTTTGAACAGTTTACAGACCATAAGATCTATGAGTGGCCTTGTAAACAGCATATTTCTGCACTTTAGCATAGAAACATCACCATCGTGTGGTGTGGATGATTAGATGATGTATTACCCTAAATTCTTTGCTCTTATATTGGATCTTTATATGAGGATTTTATTCTACTTAACTGATGTTTTGTTATTATTGTTATTTTACTTCTATTATAGAATACTACATAGTATTCTATCTGCAATAATTGGTTAAAATTATAATAAATGCTCAACTTTTGAAAAAGGCATAAAACTGTGCTGAAAAGGCTTTTTATGTGTAATTATTATTAATATTGCACCCATATACTTAGTACAGACATTTTAAGTAGAGTTTAAAATATGGCCAGTTGTTTTTTAAAAAATTAAATTTACATTAAATAGTCAAAATAAGAGTCATAGATCACATGACCCTATTCTCTTAAGCTTGTAAGTTATAAACAATGAGGATTGCCAATTCGTTAACAAGCTACTAGATGAACCTACCCTAGCACTTCTCTGAGGAGTGCCAGAGCATTAAACCATGGTCAGATGTTGGGGAGGGGGGAGTTCTGACAGAGATATTTTAAATGCTTTCTCTAGCTAAGCTTTTAAATTTATGTTAGTTTATACTATGTTATAGTGTTTTATAGGTAGTAGATGTTTAAACTCACTAAATAAGAAGTTTACAAAAATATTTTAAATATTTTAAAGTTATTTTAGTGCAGTTTAAATAATAAAACAATATAATGCATCATTTAAAAGATAAAATTAATTTGTTTGTTATATTTAATTGATATAATAATAAAACAATAGTTAAATGTCAGTAATAAATATTATATAATGTATTTAATGTGTTTTTAAATAATTATTTGCTTAAATTATTTTAAATAATTAGTTACTTATTGTTCTACAATGTTCTGAAAGTGTCACATGTCTTAAAGGTATTTGTGTTAATTAATGTTTGTAGACAAAATATTGATTTCTAGTCTTATTAATAAAATTAGACACATTCTAAATATTGCAAAAGTTAAGTCTAGAAATAATACTTTTTTAAAAAAGTAATAATTGAAGTTTTTGTTCTGCTTGAATAATAATATTTTGTTTTAAAAAATTAATATTTCAGTTTATTGAAATATTTTGAATTTTTTAATAAAGGTATTTAATGTTTAGGAATATTAAATAATTCTGATATAATATTTAATAAATGATGAGCCATAGTTTAAAAAAAAATATATTTTAAAGATAACATTTAATTTTTATGTAAATTAGTATGTGTTAAAGAACAACATTAACCTATGAGATTACTAGATCAAATCAATATAAAAGCAGATGTTTAATCAGTCTAGACAGTATAGTATGAAATTTATTATTAATATTTTTTGTTTGTCTAATTGTTAAAAGTTGTAATATTTTTTATAAAAATTATTTTTTATTTTAAAAGATTTTTAAAAGTATAATTAAGTACCTGTTTTAAAATAATGCCTGAATAAAAAAAACCAATTATTCTCTATCAGACAGTTTTACTTTGGAGCTTAATTAGGAACTATGATAATTTTATGAAAGCTGATAGTAATCACCTAATCATCGGTAAAATGTGTTTCAAATACTGTGGAAAATTTAACCATAGGTCCAGAGGAGATTTGGAGATATGTAAGGACTTTGAATGTAATATGTTTAATATATTTAGTATGAGTGAACATTTATTTCTAATGGCTTTACTTAATTCTAATAAATATATTTTTTCAAAAAAGTTTAAGCTAACAAGTATGAAATGGATATTTGTTAAGAGTTATACAAATAGTTTTATAAATTGTAAAAGAACAAAAAAAGATAAATTAATATTTTGTATCTAAATTAAAATTTGGATCTGTGAATATAATTTACTCGTGTAATGAATGCAAATAAATGCCTTATTTCTAATTTATTTTAAAAGAGAAATTTGAATAAACGATGATATATATATATGCAAGTGATATGCTAAAAAAATTGAAAGAAAATAACTTTTGAATTTATATATTTTTTAAAAATATTTATTTATTATAAAAACCGATGAATGAGCTTTACATTTAAAAATGACTTTCTTATTTAAAATAAAGTGGACTATAGCATGATTTCTTTTTGGAGATTAGTATTATATAACATTATTAGCGAAATAAAAAGCTGTAATTTTTATCTAAAAATGATTGATTGAATTGTGTATATTTAGAAAAAAGTCTTGAAATCTTAAAATGATCATCTTTAATACATGCAAATGTATATTTTTGCTTTTGAAGAAAACAAAGACGAAAGCTGTTTACTTAAGAAATTTAACAACATAAACATTGTGTTATAAATATTTTATCAATACTTACTGATGGAGATATTAATATCATGATATATTTTGTTATAAAAAGTTAGAATTAATATGAAAAATATATGTAAAGGATATATTATTTAATATAAAAATGTTTCCTTAATTGTTTTTCCTATTGAAATATTCATTAGCTGGATAAATATTCAGAAAATAGACTGAATAATATATTTATCTTCTAAAGACGAACAATATTTTACCAGGATTTTTCAGGAATTTGACTTTGCAATTTATGTGTTTGTTGAATGGCTTTGAGAGGAGAGAGCAGTTTTCATTCATAACTTTCCCTAATATCTTAGAAATGGAGAAAAACAAGATTCTAGGAGAACAGAAGCAAATAGAAACTTTGATTTTTTTTTCTTATTGTACCTGGGTCTCATTTTATGCAGATTATTTTAATGCAATTTTGAAGTTATGCATTTCATGTTTCTTCTTCATATTTTTCATATTTCACTATTTAAATTATTAATAATTTATTTTCACTTGAAATACTTTTTTTTTTTCAAAAATATAATGTTATATTAGCAGCTAATGTGAATATGGCCTGAAGCTGTATTTAAAAACTTAGCTTCTATGTAAATAACCGACTTATATTAATTAGTAAATAATAATAATAGATTTATACTTACATATAAAAATATTGCAATAAATATTCAAAAAATTTAAACTTTTAAAATGTATTTTGTTATATATAACAGAAATAAATAATCTTTTAGATTTTTAAAATAAAAATGAAGATTTTATAAACTGAAAATAATCTTTCTAATGGTAATGTATAATTTTTTTTGTTTGGGGATAGGTGCTGTAATTTTCAGAATTCGCATAAAAGCAAAGCAACAAGGAAAAATTACTTTAAAATTCACATTAAAAAAATAAGTAAATAAAGTATGATTAATAAAAAATTTCAAATATTCAAAAAAAATTAATACAAGTCAAACTTATCCCCCATTTTTCAAGGTAAGTTAAGTCTATTTTTGTGTGATTTATTTTTATGTGGGTTTTCTGTGGAACACATCTACCACATAAAATGAGACCCAGGTGTATATTAATTTTATTGTTAATATTTTAAATAATGTTTAATTAACATATTTTATTATAAATATGTTCTTAGTTTAATATTGAGATAGCTTAGTTCTTTTTAATAAAAAAAAGAAAAATAGGTTTCAGAAATTAATTTTTCTGACAGATAATAAATGCTTATAGCTTATTTGATGTTGAACAATCGAGAAAAAAAATGGATTGTCATTTATAATTCTAATAATTGTTAAAATTATGGGTAACATATTATTTGTTTATATTGCATTTTGATAATATTTTTAAATGATTTTTTTAATTAATATTTTATTTGTCACATTGCTTGAAGATTTAAAAGTTAAATAAATCATTTATGTGATTATTAGTGTATTATTTATTTTATAAAGGAAAAGTAGATATAAGAGTATGCCTTATAAAATATCTAAAGATATATTAAATATTTTTCTCATAAATTCTTAAATATGCATATATTTTACAGCATGATTGAGTTGTTAATATATTATTGTTATAAACAATATCTGTTGAAATCCATCAATATAAAAGTATTGATCTGTAAATTATATAAATGTTATAATAAATAGATAAATGTATGATACTAATGAATATTTTACCAACATCATTTGTGCCTGAAATACTTTGAAACATCTTGAAGTGAATATTAATTCTTGGTTGTTTTTAGAAAAGTAGTTTGAAGATTATTTTTGTGGTGTGACTTGTATTTTTTGTGATGTTAGCAGAGTTATTCAGCATGTAGAAGATAGAGGATAGTGATCAGGGAGAGTAATTGTTAAATGAAATTCTAGGTGTTAGGGATATTTTTAAGAGAATATATGTGAGATATATTATCATGAGTTGAGAATTTTTTAACATATAGGTAACAAAGGACTGTATAGTATTTATTCCATGGACAGTTGCATTTTTTTACATTCAGTAAAAGCTGAGATAGAAGCCATGATCTGAATTTAAGGTGTCTGCTAAAATTGGACCTTAAGCACTGTATCCATGAGGATGCTTTTTCTTACTTGTTTGAGTTATTATTATTGTATCCATATCCCTCACTATAATCACTATCAATCATCACTGATACTACATCATAAATAATAGTTTTTTTAAAAAAGAAAATGGTTAGAGTAATGGCTAAACTGTTGGAAGTTAGAAATTTATGTAAAGGCAATATAAGATAAAAAAATTCTATCACAAATGATATTGAATTATTTATTGTTTGTTATAATAAAAATAGGATAGGAATGATTTGATATTCCTGTAAATGTTTTTTTTAATATTAGAGATCATTAAAACCAAATATAAATGCATATTTTGGTTGGATTGTAAGAGAGTGATGAAAGTGTGATTTTTGAATATTACAATGGATGTAGAATATGAAATTGAATAAAATATATGAAACAATATAATTTATTAGCATAGTTAAAATTTTCTATAAGAAATATGACTTATAAAAATAGAGAAAGGTATGATTATATTTAAAAAAACTTTTATAAATAATTAATTTTATGAAGGGAGATCAAAACTATATTTTTCTTTATTTAAAATTTCTTACAATGAAATACTAGAGCATATTATAAGGTT